>JACBWW010000023.1:5700659-5868694 GCA_020086605.1 Lanius collurio | reverse complement strand
TAGAGAAAGGCGTAGTCGCCATCGCCTCCTCCCGCCGGTGCCGCCCCAGCCCGCCCCCGGCAAAGATGGCGTGGCGAGCGCTGCGGCGGGTCGGGCCGGTGCTGGCGCCGCGCTGCCCGCGCTTCCCGCTGCCGCTGCGGGTGCCTGCGGCCCGCAGGCTGGGCACCAGCTCGCTGCTGCTGTCCGGTGAGTGGCGGCCCGAGGGAGGGAGGTGAGCGGCGGGCAGGCGGGATAGCGGCCCGGTGCTGCGGAGAGCCGGCGGTGCCTCTGCCCGGGAGGGTGGGCAGGGTGGGCTGCGGGAGCTCGCCCCGGCCCAGCCCAGGGGGGAGCCTTCGCCAGCCGGGGCTGGGTGCGCGGAGCGGCCGGAGCGCGGGTCCTGCCGGCGGCCCCGGGCGGCAGCCGCCGTCTATCCTTCCATCCCTATGTCCCTCTCTCCCTCCCTCCTTCCCTGCCTCCCGCCGTGCCGTGTACCGGCGGCCCCTCGGAGCGCGGTGCTGCAGCCGCCCGGAGCCCCCCGGTGTCGGCGGGGGCCGGAGAACCTCGCAAGATGGCTGAAGCCTCGGAGGGCCCCTCACCTGCCCCCGGTACCGCTGGCTGCCACTCCCGATCCCGCTCCCACAGGAGCAAGTTTACCTCCGTTAGTTGGCCAGGAACTTTCAGCCGCGTCTCCACACCGCAGTTTTTATCAAGCGGCTCAGTCCCCCTCTGGTCCCGTACAGGTTTCGCAGAGTGGGCCGAGCGGGGAGCGCACCAGCTTCCCCAAAAAGCGGATCGCTTTTCCGGGGATTGCCGCTCGTAAACAGCTTGATGCTGGCTCCAAGGAGCATCAGCAGCACAAGAAAGGGGCAGGGGTGGGTGTCTGGCGGAGGCAGAGCCGCAGCAGGGACTGGCGTGGGCAGCCAGGGAGCCCCAGCCGGGCTTGCAGGGCCCTGAGCCGTTCTGGGCTGCGGGAGTTTGGTTCTGGCTCCTGGGCAGCCACAGCTGCACGAGTGGCACGGCAGGGGATGGGCTTGTGCATCAGTGCTTGCTGTGATGTTGCATTTGGGGTACTTAATTCTGAAAACATCTACTGCTGTCACAGCTCTTTTTGAATGGAAGTTACCCATGAAAGTCTGAAAAACAGGATCAGTGGTACTCTAGCAAACAGAAATGTTTAAAAAGTAGGCGAGGAGGAGAATATGCTTTAAAAGTAATGACTACCACTAGAAGAGCTCATCTATTTCTTTCCAGATAATCTTAAACCTACCTGTTTAACTGCCTTCTGCTGCAAGTGAAAGAAATAACATTTGTTGTTCATTACTTGCAAACTGACTCAAGAGCTAAGCTTTTTTTCACTATTCAATATACCCATTGTTTTTCTATACACATCACTTGAAGGAGTAACAAACTGCTTTTGTTTTAGGCAGAGAGGAAAAGTTTTGTATGCTGCATTGTGGAGGTGTGAGTTCGCTCTTCAGGTATATATGAAATAATTAACAGAGGCAGGTTACACTAAATGAAGGCCTGAGTTCAGAGTGTGCTACTTAAACCAAAGTCCTGTTGAAATGAATGAAGCTAGAGTAAATTCAGCTACTCTTCTGGAAAAGACACCAGAGAGAGATTGATATTTCATATTCCTTCAGATTGATTTATTTCATGGGCTGACCACATAAGCTCAAAGTTCAGATTTTGAGATTACTTATTAACTGTTTTTAATTTGACCTTTATTTATTTGCAGTGGTTTTTGTTGCGTGGTCAGAATTTTAATTTTTCTCCTTTTTCTTTTTTTTTTTCTTTTTTTTCCTCCTTGGCCTGCAATAAAGGTATGTGTTTTCCTAACTGTTTAGGACATTTTCCTGCTGTATTCCAAACTGGTGTGAAAATCTTCTGATTTTTTATTAGCCTTAGGGTTTGTGATTTGTCAACTGCATTCTCCATTCTTACAGTTCATTACTCATTTCCAATAGAATTCCCATGGGTTTAACATCTTTACCTGAAATGATTTAAGACTCTGTTCATTAGAGTGTGTCATGAGATTTTTTTTGTAGTTACAAATAGTGCTAGATGAAATTCTCTGTGGATTTTTGGCTGATAATTCATGGGAAAATACTTTATATTTACAATTTACTCATATTTGTTTGTGTACTATACTTGTAAAACCACATATTGCTCTACTGAGCTCTGTAAAACCTGGGCCCTATTCTTAAGATAGACCATTTTATCTGAGACTTGCTACTCTTGAACTTTTCAAACACAAATAAGAGGATCACTGCAATTGAAGCAGCTTAAAGTATGACTGGAAGTATTTTAGCAGGTCTACAGTAAGAACTTCTGTTTTCCTTCACATACAATTTTAGAAAATGTACAAAGATTTGCAGAAGTGTAGTGTCTCTGGTGTTTGCCATAAAGAGTCCAGCCCACAGGATGAGCTTGAGAGGAGAATTTTGAACTCAAAAGGAAGGTGTACTATGGCACTCATCACTCAGGGAGCTGTTTCAGAAGTTATTTTTTCAGCTTCTGCAATATTCCTTACCTGACTGGATGGGTGCTGTAAGTGGAAAATAAAAATAAATAAATTAAAAAAAAAAAAAAAGTAGGAAGGTATCTACAGGGAAATTATATAGAAGTGAGAAAAGGGACAAGGCAGGCTGAAAATGCTCAGAGTAAGAAAAGTTCCAGGAAAAATGTTAGTAAGAAAAATATTGCCTGCTTCAGTTACTTCTTTTCAAGTTTTTCCTTATGAGTTTTTAAAAACAATTGCTCTAATAAAGCTCTCTTGAGTCTTACAGATTTGAAATATAGGAAGTGTAACCTTGCTGTGAAAAGACTTAACAAGGTTTTAAACAGGCTTATTTTAAAATGATACAGATAACTACTGTGTTCTTCTCACAGCAACATTATTAACACAGAGCAAATTCTGTTAGGTAGCAGTTGTCTGTGTGATGCACCTTATTAATTTTCCTTAATTTTACATAGATCTGTGCCAGCTTTGCACTTTGAATGAGATGCTCTAATGCTGACAGTGTTTCTAGAGTCACCAACACTTGGCCTTCCCAGCCATAATAAAGTAGTTATCAGAAATAAATACTAAATATGTTTGAAAAGTCACTGTGCTATCACAGAAATGTGTAATTATGAGTAAAATACACATATAAGCTTTAGATTTGCACTTCTGTTTGAGGTAGAGCTGGTCCTTTTAGTCCTGTACTTTATCAGTCTCTAGATAGTTGCACAGGAACTGATAATATTCTGAGCAGGACACCCAGTGAACCTCTGCCCTGTCACTGTGTCCTGGGCAGAACAAGGTGCTTCTGTAAATTGAATGGGCTGTTTAAAATATTTCCCAAGAAAAATGAACACACTCAGTGAAAAGCCCCACGGTTTAAGCTGCAAATGTGTTACTGTATTTAAGTGAGCAACCTGTCACTTCCTTCTGAAATATCAAGTTTGTTTCCTTTTAGCCCGCAAATTCACAGACAAGCACGAATGGGTATCTGTGGAAAATGGCATTGGAACAGTAGGAATCAGCAATTTTGCACAGGTATTGATCCCTCCCCCCTTGCCCAAGTGTGCAATATTTATTTATGCCTATCTGCTCTGTCCTTGCTCTTTGGACATGTACAGGTTTTTTACTGTTTTAATTGCATATGCAACACACTGAGCATGATTCTTTGGACTTAAATCTATCACATTATTTGTGATATTTGTGCTACTTCAGCATTCTGATAAGGTCTTAATAGCTTCAGATCCAACCAGTGGAGAGCTGAACTTGGTGAGAAACTTCATTGTTCAGGTCAGAGCCTGAGCAGTTCATGGCTGTTAAGAGGACATCAAGTACTTTTTTTAAGTTAAATTTCCTTTGAACACAAATATGGTGAAATCCCTCTGGCTAAAAAACAGTGGTGAACAGATGTACAGCATGGCTTATCTTTCTTACTCTAGGCAGGA
The DNA here is from genome assembly GCA_020086605.1 of Lanius collurio. NCBI lineage: Eukaryota > Metazoa > Chordata > Aves > Passeriformes > Laniidae > Lanius > Lanius collurio. The sequence goes on along the minus strand of JACBWW010000023.1, from coordinate 5,864,767 downwards.
ATTCCTGTGGGTTTTTTGTTCTTATGTAGGTACTTGATTTGGAATAGTCACAGGCAAATTCTGGGCACAGATTCGCTGTATGTGAAACTTAAGAAAAATGAATGGGACAAGCCAGCAATAAATGGAACTAATGTTTCTTAGGACAAGCAGCATCTCCTTTAATCTCAGTTTTCTGTCAGTAACTCTAATACTCTTTGAGATCTGTGGTCTTTTTTGAGATAGGATACATGTGTCAGGGAAGAGTTGAGCCAATTCTTACGGTGATAGAGGTCCCAATTAAGTCAGTGAGGACAAATTTTGTGCTAACAGCTCTCTGTAGCTGATGCTAAGAAGATCAGCAGATGTTACTCCTCATTCTGCCAGAAGAAATCTGCATAAAACTTGAGCCTGACAGTTGTTAGCACTGTAATAGAGAAACAATAATTTGGTATTTGGAGTATGATAACAAAACAGCTTATTCATATTAAGCATTTGCTAAGGAAAAGTGAAAAATACGCAATCCTTAAAGAATGAGAATAACATTTAGAGACAGAGACTACTGATATGCAGATTCTGGAATTAGTGTATCAGTTCTTTTCTATGTATTGTTTTGTTAATGGATGCTCTGATGCTTCTGTTTTCTTTTAAGGAAGCATTAGGAGATGTTGTTTACTGTAGTCTTCCAGAAGTTGGGACAAAATTGAGTAAACACGGTAAGTTTCAGTTCTGACAAAACTGAGTAAACACCGTAAGTTTCAGTTCTAGTTGCTCTTGAAGTGATTATTCTACTCATCCCACTCTTCCTTTGAAAAGATGGATTTTCTGAAATAATATTTATGGTCGTTAATACCATTATAAAGTTTCTGGATGCAAAATAAATTCAGGTATTTCTACAAGAGACAGCTTTAATTTGAAATTCTCACTGTCAGATTGTGCTTAGCAGCAGAAAATACCTACTTTTTTAAACTGTGAAGAAATTTATTCATAAATGCAGTATTTAAAATATTTTTTGTAATGATTTTATCTATATTTTGTTTTTCAAATATTTATGCTTTGATTTGAACTTGCAAGTGTTTATTTGTAATTTTCCAGTTATACACTTTATGAATTGCATGATGTGAAACTTCTAATGGATATCAAGCTCTAACTTTTCTACAAATATAGAGAGTCAGTAATTTTGGGTTATTAAAAGTAATCACAGGGTTTTGCTCATTAGTGATGTACAAATTGTTACATTCTTCATCATTCAATTATGTAACTTTTCTTGTTAAAGAAAGTGAACATAAACAGGTAGGAATGAAAGGCCTTTTCCTGTATTAACATCCTGTCCAAGTAGTACATGAAGAAAAGCTTGTAATTATTTCAGACAATTTTTTAAAAAGAAATGTAGGTTTATGAGGTAAAGGAGAAGGCCTTTCTCCTCTGGAATAGCTCCCTATCAAACTGTTTTGCCCAAATCTGTTACATTGAATGCTGACTGTTGGACAAAAGGTCTCTCTGTGTAGGATTTTAATTAACCAACTTGTAGTTTTGCTTTATTTGAAGGAATTTCATTTCCATTTAAGTTCTTCTCTTTTCTACCCATTCTGGCCTCTAATTCCAAGCTTTCCCAGAACAAGTTGTTCTCAGATCCCTTGTGCTGGTGCCTATCTACTCTTCTGACAGGACCCTGTTCCTTAGCCTCTCTTTGCTTGTGGCTGAGAACTGCTCTGGACTAACATTGCTCCAGGCACCATTTCCATAACTCCCTCCAAAACAGGAAAAAGGGAAGAGCTGCTGGGTGCTTCCAGTGTGGTGCTTCTGAATACTAATGCGTGTTCCCCAGTGAGTGCAAATATAACACTTGATAGCATTTCTGAAGGAAAAATGGGATTGCTGAAATTGTGGCTGTGTTGATTTTGTAACCAAATTATGAATAAAAAGGTTTAAATTGTAGATAAAAGGCACATTTAAATCTCTTGCAGCAAGAGCTGGGTGTTGTTCCTTCTAAATCAATATCATATCATGTTCTGTGGGGCTTTAGGCAAAGGATTAACCAAATGTAAGGTCTTGTCCCTTCTGTAGTAGCCAGCTAGCACAAGTTCCCCAGAATTCAAGACCATAAACATCAAATTTAATAATGCTGATCCTTGTCATAAAGTAGGTGACTTCAGTCTGTTTTCTTGCTCAAGATCTACATGTTTCTTCACTGGTTGGGTCATCATCAGGATGTCTGGCTGAAAAAAACTGCAGTGCTTTGTGTTTTCCCCTTAGAAACATTCCATCATATTCTCTGTTTCAGATGAGTTTGGGGCTTTGGAAAGTGTGAAAGCTGCCAGTGAACTCTACTCCCCTCTCTCAGGAGAAGTGACTGAGATTAATGCTGCCCTTGCAGATAATCCAGGACTTGTCAATAAATCTTGTTATCAAGATGGTAAGATGTAATTTTTATCTTTCTATAATGCATGCTGTGTGGATTCTTGCTACTACAAATGGCTCTGCAATTCCTGCTCTTCCAGTTTAATGCTGTGGAGACTTAAATGGAATATACTCAATATAGTTCAAGCCCAATAAAATTTAACATTAAAGCATTATCACCATCTTACCTTTGAAAAATGGTTTTACAACATCTTATTTTCAGATATACACTGTGGCTGAATTTAAATCCATTTACCTTGACTTCATTTCTACTTTTGTAAGAGTTCATGATACTGAGCTCAGGCTCCTTTATTCTTTCCAGACAGCATCTCCCTTTGCCATTGTCAGAGCCAGCACTAAATTACACAACTGCTCTGAGTCTAAAGGCCATTTCTTGAGATGGGATGGTTGGTTGGTCATTTTTTCAAATACTGAAACATTGTTTTGCCTGCGCAAAAACCTGGCTGATTCTCCAGTGCTCCAAGGCTGGTTGTTCCCGCTGGGAGTGCTTTCCTAAAGCAGTAACATGAATGAATCTTTCTTGTTGGATATTAGCAACCCTTTATTTTTTAATTTCCTAACTACAGGTTGGCTTATCAAGATGACTGTGGCAAACCCTGCTGAACTTGATGAACTGATGACCGAAGATGCCTATGAGAAATACATAAAATCCATTGAGGACTGAGCTGGAATAATGAAATAAATTCATAGAAAATATTTCAGTGTACTTTGTCATCAATCAAGGAAATACTGAATATCCAGTTTCTGTCTGATTCATGTAACTCCAGATGTTATCTATAATATTTTGGGAAACAAAGTTCACTTGATAAAATATATAGTTCCATAGATTCATTTAACATCAAATTTAGTGGTGATTTTGTCATAGGCACATGACTGTTCTCATAACCTGGACTACTGTTTTACCTGAGATACTTTTCTATTTCTCCCAGACCATTGAAAAGCAGTGTCTTCCTAAACTCATGTTTTTCTTTCTTAGAGTTGCAAAGATGATACCAAAAAGGGAAAAGCCATATTAACTACCTCTCTGTGTGATTTTTATTTCTTTACAGAATTTATGAATCCTTTGCTTTCCTTCTTTTTTTTTTTTTGTTTTTACTGTGTAATCAAATAGTCCTGCCTGTGAGGCAGGAGGGATGGGGGCCCTGCCTTCCCCGTTCTGTGCTTTCTGAGTGTGCAAAGCTCCTGCAGTGATTGTTTATCAGGGTTCTACAGTGGATTATTTAGGCTGTATTTTTGTCTAGTAAACACTACCTAACTCACAACTCATTAAGCAATTAATTTTACATCTTGTGCCTGGTAATTGTGGTGATTTCAGCAGCAGATACTTGTGGAAATTGTGTGATCAGGAATAGTTTGACTTGTGTATCCATGTGTGTCTGTATTTAGGATCAATTAGGGCAACTGCCCTAATGACATCGCAGGACTGAACCCAAAACTTCCCCTTTGCAAACCAAAGCAGCTGATTCCATTAGACTTCATATTTAATGAATCCACAGCTGTGCTCTCAAAGTTGATGTGACATCTAAGGATAAGGTAGAGTTGTACACACCTGCACTTCAGGAAAACACAACAGTACAGCAGAGTTTGGGTCTAAAGCCATTCCCCACCATTTTAAAATGGTTATTAGCAGCTAAGCACAAAATGGGAACAAACCCCAATGATTTAAGTTGATCTAAGAGGAAGTAGGGGAATGCTTAATTCATGTAAGATGACTAAAGCAAAATTCATATTCCTTTGAAAGTTCCTTCTTTCTAAAGGGATATGAATCACAGCCCTTCTGAAGGGCAGAAATACACTGCTGGTAATACAGAAACCTTTCTAATGTATAAAAAGAGGGTTTCTTTAAGGGATGTCACAGTAATTGGTTTGATGGTTTTTGGGTTTAAATCCTAGGAGCAAACTTTAGCTACACAAGTCACACATCAAAGCCCTGCCAAGAGAGAATCCACTGTGTATTTCAGATGGTTTCATCTTCTCCACAGGAGTTAAACTGCAAAATGAGTAAGAGGAAAGAGGGAGAGTTTAACTGTTCCACAGGAGTTCTAACTTGGCAGTGGTTGATAAACAAAAGGCTCTTGTAAACCTAGAGTAAATGCTTCAAAAACTCTCAGTACTTATCCATCATTCACAGCTCCATGGAGTAGTTGTTGTGACAACATTCAGGGCCCAGAGAGCTGGGAGCTTGGCCCTGGCCTCTTACAGACTGCATTAGTTTGAGCCTTTCACCTCCTGTGCACTTAGGAAGGGAAAGTTTCATATACAGTAAGTGCAGGAAAACGGAGGTGGGAATGCAGGAAAATGTTTCTATTTGATACTGTTTCTTCCACCATCTTTTTCCAACTTGGCTAGAGAGTAACAGGCCCGCCATTCTTAGGTGTGTAATACATGACCCTTGTGGATCTCCCTGTAGAAGTTAGTCCAGAGCACTGTAACCCATATTCTTACCATTCCCCCCTTAAAATGTTTGTATTTTTTAACTTTGCTCAATAAAATAGTAATTTCTGTAATGCCCTAAGGAACCTGGGGAACAATAAAAACCCATTTTGCCATTTAAACTGTAGTAGCAGAGTACATACATCAGTGTGGATAAATGACAACTGTCTGGGAAAAGCACCTGAAACAGAATTCAACCTCTCATGGTGGACAGGTGGAAAAGGGATGTTCTGTTGCTTAAAGAGGAGGACCAAAAACATGCCTATCCCTAATATTTTTAAAATTTTATACAACTTTAAAGTGACTTACTCCTCTTAAAATGGGAACAAGAGTACTTAGGTGCTTTTTTTTTTTTTTTTTTTCATGTGGTTTATGCCAAGAGCTGTGGTGTTCTGCTGTTTAGGACAAATGATGTCTGTTGGACCAAACATTTTTATCCCTTTCTACAACTTGCTCAACTACCTGAATTATGCTGCCAAAAGAATGTATTCTTCTTTGTTTGATGTTTGCTACCCAAGCACCCCATAACTTCACTATGTTCAGCAGCAGGAAGCCTCAGGCAGACCACCAGGCACTGATGGAAGCCAGACTGCAAGAGTATGAATGCAGCACTTGTTGACATGAATCCACAATTAATGTCTTTATCAACATAAAAAGATGGAGTGAATGGGGCATTACCTTGGGTCTATGACACAATTTTAAATGCTTTTGTATAAATCATTGGGAAAAGTGTCTAGCTTGTTCACCAGTGTGTGCTCCTACAGAAAATTAATAAAGGAGGTGATTTCTTACAAAAATAATCATTTTATCTGTGACCTCTTAAGTCTTGATCCTGAGCTTAAGATCTTAGAAATAACAATTACAGGATAATTTATATACATTATAGATTCAATAGAGAGATTTGGTTTATGGCAAATTATAATCCCACAACCTGTAATTACATTTCTCTATCTCCCAGGGGTTAATTATATCATCACCTTTCTTTGTGCCAACACTTCCTCACTGTTCCACAAGTATTAACTCCTTTATCTCCCCAATTATCTATCTGATAGAAGCTAAACTTGGAACTAAGTTTTTCAATCCATATTTTATTTGCTTAGATTTCTATCAACATTGGTCCCCAAAAGCTCGCATACCTTACATTTTGTCTGTTTTTAAGCCAATGGAATGCTGCATCTCTCTGAATCTTGGGCTTATCATTATATAAATACAAATCATTGTTACTTCCTACTAGAGAGAGAAAAAAATTCAAAGTTTTAAAACAAAAGAACAAAAATACATCAAAATACTCAGCAGTGTTTTGATGAGCATAAAAGAAGGGCAATGTCAGCTTCACTCTCATTAAATTAGCAGTGAGACAATCTGTTAAGCAGCTCCGATTAGAAGTGCAGCAAATCTCAGTATCCAACGCTTGCCTGAACTGGTGTCTGCAGACAGGTGATGTCCCAGGGCTAAGGATCCTCTTTCCTTTTCCTTCAGAGTGATAGATTGGGAATCTAAAACCTCCCTGGAGTTATGGTTCCCATCACAGGGTTTTAATCTGCCAAACTGACACAAAAAGGACACGACATCCATCTTCAGCCCAGCTGAGTGAATAAATGTACTGCAGCAATCAACCAACCCCTGGGCACACGAGGCTTTTCTGCTGTGATGTGGGAAAATCACACAGCAAAGAGGCAAAGGGAATTGCAGCACCTGCACTAAATATTCTGGAGAAGAGAATCTAAGAATATCGCAGAATTATTTAACAAACACAGGTCACCAGTGGGAAAAATGCTTCAGGTCGCAAACGGTGACCTGACAGGAACGACTGCAATTAAAAATTTAATTAAAATTTAAATTTTAATTAAAAATTATGTCACCAATTCACCACACGGTGGCACTCGGAAGGTTGAAGCCGGGGCAGGGAGAGCAGAGGCCGGGCCTCCAGCCCCCAGCGCTGCAGGCTCAGCGCAGCTCCAGGACCACGCACTCACCCAGGGCAACTGCAAGAGCAGCAAAAGAGATGAAGACATTCTGCTCCATTGAAAATGTTCAAAACACACACACTTCTCACAGCACTGTATGTACCAAAGGAATTAACTTACACCTCGGTTTATTGTACCCACAGCATGGGACTGAACTGATGGAAAACAGCGTCCATGGGGGTGCTATTTCCAGGGAACAGGACCTCATGGCTGTAAGGCAATATTAAAACACTCGAGCAACGTCCAGTCATTGCAAATTATCACCAAGATATGCTGCAGATGGCACAGACAAATTTTGAGAGCAGTTTAGGAGAGTCCTTAATGTAATGTTCTCTACTCTCCCCACATTGATTGAGACACGCTCTAAGTACAGTTGTTTAATAGCTTTAATATTCAGTAGTTGTTGAATAGCTTGTTGTTGTCTAAGAACAGTTCTGGGCAGGAGAACTGACTCTGTGGTATCTGGATTGCTTAGAGCTTGCCCCACAATATTGATGTCTCTCTTCCTGACAAAGCATAATTCAGTCACTTCAGACCTGATCTATTTTAATGTAGCACAAGTATCCTACATCCTTTGCTATTAAGCTGTTTTATTTGTCATTTGTTTATGGTGTTTAATTATTCATGCTGTTGAATGTAGTTTGCTTAGAGAAGCACTTAAATGGAGGTGCAGCACTTGTACCTTCCTCTGACCATGAAAGTCAATCCACAGGACAGGAGGATGAGTCTGCACTTCTCAGGACACAAGAGAACTTCTGCTTTCTGCCATCCCCTGCCTCCCTTCTTCACTTCATGGGTCTGGATCAAGAGAAAATGACAGAATTAAGCGTTCTTGGCAACTCCTGGCTGTTCTGTGAAGCCCTCGCTTGTGCCACCACTGGTAAGGCACAGCCAATGATAAAACTGGTGTAACACCACCATTGCACAGCTCTTTCTTCCTGCAGTGCATCACCCTCATCCACAACTGGAACATTTTGGCAACTTTCTATTAGGCCGTGGGGCATGGGCCTAGTAAATAGGTTAAATAAGAAATAAATTTCTGCTGTTCAAAGCCTTGATAGGATTTTTTTTTGCCTTCTTCCCTTATCTTCCATAGGCTTAAGGACAACGTGGTCCTTCAGGCACGTCTCTGCTTCTGTGTGAGCTGAAGGAGTGTTTCTACCAAGGAATCAGTCTTGCAAAGAGCCCCTCCTTGGAGGCAGCACAACCAGCTCCTGTTTCTCCTTCCTCCCTGCCCCGTGCACAGGGAGCACTGCAAGGCAGAAGAGTGACCCAAGGAGAGGTCAAGGAGAGGTCCTGACCATGGCTCTAAGTCAAGGCAACAGCACGAGGGGAATGGGGATGATGTTGCAGGAGAACCTGAGCTGATCCAGAAGCTCCCTGACACTGAAGGACCAGGCTCTTGCTCCCTTGTCCCTCCTCTTTGGCCTCTGCCTCCCCTCTGTACCTGACCCCCCTCACTCCTGCCAGCTCTGGTGGGGACAAGTCCCCCATTTGAGAGAGCTGTAGGATTCCATTCATTCCCTGAGCCAATTCAACTCCTGACCGAAAATCACTGATAGACTCCAAGAAGCACCCAGACATGGACATTTAGGGATTATTATTAAGATTCAGTTTTGGCTAATCATCAGATGAATTACCATAGTCATATACTGTCCTTTGTAAGAGTGAAAATAATGAAAAATCAATCCAAGACTAAAGAACAATGTAAAACTAATCTTCATTATAATCATCACTCAGAACTGTAATCTCATTACTTCAGGACCACTCAAGTATAACAGCAGTTTTAAATTCAAAGCATATTCCTTACCAAAAAGAAATCTAAATTATATTGTGTGAGTCTAAGTAACACAGTCCAATATTTATATAATGGTAAGAAAACAGCTCTCGATTCTGTAATTTATGTGCACTAAGAGTTCATTTTTACTTGAACAGAAAGATTAGATGGATGCTAAATCACAAAACATTCCCTCTAGAAAAAAAGAAAATCTAGAGCTAATACTAATTAATTACTTTGCCCTTCCAAAGAAACACATACACACAAAAAAATTATTAATAATGAGACAGCTAAGCAGGTGTTGCTGAAAGAGAATAGAAAAATAAATTGTACCAATTATATGAGAACAAAGAACATTTTTTCTCCTAGCAGCTATATGACTTTTATCTGTATTCCAAAAAAGGCTTAAAAAGTGTTAAAGAAAAGTTGGGAACTGTTCTTGGCATTGCAAGAGAAGATGGTGAGTACACTGAAATATTGAAAAGCAGCACATTGTAACAATTCGAGAAACAAATATTTTGAAGTTGGGAATGAATAGAGAAAGAATATTTGGAAGAGTACTTGGGATCATTTAGCTGATACTGGGACAGCCTCAGCTCTGCAGTTCAGGCAGCCCTTCCTCAACCACAGGGGCTGAAATGGTGCTATTGAAACAAGACAATAAAAACAGCCACATACATTTGCATCCAGTGATCATCCCATCCCATCCCATCCCATCCCATCCCATCCCATCCCATCCCATCCCATCCCATCCCATCCCATCCCATCCCATAACTTCCCCACACAACACTCAGTGGAGACACCCTCAGGACAGGCTGGCTGGGAAAAGTGCCCCAAATATCAGGTATTTGTCTCAGATTTGCAGGTACATCACAACATGCACAGTGGAGGCTTTGAAACACCACAGCTTCAGATCCTCAACAAAAAAAAGACATCGTGGTTTGTCAGTTTAAGAAAAAAAGATACTTTTATAGTCACCACATGCTCGTGATTTGTCTCAATAATCTTTAATGTCACCTAGAAGCTACAGGTTTATAAATATATCTCTTTCATAATTGTGACAAGCAGTGATTAGATGAAGTTTTGGTGGAAAATTTTCTGAAATACTGTAAGGCTAGGTAAATTACAAGGCATTATTAGAAAATGTTGATTTTGACTTTTGGTGGTATTACATTAACTTTTACAAACATTAGAAACAAACATTATTTGGTGAAATATAAATATTGCAGAAGACACTACAACCAAAAGTAATTTACTAGTCAAGTACAGAGTTAAGTAACAATTTTTTTCTCAGAACAAAGTCACAGTAAATCAAAGAAACAGTAATAAAAACCTGCATGTTGAAGAACACTCTCTTCAACAGACAGAACCTCAATTTGTGTAACACTGCAAGGGAGGAGTTGTGTTTGTTCAAACCTCTCCAAGAACAGCAATTCTCTGTCACAGCAATTTTCCTGCAGTGCAACATGGATTTGTGTCCAGATGTTGGCAGGTTTTGCACCCAGGGTGGCCCTCCAGGTCCAGGAGGTACAAAAACATTTGTTATACCACAGATCAGAAATGTGACACACGAGTAATCCCAGCCAATTTTAGTTTGTCTACTTTCAATCAGCTTTAAAAACACATTTACTAGCTCTTTGAGTTTAAAACTGTAATATGATTTGGCTTTTTGTTTTATGATACAGAAATACAAACATTTTAAAACTCACAACAGTAACACAACTTTTGTCCTAGAAGGTGATATGTGTAATGTGTGAGACTTGATTATGCATTTTATGAAACATTGTCTTGTTATTGTTATTCAGAGGAGTTTCTTATGATTTAGTGAAGTCAGGTTGGACAAAAAAGAGCCTAAAGTTATAACACCATTTAAGACACACAGTTTCCTTAATGACACTTTAAACAGAATATTCTATACATAACACAGTGATATATGAACTACACCAATCAAGTTAATCCCTATAAAAACAGGTGCACCATAGAATTGCATAGAAAGAAATCCCTGGCATTAATAGCTTGTACTGGAGACTAGGACTTTCCTCCCTGCCATTCTAGATCAAAGCATGTATGTTTTTTAAAAAGCACATCTCACACTTGACATTATTCTTAGCTATACTCTTTGGAATCACTAGTGCATATGTAATTTCAAGCAATTTTTATACTTCATGCTACTGTTTAATACCTAGAACATGAAAATTGCAAGGAAAAAAATTTCCCTGCTTTCCCCTCTGAAAATCTAATGTAAAATAATCTTCCTATGTAGCATAAAAATAAAATCAAATCTTTCCTCCACAACAGAGGCCTCAAGCAAAAGCCAGAGTGACTGAATGAAGAGGATATTCCACAAGATGGGGAAACCCAGGGTCAAAAATCCTTTCTGTGAAGTTTAAAATAGTATTTATAAGCTGGATAAACTCCAAGCAATAGCCAATGGTTTTATAGCTCAGTATCCACTTTGCTCATGGAAGACCTACATTCAAGTCCATACACAGATGTAAGGAAATACTCTCACCACTTCTTTATTTTGGGGCAATTCTCTCCTATCAGCTGAACCTGAGAAAGTTGAAGCAGGGGTGTTTCCCTGAACATGCTGAATTTTGAAATATGCCAACAACTTCCATTTTAAACAAAATACTGATCAGCTCTGCATAAGGCCAGTGGGCTTTGTTTTACAGCAATATTGACTATATTTACTTCTTGCCTTGAACTATTTATGTTGGAAAATCCTTAATTTCAGTGCTCAAAAATATTTCCATTCCATTAAGTAATCCTTCCATTTACTCCAAACATGTGCATGTGAAGTACCTACAGGAAATGGAATTACGTAGGGTTTGCCAAAAAGCCATGCAGAATAGCTGGAAGGTAAAAGTAATTTACTTCAGATATGCCTTGCAGTGAGCACTTCTGTTTCATGATATAAACTCTGCAGACAGATTAAATCCATCAAAAAGTTTTAATGATATGCATTATGCAGCAGCAGATAAATAACAGTAAAAGTTGGAAAGGCCAGGTTGCCATAAACAGATTTCATAGAAAACTAGAACTTCTGGTTCCAGATAGAATATATATTTAGAATATTTGTGCAAGAGGTGAATATATACAACAAATATATTCTGTTATATTAACTATAGCCACAATTGGTTTCTTTTTTACTTAACTACATAAATGTAGAGGTGTACCAGGAAGACATATTTCTGACTGACACTTCTTTTACTGTAATGTGGGAAAATATTATGAAATTTCTCTGGCTGCTACAGATACAGGATTTCTGGCACAGCTAAAAATGTGTCAGGAATTAAGATTCTTATATTTTTGCAAAAATTTCATTTTAATGACAAATTAATTACTGGGCTTCTGGTGGGAGAGCTAAGGAACGTGAACTTTATTTCTAGGAACTGTTGAAAGGCACATAAAAATTTTAATATATAAGCTGTTCAAGAAATCCGATTCTGAGTATTTCTGCAGGTTACTTTACACTAAAATTAGCAGCTGCTTGCCTGTTAACATTATGGAAAAAAATTTCATGTATCTGTAAAAGGATGATGCTTATGCATGGACAGACATTTATTCATTCAAGTGATACATTTGCCCTCACATCTGCTGAAACAACAGTGTGCACTTTGTTGTTTACTGAGATACTGAGGCACACACATTCACATCAAAAAGTTACTTGCAAATGGTAAAAGGAGAAAAAAGTTACTTTACCTGGAATCATATACCTTTAGTGAAAAGCAGTAGAACACCTTCAGTCACTGATTTAATGCTAATAAGTAACATATTTAGCTAGCTGAAATTCCATTTACAGCCACTTAATAGTTCTGATTCGTTTTAGGATTTCTAATAATTAGGGTAAATTTCCAAAATATTACCACAGAAGGCATAGAAGCACATGCAAAACCCCTACCAGTTCCAGTGTGAAGCAGCAAACATCCCTGTCTATCAGACATACAGTACAACTCACTGTACAAATCCACATTATAGTGCACATAAAATAACATGGCACAGTTCATAAAGCTGCAACTTTGCACCATAAATGACGGACACATTTTAACATCTGCAGAGACATAAGACATGAATAATTCACTTACAAGTGAAGTACACAATCTAAGGGTTATTGCCTTGCCTAAACCATTCTGGTATCACTTGGAAAGTGAGGTGGCATGGACTCCAATCATACAAACAAAAACATTTTTTTCCAGAAACAGATTGGCTTGAAAATTTTCAAATATTTAACTTTGTTTGTGGAACTTCTTTTTCTTGAACAATATTCTTTAGAAATACAACTTTTAAAAGTTGTTCAGCTCATGCTCCCATTGAAATGATTGGTGTCCAGCCAAATTGAAAATTACCCCCTTCAACACAGGTTTTTCTCCTCAAAGTCATTGTTTATATATTATACAAATATAATTTGGTGGTTTTATTTCATTTCCACTTAGCACAATGCCTCTAGCAAGTATTAGATGGCATAGATGGCACCAGACTGAAATATAATGGATTGAAAACTACATGAATGTTGCCAGTGGAAAAATATAACCATTGCAACTGAATAGGTGTTTGGAAATACGAATAAACCTTTCTTGGAGATAAATTCATGTGACAAAAGTGCAAATGTGTAATCAAAGTAGTGCAGCTTTGGCATATGCCACTGATAATTTTTATGAAAATACCTCAATCTCCTTCCAAAAACTTCATCAATAGCATTCTCTGGTCAAAGCTGGCTGGGTGCAGCCTTCCCTTTCCTGGCATTACAATGGATCTGTCTCTAAATCTTCTACAAGACCATGTCTTTTACTGGACTTGCATATGTATTATCAATAATCTCTGATTAAGCCCATAAAGTTACTCACAAAATTTAGGTTGAGGTCAGCATTAACCACTTGGAAGCTCAGGAAACTGTTGTGCAAAGCACTCTCCAGGTATGCTATGACTTCAAAAGGTTTAATACTCAGATTTATGTTTGGCAAAGGGGGCCATAAATGTAAGAACAATAACATCTGAACAGTACTATAAAGCCATAGCCCAATTCTGCCTGCAAAATTCCAGCCAAGAACAACAGCAAGTTCACCTAAGTTATGATAAAAAATAAAGTGTAATACAACAAGCTCCTTGAGCACTTGATGCATGTACATCCATTCAGGTAATCCAAATTGAAAGTGTTTAAGACACAGGTGATTTTAAGACTTTTTTAGAGACTTTTAGAGAATTTTTAGAGACCTGCGGATACCGCACAAATCAAATAATAATTAAAACTGCCAATCACTGGAAAATAACTTTGGAGTTCTAGAATTTTTCAGTGTTAAAAATGTTTTTTAGCACTGTCTGTGTTTTTAGAGCCATTGAAACAATAAACAGGAAATCTTGTTAAAACTTCATAAGCAAAATGGCAGCATCAGTTGCTCTAAAATGCATAGAAACTACATTTTTCTCCAAGCATTTTCAGTCCACATAACAGCTGTTGGTTCACTCTGTTGGTTAAAAAGGCCAAGCATTTGGAAAGCTACAACATATAAATAAATTATGGTTTTCCATACTTCTACCAGATTTCAAAGTGCTTTCAAATGGAGACAAGTCCTTTTCCTTCTCTCCAGTATTAAGGCTCTTATAAAAAGCACAAGTTCAACTAAAAGACACTTGGGCTTTCTTTATCAAATACACCACTTAATATGTTTAAATCACAAACATTTTAAGACCCTAGTTGTATAATTCTAGCTTTATAAATGTGTTCTAGCAACTTACAAGATTACTGTATTACAAGATGGGGACTTTAATATACTAAAATGTGAAATACTCAGTAGATGCAGACAGTGTATTTCTGTTAAGTTCTGTTTCATTAAAAGCACAGGGATTAGAACACTGACTGGGAAATTAAAATCAAGCTACCAGTACTACAGAAAGCAGTCTTGCTATTCCATTAAATCAGAGCCAGTAATCTACAGAAATGAAATTAAATACTCTTTTCCCATCGAGTTTCCAGACCTCTTTTTTTCCCCAGAATGCATGCGTTTAGTTATTCTGAATCAGACCCTCAGGAGACAAAACTGCTTTCAATTCTCACCAAAGTCAAAAGGCTCTGTGAGAACTCATTACTCCAGACATTACTCAAGCTGCTTGGGACACTTAACCCTTTCAAGAAACATAAAAATGCAGTTTAAAAAATTGCATTCCATTCCAAAACAACATACAGAAAATCCAAAACCTTAAAGGCCTGATCTTACAGCCCTTCATAATCAGAAAATCACACTGACATGGTTTCACCACTCTCAGAAGCGATATTTGCAGAGGCCCCTCTCCAGCAAACACACACATGCCTCAATCCTGGACAATTAGCACCCAGATTTGGCACCAGCACAGCCTGTTATTCAGCTGAACTCCTGAAAGAGCAAGTTTAAAAAAGAAAATGCTGTGTTTAGTGCTAATATAATTTAAAACATACCTTTGAAGGCAGAAGTCAGTATGCTGTGTAATTTTGATTGATATACTTTCATATGACAAGGTAGAACTTTCTTTGATTTGTCTGATTAAACCTCACCAGTTTTGTGAAATCCACTGCTTAGTGAAATTATTATGAAGAATTTGGAGCAGGAAATTCAGAAAGCTGGCTCCTGCACTGATACAGTTTAATTAAACTCCTAACAGGAATAAAAATGAAGGTGTTGCTTGTAATGCAGAATAGAATTACGGATTCAACTCTTGCCATTTCTCATTCCTTTGGTGCAATTCCACGACTTTCCTGCTGACCTGAACACAAGCAGCTTTGTGGGACCAATCCTACCGAAACAAACACCAGATCCTGACAAACTTTTCCATCAACGTATCACGTGAATTCTAAACCAAAACACTTTCTTTTTAAAATCTCTCAGTGAGTTGCATTTCAAATAGCATGTGATGCTGTTTTTTTCTTTTCTAACTATGTTTAAATACCTGAACCAGGGTTCAAAATGAGAAAAAACAACCAAACAACCCTTTGCTTTAAAATGAACATTTTCACTGCACAATGAAACACATGCCTTGGGACATCCGTACTCTTGTCTTTTTGGGTTCAAAACCATAACCTGTCCCTCAGCCTGCACTATGAGGCCCCTGACCCCGCGGGACAATTAACACGAGTGGGTCAGCGAGGCGCTGAGGGCGGATCCAGCCCCTCGCCGGAGCCGGGCTTTGCTTGAGCAGGATTAGGCAAATAAGACGGAGGGACGCCCTATGGCAGTGCCCTCCGCGTTACCTGCTGAGGTAACAGCAGCTCAGCCTGACCTCCGGGGCCGGGAGGATGTGCACTCACCTGCGGATTCCGGTCCTGACCGGCACATTCCTCGGCCCCTGTCACCGGAGCCCGGCCGGCAGCCGCTGCTTTGGTGGAAGCCACAGTGCTCGGGACACTGAGGGGGAACCCACGCCAGGCCTCCCTGCCCACACCCCGTGAGCGCCTGGGAGGCGAGCCAGGGTTCCCCCCGTCACCGCTAGTGACACAGAAAACACAAATTACCCCTCTGTGAACAGAACTCGGGAAAACTCCTCCGGGCGGCTCACGGGGAGGCGGCGGGGCAGGCGCCGGGGGGAGGGCGCCGAGGCCCCCGGGACGGGTCCCCCCGACCCTGCGCGGGCTCCGCGTTGCCCCCGCCTCAGATGAAGTGGATCCAGGCGGAGCTGTCGGGGTCCTGCGGGGGCCCGTCGACGGGCGGGACGCGCTGCCGGCCCCGCAGCCGGTAGTTCTTGCCCTCGTTGTTGTCCCAATATTCGGCGCCGGCGACGCGGTAGCGGACGGCGAACTCCAGCGTGGTGTCGGCGGCGGCGGCGGCGACGCCCAGGGGCAGCAGGAAGGCGAAGCGGTCGGTGATGCCGTCGGCCGGCCCGGGCGGCTGGTACGTGGCGGCAGCCTCGGCGCAGCTGGCCCAGCCATTGAGCGTGTAGCGCACCGACACGACCTTCTCGTAGGCGAGGTTGAGGACGCGCACGGCCCCGCGCAGCCCCGCCGGCTCTGCCCGCACCCACTCCAGCCTCACCTTGTGCTGCCGCACCCGCTCCGCGAAGCCGGGGCTGGCGCCGGGCTGCGGAGGGAACAGCGGCTCCAGCAGCGGCGGCGGCGGCCCGAACAGCACCGGCTCCAGGTCGCCCAGCGCCGGCGGCTTCCTGGTCTTGAGGAGGTCGGCGGGGCGCGGCGTCGGCGGCGCGGGCAGCGGCACCCGCGGCAGGTCGGCCTCGCAGAAGAGGTGCACGGAGGTGAGCTCCAGCCCCAATGAGTCGGCGAACCGCACGGTCTTGCGGCGCGACGGGCTCTGCTGCAGCGCGGGGCGCAGGCTGCGGTCGCCGGGCGTTGGCAGCGACTTGGCGCGGCGGCGCTGCGTGGGGCTGGGGGGCACGGCGGGCAGCGTGGGCTCCCGGCCGCGGGTCGGCGGCGGCTTCTCGCCCGCCGCTTCCCGAACCACGGGCGTGGGCGCGGCGTCGCCGTCGGGGCTGCAGCCCGCCCTGCACTGCTCGGCCAGGCTGCCATAGAGGCAGGCGCTGCAGCTGAAGTTGCGCGGCAGGTAGAGCCGGGGCGGCGGCGCGGGCACCGAGCTGTGCAGCGAGCCCGCCTTATCCATGGGGTGCCGGCGGGAGCGGCGATGCCGGCGGCTGGCGCGGCACCCGGGGCTCCTCCTCTCGGTCCGCGGCGTGCGGATGGTGAGGCGGTATTACCGCCTGGTCCGCGGGCTCTGTCTCTCGCCCGGACCCAGCGGGATGCCCTCGGCGCTGTCCAGATCGCGGCCGGCCCCGGGGGATGCCGGCGGGTGCATATGCGCGGGGGCGGCGGCGGGACCGCAGCGCTCCGGCTGCTGCCGCTGGTGACGTGCGGCGGTCAGGCAGCGACTCACGCCCCGAGCCATCCTTCCTTCCCCATGGCTCTCACCCGCCCCAGTGCCCTCCTCGGTGTCAGCCTCGCCACGGTCCCTAATTACACCCCGCGGCTCCCCTTCCAGCTCGTCCCAGTATCGCGGCTACTCCGTCCCTCTTCCTCTTCTCCTCCTCCTCCTCCGCCTCCTCCTCCTCGCACTGTTCTGGGTCTTTCCTCGAGGATCTCATCCAAAAAGAGGAGGCGGCAGGGATTCCCCAGTGGAAGCATTAAAATTCATAGCGGCGCTCTCGCTCGTCCGATCCCGTTACGGAAATAGCTGCGAGAGCAAGAGGCAAAGCCGGGCTCGGGAAGATTACACGGGCCGATAAGAAACAGCTGGCTTGCAAGTTGGATCTCACAGTGTACATTTAAAGGAAGAAATCCAGCTAATCTGCTGTAATGCGTTTACAGTACATCTGCCGAATAAAATACACCTGCCGCAGTCCTGCCACGCGTCTCCATCGAGGGTAAAAGCAGCTGCGGCCGAAACACGGGGGATGACAGCGTGAAACACAAACCGCGCTGCCTCTTCTCAAAAGAACATTTGATAACTGCTGAGCAATATTCAAATAAATTACACTTTAATGACAGACTCTGCTGTAGCCAATTCAAGGAGTTAAACCACCATTTTAGTAAGCCGCTTCATTCCAGACTTTCCGTAATCTGGGACTCATTTTTAATTAGTAAATGGCATTAAAAACAATGATCCTACCATCCCGCCAGAGCCTGAGCCTGAACTGTGTTGACATGTGATTCTGATTTAGCTTCTGAGCCGGAGCTTTTTACACCTCTAGCATTTTATCTGCAGCACTTGGTGTTCCATTGACAGCTTAGGCAGTGGAAATGTGGCTGCTAAGATTAAGAATGGGACAAGTAAACCTGACAAGGACTAAGAGTAAAAAAAAAAAAGAGCCACCAGAATATAGTGAAAAGTGACCTGTTGTCTCATATTAGAGCAATCAGCTTTAATTCCTTTACTAATAAGCATGAAAAAAATTTCTAGATTATTGCTGCTGGCTTCCAAATCTTTTTAATGACAGATGATTCATAAGTAGGGAAAATTATGCCCATCAGTGTTAAATTTGACACCACTGTGCCACTGTCTCACATTTATAGCCTGATTACAGGTTTTGAAAAATCAAATAGTAACAACATAAATAAGTAAATCTGAATTCATTAGCCCAGGATCTTAAAATTATTTCACTTGTCCTTTAACAAACACTATGAAAAAAATTGTTAAGGTCTCTTTCCTGTGTCTCCCTCACAGAAATGAGTATTTCAGTTAAATAACATGAACTCATGTCTGTTTTTTGTCTGCTCATACTAATTTGGGGGAGAAAAAGAACAGACTCAAATAATTGTTCAAACAGGTTTTAAGGCTACAGCCTTTGGAATTATTTTTTTCAGTAATCTCTCTGTTATAATGAACATTTTTGAATAAACTAACAGTTTTGCTGATGTTCATTTCACTTTAAATCAAGTAAAGAGAATTTTTTTACATTAATATGCATTTGCATTTTTAAACCATTGTGAAACTACAAGCACTAATAAGCTAAATTGGTTTAAACCAAATTACACATTCAGTCAGGTCTGGATGTTTTTGTGGTATGCCTGGGAACACAACTTTGGAGTAATTTAGCTTCTGCTGTACTCAGTTGGGGTGCCTTTGTAATATTTCACTTCCCCTCTTCTGGTAATGTTACTTGCCCAACTTCTTATCATAAACTTGTGTAATACTCCTGCTTTTTGGCTTTCTCAGGTCTCCTCTTTCCTTCCACAGCCATGTTATTTCATGGAACCAAAAACCCCAACTTCCTTCTTCTCTGGTGATTGCAGGTGAGGTAGTTCATGTAACTGCGTTGAAAATAAAGATTCCTCAAACACAGTTAACCAAAAATTAGCATAAAACCCGTGAAAATACAGTGAAAAGAAAGAAAAAAAAACAAACCAAAAACCCAAACCAACACAATAAGCTTTGGACCAGCCAGGTCAAGGCAACATGAGATACAGAGGCACCTCAGCCTTGTCTCAAGCACTGTCACTGTGTAAACACCACCAGAACCCCCACAGTGGTATTTATCACTTTCTTCTCTCAATCCAAACATTCCCAACAAGTCTCACTGAATTTGAGGATGCTGCTGCTTTCTTTTAACTCTTGCTCACTTGCCAAGTGAGTTGTGGGAACTCTTACTCACATCCTTACTACCAGGCTGGTCTTCCCCCTCTGATAAAAGATAGATGCAGTAAATGAACGTTTTAAGCCTTGAAATGTAACAAATATACACACAGACATCCCCTCAAATAGCCTGCAGCCTTGTACATCCTTCTGTGATGTGGAAACTGTGTTCAAGTTAAAAATGGGAAGCCTCAGGCACCATTTGTAAAAGGAAATCTAAAAAGAAATTTTGGGTTTGCCTACTGTAAATATTTGTACACAGCAAATGCTGAAATCCTTAGGAGCGAAAAAGCACTACCACAGAGAGAAACTATGGTTTAATGTATGCAGTAGTAGGCAGCCATCCACCACCCCCTCTCAATCTTAATTTAGTTCATAAAATTTTGAACACTTAAGTTTCCAAGTCTAATCTGTCTCTGCTTTTACAGTGCTATGGTAAGGACATTTTTCAGGACTCTTTTCTAAATAATACTGCCAAACCCAAGCTGATACAAAAATCATTAGTACTGACCTAGCTACCCCCTTTAAAGAAATACCTATTACCTTTTTGCTGGAAAGTAGTATTTTTATGACAAGATAATTTTGAAGGTGCCAGCAGTAACAGAGATAAATTCTCTGTAAATTCTAGAGCTATACAGGGTTGCTCTATTACAGGGCAAGAAGAGCAGAAGGTCTTACATAGCAATTAGTGTCAACAGACTTTGGAAATGGTGCTCAGGCATTGTTTTCATTCATCCAGAGTCCTCTCCCTTTGCAGATTTAAATAGCATGGTCACAGGATAAAGGTTTGTCCTAATTAACATTGTCCCAATAACATTTTGTTGACCTGTCTCTGCATCTTCCAGCTGACGTCAAAAATTTTAAAGACAGCCTCTTGTTTGCCTATGTGAGCTGAGTGCCCCTGACATTTCTGCCGTGCCAAAGTGCATTTAAAATCTGTCTGATGCTTGAGAATTTCCAGCTAAATGAACAGAAACGTTTGGTCCTGTTTTGTTACAAGATTTGCAAAGAAAAAGGCAGAATTGTAGCACAAAGTGAACGAGGAGCTTTCTTCTGCTGCATTTATTGATTGTCTCAAGTTCAGGTAATCTAGGAGAAAGCAAACACCGGTGCTGGGGAGCATTAGGCAGAACTATGATGGAACCATTAATAGGGCAGAGTGTCTGAGTGCTGGGGCTTATCCAAAGTGGCCACTGTCACATGTCCACTTTAACTTTCCAGAACAGGTTTATATTTAGTAATGAGAATTGCAGGCAGATAAAAAGGATGTAAAGGTGAAGTGCATTACAGTTACAGCAGTTTTGGAGATGAAGTTGTGACTCAGGGCATGAATTGTAAAGGTCAACTTCTACTCTCTCATTTGTGCAGCTCCTCTGAAGCTGATGAACTATGTAGGTGTTACATGAGAATACCACCCCTGAGTTTAATGATCTTATGTGACTGCATGAAGGTGACCATGGTATTTACACTGGCAGGCTGTAAGCCTTGCGGGATACAGCTGGTTTTGCATGCTTCTACTTTAAAAATACCTTCCCACATTGATGATTAACTCAGACTTTATTTATTTCCCCAAGAAAATATCTTAGTCACATCTCAAGAAGTGCCAGATTAGAATTAGATAGTATGTTTGAAGAGTATATATATAAAAAAATCAGGTATTCTGTTAAAGAACAATGGTATTGATTTCTGTATCAAATATTATCTTTATCCAACCAGGTTATGCAGTCTTTATCTATTAAGGTGAAACTTCTTTGATTCATAGAGTTATATCAAGGATATTTGATGTCAAACAAAGATCAGTGAGTAAATTCCAACTGGCTGAAAGTTCTGCTAAACAAGAGATGTGACACTTGGAAAGGGTGTTTTGTGGTTGGGTATTGGTTTCTAGTGTTTTGGTTTTGTTCTGTTGTCATTTTTCTGTTTAAATATTGGGATCCAAATGAAGACGTGGCATTAAAAAGAAAATAGAATTTTAAGAGTTTACCTATGTTCATGACCTTGTGAATCTGTCTTAGAGTATTATGAAGCTCACACACAATTTGATTAATTAAGCATTAACTGTCTGTTGACTCTTAAGTGATTGGCTTAAGACTTTTGGAGAGAGCAAAAAAGCTTAAGACTTTTGGAGAGAGCAAAAAAAGCTTAAAAAAAGCCCAGTTAAGACAGTGAAAAAGAAAAAAAATACCCTAACATATCACATTTATGAAGAAAACGACAAAGAGCCTTTATTTTTCCTATATAAATAATTCTGCACTTTTTAGAAGGATTGAATTTTCTTAACAAGGATTAAGTAACAGCAAGCAGGTCTGGGACTCTTTCAGTCCTAGAAGTTTTAACACAGCTCTTGACACAAATTTCTGAAAAAATGCACTTAGGGATGCCCCCAAATCCCATCTTCTGGTAACTCAGTCATCTTCTGTGACTCAGTCTTCATGCCATGTTATAACCACTGCAAATGGTTCTCAGCAGTACTAGTTCACGACTTTAGACCCAAAAATAAGCTTGTTGCATACTTGATTTCATTTTTTTTTCACAGTTAAATTTTCATTGGTCAGGCAGTGATTCACTGTGACTATTTAGATTCCTTGTATTTTAAGAGTAATTTCTTTTCTCACTTTTTAAATAATGTGTTCCTTTCTTTACCTTTCTCATAGCTTTTCCTTCTACTTGGTCATTTTGTATCCATTTTTATCAAATGCAATACTCTCTTCCTACTCATCTTTTTACACCTCTGCACAGTCTCCCTCCTTCCCTCACTCCTTTCAGCTCTCTTGTGTTTTTGCCTCCCAGTTCTGTCATTTCTCCCATTCCTGTTCTCAGCAGAGCTCCCCCTCAGCCCTTCCTTCTCCTGCTCCCACCACCATGCAAATTGGATAAGGGATAATCTGTGATTGGCTGATTTTCAGGCAGCAAACATCAAAGGTCACATCTGACTACTCCAAAAGCCTTGTGTAAAGATTTGGGAATATATTTACAATCACTTTTGCACTCATGGTGAAGAGAAGGTGTGAAGAGTAGTGACCACACCAGAGGTCAGATTAACCTGATCATCTTGGGATAAAAGTGATCCTCTTGCCAGCTTCCAGCTGCAAAAACAAATGAAACACCCCACAATGGCCAATTCTGCTTAGACATGTCATAATCCTCTGACAACCACACAGGTCAGGAAGCCAAGACCACAAGAAATCAATCAAAATCAGAGGGTGAGTCAAGCGTAGATGCCACAGCTGATACAGCTCCAGAAAAGGAAGAGATTTTCAATTCGGTTTAGCAAGTCTGTTATAACACACGGCACAAAAATGGAAATTCATAACAAGTTACACCATTCAAATATTCCAAGCTGAAATAAGGAATGCACCAATAAAAAAGAACAGTGAGTGTGGAACCTTCAAGATGTGAAAAATACAGAAGCCATAAGGGATAAAGAGATTAATCTGGTTGACCTGGTTGGTCCAAATGATTCTAAAACTAAGTCTTCACAAGTACATCTACATGTGAGAGATGCACTCCCAAGGATCCTTCAAACCCTTCCTGGAAGAACACAAAAGCCATTATCTCTCAAAATATGCTCAGTGGTGCTTTAGCTGAGATTGCTTCCTGTAGCTACAGCAAGAGAGCTGAAGGGTGAAAAAGAAGCTGACATTGTGAATGATAAAGTGAAGGGACACAACACGGAAATTCATGAATTGTCATTTATCTCAAGCCACACAAAGGTCTCACTCCTGCAAGAAGATCCCAAGCACTTCCACTGGCACTGTGTAAGTACTGGAAGTACTGTAATTAGTGTTTCTAATCCTACTGCTTTTGAAAAGAACAGTCCTCATGCCTGTGTGCAGATTCCACATACAAACCAAAAGCAGTGTACTAAACATGATGACATCTGAGGATCTCTAGCCAATAATGTCAGGAACAATAAAAAATACAGGGGGTTCTGCTGCTTTCTGGACTTCCTTACCAGTCAGTCGTTCTGGGGAGCTGCAGTGCTGTCTGCACTGACCTAACATTTCTGTATTGTAATTTCATGCTGTTTTAAAGCTCGTTAGACTGAGGAAAACAATAAAATTTCCTTTTGAGCACTGTGGGTATTTGTAGTTTTGAAGATACTATTAATAGAGTTATAAGCTGATGAATACCAGGTACTTACATGTAGGTTTAGTTTCCTCCTGGCCATAAGATAGATTCACTAGAGATTTAAATAGCTTATTCTCTTCCTTCAGATTCACTCTGAATGACTATGGCTGGCCTAGCATGGTAACGAGGTGTTTGATGCTGCTGAGCACCGAAGCAATGCCCAACTTTAGGAATATTCTTAAATCCATGCCCTACTCCATGTGATAACCTACCCTTAAGGAGAAGGCATTTAACAATACTCTTATCTTAAAGACTGCTAAATCCCCTTGAGCTTCAGATAAACATTTCCATGCATTCCTTGTTAATTTGGCAAAACACAGAAATGAAGGAATTAAATGTCTTTTTGGATTTATTTCTTTACCAGTATACATATGCATAAATGTAATTTTTAGTAGTTTTCTGGCATCAATTTGTTAATTGTATTCCTCTTCAGGTATCTCAATATCAGAGCTAAAGAGCCACCATTTTTCTGGCAGCAAATCTGAGTTTCAAGCGACAGTCCCTTCAAGAAGAATGGAGTGTCACCTACTGAGCTGTGAACAAAGTAAGCACCTACACCAGTAAGGGCCCAAACTACAGGCTTCCATCTGAAATGGCAATAATTTTTGTACCTATTTGGTGTTTTGTTGCAAGACAAAAGGGAAAGTTATAAAGAATTAAAACCTTACAAACGAGGTCTTTATTTGTCGATACTTTGAATTATATGCAAGTTTCATCTCTTTCAGTACTCTGTCTGAAAATCTCAGTCTGGAGTCAAGATCTATATCTTGGTTGTTAATTTGCAGGAAGCAGGGGTTGTTTTTGTTGTAGTAAGTTGTTCTAACTTCTGTTTGATTATGGTGCTGCAGCTACACAAGTGCAGTATAAATCCCTCAGGACAGAAATCCCTCCAATAGGCCATTTTCTTCCCTTCTTTGTACCTTTCCCTCTATGGTGAAATATTTTCTAATCCTGCTTCCATATTTAGATATAAAATGGAAGCTCTACAAAACAGGCATCCTTCACAAACAGCCTCAAGATAAAGAAATTCATATATGCTTGTCTCATTCCTGTTTTCCACTAAATAGAAAATGCAACATATATATACGTGAAACTAGAAACATTTTTCCAAGTCCAGAAGGAGACAATTTCTTCCATTCAGACAACTGAAAACCATGCTGCTTCAATGAGAAAGCTGAAAAATCAGTGCGTTACCATTAATGCATTACCAACAGTAACTAAAGGCAAACATGTTTGTTACATTATTTTTAAGTTGTAGTCATTGAAAACAGTCAGTTTTTCAGGACCACATGAAAAAAAAAAGGGAAAACTTTAAACATTATTTCCATCCTTTCCAGTTTTTCATGCCAGATAAGAGTTTTGCTGTGTTTTTTTAAACTGCCAAAGCAGACAGATTAGACAGGTTTTACTACTGCCTGATATAAGAACAAAGACCATACCACAGATTATTCTACAAGACCTGCAGCAGAAGGCCAGAAAAGGTGCTGACTAAAGGCCTAGAGCACAAACAAACAATTATACAACACTTCAGCCATCATAAGCTTAATCAAATTGTGTGCCTTTGAATACACTGGGCTCTTCCAGCAGAGGAAACAGCAACTTCTTGTTTTTGTTTAAGTTGTCCCAAGAACACCACCATTCCTGTGCAAGGAAAGGAAATAAAGTTGCAGGCTGGATCAGCCAGAAGGACTTCCTGCATTAAAGGTGCCAAAACAAGTGAATTGTTGACAACAATGTAAAAATGCTATGATGGAACACCTGAAAGTTAAATCAACATGTTTCTCCTATTGTTTTAGGTCCAAACATCCAAAGGACTGATTCACTGTCAAATCCCGGAGCCAGAAAGAAAATCAGCCTTTAACTGCATTGTTCTGACAAGAAAACAATCAGCATTGCCAGCATGCAATTTCTTCAAGTGAAGGAAATTCAGGAACTAAACCCAAACCAGTCAGGAACACTTTCAGTGCCAGCAAAATTCTCAGCAACAGCACCTAAGAATGTTGCTTGAAAATACACGGGGCTTCCCTATCCCTGAACAGTCACTTTCCTCTGTGTGTTGTCAGTCAAGAGTTAGTTTGTCCTGCCTTTCAGACTGTCTACCATGTGGCAGTTTCCAGAGGTAAAGTCTGTCAAAAGATCTGACTTTGGCCCATAAGTCAAATCCCTTTTGAATGATGAAAAGCCTGAAATAACAGCCTAATCTAAAGCAGAACCATCACCATGATAGGAATATGGCTGTCACTCCTGGAAGGATCTTACACATTGGACTGTTCCACAATTTTAAACACTCTGAACAGAAATTTAGTTTATAGATATTTATGACATCCTCCCCTCTGGAAATACCAGAACGCTGCTGTTTGCAAATGCTTACCTCAGACTATGATGGGGCTGAACACAGCAGCCTCCTGCTGTTCATCAGGGAATGCTTCATCCAGGACCACAGCTGAGGGAACAGTGCAGATGAACCTTCAGTCAGGAGTCTTCTGCTCATTCACCTCCTCTGAATCACATATGCAATATTTACAGGTAACAACAGAAATCAGCATTTTATATCCTCCCATTTACAGAAAATGGTGGCATCATTACTAGTTCATGGGAACTGTACAGGAAGAAAAAAGACCAAGTATGACCTATACTCAAGTCCAGATATTCTAAGGTTTGAGGTTTAAGTATTTACAGTAGCAAAAAATATTTTCTCAGTTATATAAAATATATTACAAAATAGTAAGGTGTTAGAAAGAATAGGTTACTTTGAAAACTAACCATCACAATGCAGGTGAATTTCTGCTTGGTGTTATGACAGTAAAGATCTTAAAAACTACAGGAGGGGTAGATGGTAAGGCTGAGGAAGAAAGCAAAGAGATCCTGTCCTGAGAGTCTGGTGTAGAGGTGAGGCATCTGTCTCAGAGCTGAAACTGCAGAGGTTTTCATTCCACTGCACGTGAAAGGTAATTAAGAATTACATTTTGCACATGCTGACGAGAAGTTTGAGACAGAGAACCTCTTTGCACCTCCAGAGATCAAGAACTGACAATATATGACAACTTTTGAAAGCTTTTGATTTGGCAGAGATTTTGTAAATTAAAACTAAAATGTTCAGGAGCAATGGGTGGTACTTGCCAATAGGCACTGAATCCCCCACCCAGGCCTTTGCAGGCAGAGATTATGGCCATTAAAACAGAAGGCAAAAAATGATTGAAGTTAACTTTATTCCAAAATATGTATAATTTACAGGACTGAATAAGTGCTTCATTTGTGAACAAAACATTTCAATACTTGTGAATAACTTACTAGTAGCTTTGTGTAACACTTCAGTTTCCAACAGAGGGAAATATGAAACAGTATTTTGGCACAAGGTTTTCTCTGCATGCAATAATGTAAATTACAAGTTTCACAGTTACTAGGACAACATTCCTTCTTTGGGATTGTCACTTGTAAAATAGGTCTAAGAAATGAATGCTTGATTTTGTCTGCTCACAGCAAGTTTACTGGCTTAAATAGCAAGAATTAAACAAGAACATCCTTTGAAAACTAGATTTGTCCACTAAATAAAAAAATCCCATCAGTAATGAAAAGAAAAATATTTTATGGACATTTCTCAGCCTTGCTGAGATTAACTCACACATGCTTTGGGAAAGACTCACCCATGAGATTTATTACTCATTCACTCCAAACAATTACAAATTTAAATGAGATTTAATCAGGTGTTGAAGTCTCTAAGCTGTAAAGATATGGCCATCTTTCATATCTAGCTTTATCACAGATGCACTTGCAAATGTCTGTAGGTAGAAGTACTGTCAATCTAGCTCTGCATGCAGGTGCTTGAAGCATGTAAAGCACTGGATGTTGTGAAATGTAGAGCTGACATCACCACAAGTCATCTATTACATTCCACTGCTAGTTGTTGAAGGTACTGTAAAGCCAGCATATGAAAAAGGATCACAAGTAAAGGGACTTCAGTTATTCAACTCAGCAGTTCCTTGAGGAGTTTCCACTATTTCAGGCTGTCCAGTTACATTTTCAGTGAAGAGACACACACACAAATACAAACATTCCCTCACCCTGACTGCGGGGCTGAGAGCTGAGTTCTGTTCATTGCATAGCAATGGCACTTGAAACAAGAGAATTCAGTCGTGTTCTAAGCAGCAAGTCCTTCTCGCACACATTTAAATTCACATCACTCTTAAAAAACAGCAACAAAAGAAACAGAAGATGCATGATTGCACCATGCACTGGTTTGCTACCATTGAACAACCGTATCCTCACAGTGTTCCTGTTATCAATGGCAGCCTGTTTACAGGAGGCTCAGCCCATCAGGACACAAGCATAGCAGCACCTTAAACCAAACAGGAATGAAAAAGCTTGCAAGGCCCAGAACGTTACCAACATTTTGGTGTGAATGTATTTGGAACAGTAAATGGTACATTAAGATCATGTTTAAAAAATCAGCACATGTCAGAAATATATTAAAGCAAAGGAAGCTGTACAACCTTAATGATAAAGGCAAGTACATTTGGTTCACCTCTGAGTTGCCATTTCAGGAACATGTTCTTTTTCAAGTTGAGCACCCTATGTTGATTCAGTATGAGTTCTATTGACTTAACCTACATTTAAAAGGCTATTAACCCCCTCCCCAGCCCCCTAAGACCCCAATCCTGCCAACTCTTATGTTTCTACCAAACCTCACAAAAAAAATCAATTCACACATTAGCAGCATAAGGATTTAAAACAGTGGAAGGCAGCTATCATTCTCTGTTCTGTTGCCCCTACACAACTGAGGTCCATATGACTAACAGGGAAATTCAGCCTCTTATTTCCAAGAGAAAAAAAAAATGACTGTGTATGTACCTTAGAATAAAAACTTGTCAAGAGTTAGTTACATACATTAAGTTACAGACACTTAGCGAGTTGTTCAAAACTAGACGAGGTTTCACAAGGTTTCTTTTGCAGCTGTTTAATTTACAGCTGCAAGTTCATATACATTTAAAAAAAAATGCTTTCATATCCTTTGGAATTGAAAGTTTTCTAGACATAAGCAGCTTTGCATAACCAAGAATATGTAGTGTTAGCAAACTCTGATTTAAAACTACCAATTTCTCTAGGCTGGCATAAAGAGTTGGGGGAGAACTCCCTCCCTACCCACAGTAAAATGTATTTACAGGTATATTAGCAGACATAGACACAAATAAAGCTGTAAGAAGAAGAAACATCTACTGTCATACAAACTTTTAGCATTCTGACGAATATTAGAAGGCAGCAAGACAGACCTTTCATTTTTTCAGTTTATCTGTGCTTATGTTCTCATAGAGTTCAAGTCCCAAATCTGCTGTTTCCTTTGTTTGACTTTTTATATATTAAAGAAAAGCACAAATGAAACTACAGAAGTACTAATTCAATTTTATAATAGTGTTACACAGGCATCCAAATCAAGATCCAGCAATCACAGCTTAACAGAATTAATTAGGAAACACAAAGGGTAAGTACATGTAACATTAGTATCACTTCCAGATAAAAAAATTGTGCTAAGAGGCTACAGAGAATCTGATGTTACTTTATAGCAGCTCTGACCCCAATAGAGGATACAAAAAACGATTAAGATGGTAAGTCACTGCTGACCAATACTTACACAGTGCCCTGAAAATCAAATCACAGACAAACTGCAGAAGAAGGACATAAGCTTCACTTTAGTTCTACCCAGAAATAGTTCTGTCTGAAGTTTATTTTATGACAAAGAAACAGGAAATCAGCTTTTTTCAATAATTTGTTCAAATGTGAAGATTCACAACATTCACCAACAGTGTTTCAGATCAGGTTTCATGAAGTTTAGTGTGGGATTCACCAAACTATGAAGCCTGCTTGTAGTCTCCACATTATCAAAAAAATACTTAATAAATCCAAATTGAGTGACATATGCCAGAAATACAGGATCCACCTGTTTCTCACTTTTATGAATAATTTATGGAGAACCAAATTTGTGAAGAAAGGAGTTAATTTTGGTCAGAATGATCCACTTCCATAAGACAGTGCAAACATTTAAAAGTTTCTTAATAGTGCACTTCCAATAAATTACTTCATGCTGTAGTACTGTGTTCACCTAATTA
Organism: Lanius collurio; assembly: GCA_020086605.1. Taxonomy (NCBI): domain Eukaryota; kingdom Metazoa; phylum Chordata; class Aves; order Passeriformes; family Laniidae; genus Lanius; species Lanius collurio. The sequence goes on along the minus strand of JACBWW010000023.1, from coordinate 5,834,916 downwards.
AAACTCAAAATCTTTTAAACTAATGGAATGAGTGAAAGGATTATGATTTGCATGTTCTAATAAAACACACAAAGCCCATACTTTTAATTACTAAGTACAACAACTGGGTAACGATGACATTATAAAAAAATTTCATCCACACAAACTTTTGGGTCTTTTCCTGACAGTCCACGATGCTGACAGCTTTGGCTTACACAATAACGTGGTAATTATCACTCTAATTTGTAAATTAGTTTCAAAGTACTTTAAACCTCGCTAGTCTGAGATGGCTACAATGCAAACCCTTCAGTAATTCTGCTCCTCAGCATCCCAGATTCCTTCTCTTGCAGAATAAAGACTTTCTAAATTCAGAGCCAATGAACAGCTTCTTCTACAGCTGTGGAAAATACCCCTTTTCCAAACCAGGGTCATAGTAACTGCCTCTCTATCATGTGTCAGTACAGACAACTTGCACATGAGAAACACAAAAACCAGTGTATGAAGAAGTGTTATCTGGTATCCCAGTCAGGAAAAACACTTTAAAATGTGAAGTTGCAACATTACTAGAAAGATATTGCAATAGAATAAATTAATCTAATTTTGTTCTTTATCTTACCTCCCTGTTTCAAAGTAGGCAGGTAAATAGAAGTCAGTCATATCTTCAGAACAAACTAAGTGACAAGTGAAGCCTTCCCTTTTTAAATATATCCCACCCTTCAGATGAGAACTCTGCAGACATTGTGAAACCTGGGGGTCATTCCCCACAACAGAATTACTGTTCTCCTGGGGAATTGCAAGATTCTGCTCCGCAGTTTCTTCAGCCAGACTGGAAGTGCCTGAAATCACACCCAGAAATGTTGAAAAATCAAACTGGCAACAACTGGGGCTTCAAAAGGAAAATATGAGTTTCAGGGTTAATCTAATGAGATTATTTCCAGTAAAGGTGAAGACACTCACTATGACAATATAAAGAGCATTAGGAAAAGACAAAGAAAAAAATAGAAAAAAAGAAAGGTATTGCTCATCTTCAACAAAAACAACCTGGCTGCAAGGGATGAGTAACTTAACTCCCACATCCTTGAGTTGAGAACTTGCAGCACAAAGCATAGGGAGTCCTCAAAACCTAAGGCTTGGACATACATTTGCTGCTGGGCTGCACAGTAAATATGCAGCCAATACCTCTCCTCTAACAATGGAGGAGTAAAGTCAGTTACAGGCCCAGGAATTTGACACAAAGAATTTTCTCTTTTCCTTTAAGGTTACAGAAACTAAAATCTGTCCAGGACAAAACCAGAGGCCTATATTTCAGAGATATTATAGTAAGAGATAAAAATTACTTAAGGCCAGATTCCAACATACATTCACAACTGGCTTAATGTATTTTCATTAAAATGAAAAATACTGCAAAGAGTGGGATAAGGGGCAACATAAACATTAAAAAAAAAGGTGCCAAGAGGTCATAGGCTTCTTCTCTGAAAAATTAGTTTGTGTGAATTTGACTACACTCAGAGAAACTCTAAAAGCTGCAGGAACAGAGGGGCACAGATCAACATGCAAAAGCAAGACAGCTGTTCTGGAAGGGCTTTTGTGAGCTGATCTCCCAGCTCTCTTGTATGGAGTCCAGTTGTTTTTGGAAGCAGCAAGTCCAAAAACAGGAGTCAAGGCGAGTGTTTTAAGGAATTTAATTACCCATTTTAAAAGATTTCTATTAAGGTAGTAGAGGTATAAACCACTGTAATATTTCTCAACTTCTATCTCAAAAAAGCTAGGAAAATTTCAGCAAAACCTAGTGATTCCAGTCTCTGAGGCACACACATTAGAACATTTGCATCTTACAGACAGAAATAATTTAAGCAAATCCCTTCGGAAGACTCTAAAAATGTTAGTCTCATTTATTACACTAGCTAAAAGGATGACATACTAATTTTCCCTATAATTACGAATTCCAAGTTCTTTTTCTACCCTTCAGAGAGCATCAGTGCCACTTAGGGAAAAAAATACTGCCTTCTACACACATTTTTAATAATAAATATTTTCAACAATTCAAGAATCTCTATGTGTCTAGTGTGTTGGACAAGTATTTGGAGAGCATCAGCTTATGCAGGAGAAAGAGCTGTGAAGGCATAAAGTAAAAGAAGACAATACGGCTGATTATGTTCATGCCGGATTTAAAATACAAGCTACTAAAAAAAGTAAACAGAAGTAGCTTACACTAATAGAATCCTCCCCCGTAAGTTCAGGGAAACATCTCAATTGAACAGGTCAGGGTTTTGGTCCAGCACAATGGAACCCTGTACGTAAGCCAGGAATAGAGAGAGAGAGATAGAGAACAACTTTAAAAGTTCTTCCACTTAGATGAAACCAGTAACAGCTTTGTAAAGAAGTTTGAGGGAAAAACATAGGCACCACATAATTTTTTAAGGTTCAAATGTACATTAACATGTTACAGCCCCCCCTTTCCCCTCTATTTATACACACATAGTTTATGTAAAGTTATATATTCAATAGAGTACCTTCAACATGAAAAGTCTCTTAGGTCAACTGCTCATGACAAGTACATTCAATAATGCAAAGTGGATCACTTGGTAAAGCCACCTCTCCCACCCCAATAAGTTAAATTCAAACCACAGGTAACAGTTATATTATGTAACACTCAGTGGCTGGGCTTGTCACTGCTCTGGAACAAGGAGCACAGCTCTTCACAGGTCTGTGTTTCTACTGAACTGAACTGGGACTCCATTGTATTCCAGGCTAAGTCAGCCAGAAGGAAGTCATCCATTGCTGTCTGTGTTTCATTGCTGGTAAGGAATAAGCTCCCCAGATTCTCAAAGCAGCTATCCATAGTCTGTGTCTCAGCACTACTGAGCTGGACTTTGCTTTCAATATTCTGAGTAGGTGTATTTTTAGTAGCCATATATACTTCTGTCTGGGTTTCTGTATCAGATGAGTCAGTGCTCATAGAGAAACTGGACTGTTTCAGAATACTTCCTAAAGGTAGATGGGTAGTACTGTCCAAAAAGAAATTCAAGTCTGTCTGTGTCTGTGTATCAAACATCTCCAAGCCTAAGAAGTTAGAACTGCCTCGGCAGTTATATGATTGAGTGGCACTATCTGAAAATAAGAAATCAGTCTGAGTTTCAATGTCCAGGGACTCCAAAACTGGCTCAGAGTTCAGGTTACCAAGCTCACTCTCTTCAGTCTGAGTTTGGATGTTGGATGCTGAAAAGAACTCTTCAATGTCAAAGTCTATCCCTGTGCTCTGCGATGGACCAGATGGAAGATGTGTGTCAGCATTAGAACTTGTCTCAGACAAAAGGCCACGATTATCCAGTGTCTGGCCAGACATGTTTCCTGAAAAGATGTTTTCCAGATCACTTAGCAGGTCCATTGTCTGGGTTTGATTATCTGTTGTATTTTGAGGTGGAAGTATATTAGTCTGTGTATTGAAGCTGATAAGGGATTCAGACTTTACCGTATCCTGATTGAGGCTCTTGCAACTACTTCTTTGCAGCAAGGTTTGATCTATATTTGCAGGCATTAAATTGTTCTCTGGAAGTTCAATGTGAGTAGAAACGTTGTATGATGAAGGAACATTATCAAAGATGTCACTGCACATTACAGCCTGGTCCATCTGTACTCTTCCATCAATACAGTCCTGTGTCCTACTGGTTTGAGTCTCTCTGGAAATGCCACACGTTGGAAAACAGCCCTGACTGAAAGCATCAGTCTGAGCAGCTATGGATGAAGTCAGTTTGGAAGCAGGCAGCAGTGTCTGTGTCTGTACACTGATGGGTAATGAAACCTGGGAGCCGAATGACAGATCTGTCTGAGAACAAGAGGACACAGAAGAATTGGGAGTCCAGGCTGCAGCTGGTACAAAGTTCTGTGAGATGTAAGATAAGTCAGTCTGTATATTTATTGAAGAAATTTTGTTCTTGTGACAAACATTCCCCAGCTCTTGCCCTGTGTTATTTGAAATAACCTTGTCCAATTCAACTTGCACACCAGTACTCACTGGTTCACGATCACCAGAAGTTGTTACTTTTGAAACAGGCATACTATCCTTAAATACAAGTGTTTCTGCCTCCAGGGCTGGAATCAGGATTCCTATAGATTGAGGCAATAAATGAACAGTACTTACAACTGAACCTTGATTATCAACAGCCACTACAGCAGGTTTGACAGAAGAGTCTGTTGCAGATACATACACAGGCAAATGAGCAACCTGCATCACTGGAAGTTTAACCAGAGCCACCTTGGGCTTGGGTAAAAGCATCTTTGGTGCACATTTTGGCTGCATTTGGTTCGTGAAGTTAGAACTGCGGGAGCCTTCAAGAGAGGCCACTACTTTCACTTCAGAGGACTCCAGTTCCTGAGTGCCAGGAGCAGTACTGTGTGTATTGATGAATGCTTCATTTGCTTTCTCTGCCAGCTGCTGGTTATGTACGGAGGATTCCATTTTCCTTTTCTTACTAGGAGGATCCCTGTGAACATGAGATCAATAATTTATACTTCTTTCAAACACAGAACACTTGCTTTCCATTCTTTTAAGTCATTGCATTGAAATACAAACTGAAGTCACAGATGAGGTTGGATATGAGAAGACAATCCAGATTAAAGCATAAAAAGACGTCATCAAGTTCAGTTTTGTTAAATGTCATTCCTCACTCTCATTTTAAAATGAATAAAGATTACCTCTTATGGAGACTTATTTCCAAATGGAGGTGCAGGTTTGGATGGTTTCTTCCCCTTTGTACATTAAGCACTCTGATTTGAAAATTTTTAATGTGTTATTTTGACACTGACTCAGACTGAGCATTGAAGGGACAGAGCTCTTAAAATCAGTGTACAGGTAATGGTCTCTCATGGAAATGGAAGATAAAATTAGCAATTCTTCACACAAAACTTAAATTTTGCAGCAGCTGAACCTCAAAGACAGACAGGCTAGGCCCCAGAAAGTAGACTGTCCTTTAAAATATATGTAAAAACTATAAATCTAAACATGCAGAGATAGGCATTAAAAAATAAATCCACCAACAATTACAACAATGACTAGACTGTACAAGAAAATAACCTGAACTGCATTCCACATCTCAGTTACCAGCTACCAAATCATCTCTACTCTCAGAGACCTGTAAAAAAAGATGCAACAAGAACCACCAACATTTATGCCAAGCACTGCAGTGTCATCAGTACTTTTTGTTTTCTGCATAGGGAAACCAGATCTTACTGATTAGATTATCACTACTGCCTTCAACAAAACAGAAACTCCTAAAAGCAACAAAGAAACTGCACACTGCTTTGCAGCTAAAACAACATGATCCTATTTCCTATTTAATCAACAGAAAGGAGACAAAAAGGCAGCACATGAGACATAGAGGACTTGGTGATGAATGTATCATTACTTCACTGCTTCACTTTTACCTGTGTTCTGCAGGAATTTCATGGCCAGTTCTGTAAATGTGAGACAGTAGTGCTGTTCTGCTGGCATAAGGGCACCCACAAGTACACTGGAAAGTCTTGCCACAGACCTCTATATGCCGTTTCAAATACCATTCTGTGCCATAGGAGTTACTACATTTATCACATTTGTGCTTCTTTTCAGCATGCATTTTCATAAAGTGCTAGAATATACAAGGGAAAGTAAACATTAGCTTTCAGTGAAGATTAAAAAAGGAAAATCATGGTTAAGGGAGAAAATATCTGCAATTTTTTAGTTGATAAGTAGTGTTGAAGTGTAGCATTAATTATTTTCTTAAAGTGTTACTACAAGTAAGTTTAAAGAAGTCAATAGAGAATCTGAAGTTTGCAAATCTGCTGATGCTATGTGCATTTTAAAAACATATATAAACATTTACCTATCCTAATGCCATTGAAGATTTCCTGAGGACATCAATAAATCTATAGATCAACCTTGCCAAAAGAGCACAGTAAGTCTATGCTGCAACATGTGCACACTCCTGAAGATCTATAACCAAGCAAATAATCTCAAGTCTTACAGGTCAACACCAGAGCAAACACCACAATGTTTTCTTTTCATTTATGCCACCAAATGCCAGCCATTCAGCTCCCTATGGGGTCCCCAGCTCAGCACAGGCAACCAACTGCAGCACAGTGCTCTTTTTGCTCACTAATGTAGAAACAAGTCTTACATGTTTTCTTAAACTGGTTAACTAGTAAACAAATGCATTTTGATACTAAAGCAGAGAAAAGTTCTTAATCCTTGACCACTTGAAAAAGCAGCTAAAAGCATCAGGTACAGTTTAAACTTTCATCAGTTGCTACCGTGATTTTTCCTCCTCTACTTTAATCTTTCTCCACCTATTTAATTTGTGGATAGGGGCTCTGATCTAGTTTAGAAGAACATACTGGCATCTGTCTGATCAAAATGTTCAAATCCTCTAATATCAACATGCAAACATGCAAACTCATGAATCATGTGCAGTTGGAGTTGCTGCATATGGTTCTCTAACTTCTGGTTATATGCTGAGAGGTTTTTCTGATATCTGTATGCAAAAGTGCATACCCTCTGGAGTAGAGACAGGACTAAATCAGTGTGAAAATACTTCAGGAAACAGGAATACCTGTTTTACAAGAGAAAATTGGGAAAATGGTCTGTTTGGTCCTCTAGGGCAGCCTTCAATAGGACAGCAGTAGAATTTCTGTGAAGTTTTCAAACCCTTCCTTACTGGTGCATTAAGTTTTCCATCCTGAAAAAGAATCAGTTGAGAAGTTGACAATTCTACAGGTTTGCATATTCAAGACAATATTCAGAATACACATCAACTATGGCTCAATGAGTTTACACATCTCAATGAGTTGGAGGCACTTTCCTACATGATTTGAAAGTTCAAATGAAGCTTTTCCTCTATGTGGATGCCACTTTGCAAAACTCCCATCAAAATTACCAGGGGCAATTACAACAAGCTCTATGGAGTAGTGGTACTGTATATTTATTTTTACCAAGACACTCCCTGCCCCATGCTTTGTGTTATTTGAGACAAAAACAATTTCCATATAGATACTATCCTAGACTGCTGAGTCAATGTAGTTTTACTTGTTAGTAGCACAGTATGTGAAGCTCCATTACAATTAGTCACAGAAGCACAACACTTCCTTGATGCTGGAATTCTATCAGCACTATTTCGAGTTTATGTGTAATAAAATGAAAAATGCCAAGTATGTCCTGCCACTTAACTCAGATCATAAACCAAATCTCACTTAAGTCTATGAAACAAATGGTATTCTAATTCTGATCCTCCAAACACTAAGTGACCAATCTATCCAGCCAGGTTTTCCATGTGAGCTGTCTCACTCACCCTCACATGGACACAGAAGAAAGAAACAATACTTGTTCAAAGAGGACCTCAAAAGGACACATAAGAAGGACATACTAGTGAGATTGTCCAGATTGTTCAACCACACAGAATCCCTTCCTACTGAAGACACAGGCATGGAAACCAGACAAGACATATGCCTCTAGACATACCCTATCTGGAAGGGTCTCGGTGGAAGCATCAGGCATCTGTGTCTATGCAAAAAATTAAAGGAGAACTATTTAAAATCTAATGCTCAGAGTAGCTGTGAGTCTCCTTCCATCCTGAGACTGAACAGGAGGCCAAACACAGTCCCCAGAGTCAGTTACTGTAGTCCATGACAGCAAGATGATAGTCAGCACAGTTAGTACTGGAAGGTTCATTTCATGCCAGTCACTCCCTAACTACCTCTTTGGGCAGATGTCCAGCTGGTTGTGTTTACACAGATTACACCAAACACAGAGAATCCACAAAGCGCAACAGTCCTCCCATGTGAAGCAAACAAAGTATGCACCTCAGCTGCCAGGGCCCAAAGGGCTTCATTGCTCACAGCTCCATATCAAGAAAATCTGGAATAATTCTCTAAAAAGGATGTTTTCATGTAACATTTTAACCTTCTAAGCACCTTTATGTACAGCAGTTTCTCCTGTGGACAGCCCATTCATAAACAGGCCTGGTCTATCTCTGCTGAATCATCACTGTGACTATTGTTGTACCTCCTAGAGCCACTGCCCCAAACAGGAACACGACACAAAGAAATCTAGTTGTTCCAGTTCCAATTCCACTTTTTAACCCTGACTTTTCACAGGACACTTCCATCAGATATCAGTCTCAAAGTTCTCAGGAGAAGAGAAGATCTGTCCTTAAGTCAAAACTATGTTTTGCCTCTCCCACTGCAAATGAAACCAATATGCTGAGTAACTGGCAACTGGAGTTATTAATTCCTAAATAAAAAGTTATTAAGTGTGTTATATTTAATACCACAACCCAACATCTGCAGGGCAATATGGGAAACATGTTCAGGCACCTAACAGGTAAACCACAGTCAGGTTATTTAAAACTACTGAAATATTTTTTTTAACAGCTGGAACATAGCCTTTGGTGGCAGAAACCACAACAAATTAGTTGTGACAAGTTGAGAGATACTCTAGACATGTAAGATATCATATATGGACAGTAATCTTGTTTTGACCCATCCCAAGTCCTCATGGCTTTAAATGGGTCATCTTGCATCTTCTCAAAGCCCACCTGACCAGTCCTATTTCAGACATTCTCACAGCTCCCTTCCTAACCTATCTGATTTTATGTCCCATGTTTCTACAACATCCACCCACCATAATTATGGGTAGATAATGATCCAATGAACTTCTCCCAAAGCAGACACTTGCACTGTATGGGATCTGGATATGGCTTGTGACAACTCAGAAAATGGGACGTTAACAGTCCTTGCTACAGACTTAGTCAAGGTGAATTAAGTGATGTCTTGCTTTCCTGCCCCAGAAAGGCTTACTCCAAAGGATTAATTTTAAATGATGTTGCAGTAGACTGTAGTCAACTATTTAACACAAGGGGGTTTTTGCAGCAGATGCTCAGCCATTTCTTCACTAAATAGGATGTGTAGAGAGTGCATTTATTCTTATTACAACAACTATCGTGGTAGTGCAGTGTTTGAGTAACCTAACCTAAGGGTATGCTACCCTTTCCAGTTCACACTGACTACAGCCTCCCTATTATCACAGGAATCTGCAGAAACCTCTCCTTTACATGAACTCTTCTAGCTTCATTTTAAACTACACAAAAGTAGTTTTCCATTTTTACATAAAATAATATAGCCAAAAGACCAAAAAATTAAATTGTCAGTTTATATCCACTGCTCTCATTTTTTTATTGGCTTATCCTCTGTCAAGGAGACAAAATATAAAAATTTGTGTATCAACATTTCATATCTTCTTCATTAGGCCAAACAAGCCAAATTCTTCTAATTTCCCTTGGTCAGAAACACTTGCCATTCATCACCCTAAGTAGTTATTTTCTACACATCTTCTGGGTTCATTTCAACGTATTTGAATCAGATTCTTACCCTACATTACTGACATAGAATATCCCTCCACCATATTTTAGGATTGCCGTTCTCCTAGCAGTATTACCCTAAATGCTCATTCATGTATGACCAAATTATTTCTCAAGTGTTTCCCAAATCAGCTTATTTCTTTTACAAAACAGCACTGATCAAACTGTTTGTTATCACTTCACAAGATTAAAACCTTGTACTCCTGCACTTGACTCAGTTTTTACAGGATAATCTTGCTTTCCTGTGTAAATGTCCTTCCTCTGCCACAGCAATCCCTTATGGGTTTTGGTATCAAAGCATCCTATTGGTGCTACTTTTCTTAATGAAAATTAACCAAGTCATCCTCCCTTCTCTTCAGGAGTACTATGTTCTCTCCTTCTCCAATAGCTATTTATCACCTCATTTGCCAAGTCGCCTCTTCACTAATTTCATATTTCACTAAAAAATGCAATTCACTAAATTATTTTTATCTGGGGAATCAGATATCTCTTAAAAGGCAATAGCAATACCAAAATATTGAGCCTCCCTTAAGCCTCAACAACATTTTAGTCTCAATTGCAATGCCCTTGAAACAAGTCAAGAAGTTTCTGAAAATCAGCATCCGTCCATATTTCAGTATTTATTCCCAGCTACACTAGATGTATGGAGTATGCTCTAATTCTACAAGGCACTCATGGTTAACAGCAAGCTGGGTGAGAAAGCAGCATTTCCTCACCCATCTTACCCTGAGTTATGTAACCCACCAGCTGCAGTGCACGCTCAGAGCATCAGCTCACAGCCAAAATGACTTTACTGACCTGAAAGAACACTTTGAACTTCTGCTGTACCTCCCCCCACACAAACACGAGACCTAACATATAACCCACAGTAAAGTTGCTAGTTCACATAGGAAACGAAATTAAAACATCCCAAAGACAAGGGACAGCAAGTACACTTGACACTATTTCCTTTTGTTCCTCACCAACAAGCACGTGTGACCCACACTTCACTCTGTAGCCATTTCACAAAACAGGGATGTTTATTGTTCTCCCACTGAGGCTGCACTTTCAGAATGCAGCTACAAATGCTGCACTTGAAGTTTTTCAGGAATACAATTTGTCCTTACACACTTGGCATTATGGTTTTGGGAAAAGCAAGGATATCTTTCAGAAAGGCCCACTCTCAGTGTGTGCCTGCTGAACTGGGATTCTCCTCCCCCCACAGCACATGCTTAGCTCAGGAGTATTATGGAAATGAGGGCTTGTTTCCAAAATGGCATCCATCTGTTTTGCTTTTTTTTTTAGCTCAGACATTTAAAAAAAAACAAACAAAACCCCAGCATAACAGCCCTCGGCATTGGGATGGAGATGGTTTGCCAGCTGATAAGGTTAGGAAATGCTGCATGTTTGCACAGCACCTTACAAGTGGGGCTTTAAAGTCTTACTGCAGAAAGATAGTTGATAAGCTAGTAAAACAACAGAAGCTGAGTCCCAAAGAACTCTTAACTGCCTGATGTATGTTTACAAAAATGTACAAAACAGGTTATTTTCTGTAAGTAATTTTAGAGGAATCTTCAACACAACTGGTCAGCCTGTGTACACACACACACTTGTGTAGTTATACATGGACCTGCAGGGGCCTTTCACAAGATGAAATTTAAACAAGAGACAATGAGAAACTTCATTATTCCCACAGAACGGTTTGGGTTAGAAGGGACTATAAATACCATTGAGTTCCACCCTCCTGCCATGAGCAGGGACACCTTCCACCACCCAAGGGTGCTCCAAGCCCCGTCCAACCCGGCCTTGGACACTTCCAGGGATGGGGCCTCCCCCCCTCACAGTGAAGAGCTTCTTCCTAATATCTAATCTAAATTTACTCTCTTTTAATTTGAACCCATTGCCCCTTGTCCTGCCACTCCAGGCGCCTGTCCCCGTCCTTGCTGTGAGTTCCCTTCAGCTACTACAAGGCCTCAATTAGGTCACCCCAAAACATCCTCTTTTCCAGGCTGAACAACCCCAGTTCTCTCAGAATCTCTCGGAAGAATCTCAGTCCTTCTCAGGGTGGGGAATCACGCCCCTCCTCAATCTCGCTGCGGACCAAACCCCAGCGCAGCCAACACCGCAGCCGCCCCCCGGACCCGGACCCGAGCCGGCCGCAGGCCCCGGGGCGGAACACGGCGCTGCGTCACGACAGAGCCCCGCAACCACGCTGAGGGGCCGAGCGGGAGGGGGCGGCGGGGCCGGCCCGGCCTCACGGCGGTACCTGGAGCGGGTGCGCCTTGCTGAGGTGCATGTTGAGGGCCGGGCTGTTGGGCAGCACCTTCCCGCAGCCGGGCACGGTGCACAGGATGTTGGTCCGCACTTGGGACAGCTCTGTCACCGAGGGCCGCACCAGCTCCCCGGCGGGCGGCACGTCCCTCACGGGCGCAGGGGGCCGCCCCAAGCCCCCGCCACGCCGCCCGGCCGCCGCCGCCATGTTGCTGTCAGCTGCTCGGCCCCCGCTCCGCTTCCGGGCGCGGCCGCCAATCGGCGGCGGCGGCGCTGAATATTCATGAGGCACGTGGCGCGGCCCCGCCCCCGCCCGCCAGCGCCCCGCGGCGGCAGCTGCGAGCGGTGCGGCCGAGCGCGGGCCCGTGCGCGCTCCCGAGCCCGGAGCACCGGGAGCACCGGGAGTACCGGGAGTACCGGGAGCACCGGGACACGCGGGGAAAGCGCGAGTGGCGGCCTGGGCACGGGACCCGGCCCTACCCACACCGCGCTCAGGCGGCTCCGCTGCACGGCCGAGGGGCTGCGTGTATTGTGTTGGAGCGGGCAGTGGAGAGGCAGGCATTGATGCTGCTCAGCGACAGGACACGAGGGAAGGGCTGGAGCGCTGGCGGGAGGGTGAGGTTGGGTATTAGCAAAAGGTTCTTCATCCAGAGCGTAGTCGGGCATTAGAACAGATTTTCCTGGCTGCCTGAGCTCCAGGAGCATTTGGAAAATGCTCTCAGGCAGAGGGTGAGATTGTTGGGAGCTGGACTTGACATGCCTTATGGATCTCTTCCAACTCAGAATAGATTTATGGATGTTGAAATCATCAACACAACACACAGACTTTTCCCCTATAGCAGATCAAGTTAAGGGAAAAGATGATCACCATTTATTGGGTAGGAGTTATGCCATAGGGGTAGCCCCAGGATGTTTGTTCCTCCTGCAGCCCCTGCGCCCTCAGCTGCCTGCATTCTGCTGCTTGGGGTTAGCACAGAACAGTTTGGGTTGAAAGGGACCTTTGAAAGTCATTTAGTCTAACCCCAAATTTCCAACTTACTGGAAGAGACCAGCTGGAGTGGGGATGACAAGTTTGGTCTCCACATTCACCCTTTTGCCTTATCTTCTCAAGGTGTCTCCCTTGATGGGGACACCTGCTCTGCAAGAAGGAACCCAAGAGTTGAAGATGTTTCCTGACAAATTAATAAATACACACTGGAAATACTGCATAGTTCCTTGAATATCCCTGCTTACAGGAAGTTAGAGATGAAACATCTCTGAAAATAAGACACCAAAAAGGGGATGGAGACTGCCTTTCCCAGAAACAAGAGGCAGTAGGCCAGGTACTCACAGTGTTGTAGAGCTTTTGGGAACTTTACATTTATGGTAAATCACTGCCAGCTCAGGCATTTAGGTTATTTAGGAGAGAGCATTATGAAGAACAAGTTGCACAGAGTGAAATGCGCATTGGAATCGTAATGGATGTGAATCCTGGAAATATGAGCCAGACATGTTAAGAGCCAGCTCTTAATGTCTATCACACCAAACCTGGAATTCTTCCAGAATCCTGACATTATGCTAAGTATTTTGTCAAATCAACATTTAAGTCACACAGGTGGAATTCCTAAAACCCATACTTCTAGCAGATAGTCCTAAACCTCTTTTCATGTGTGAGTTATAGAGGTGCTAAAACATGAACCAAACCAAAAATCAGTATATGACAAGTAATGTTTTCAAGTCAGGCCAAACAAACTTTTATAAGATTTAATTTACACATTTATTTACAGTCTAAAACCAAAAACATGCCCATATAACCTCTGGATATATGGCTGCTTCTGCACACTGAGATACTGAAAGTATATTGGAATTCTATATACACTGAGTACACACAAAACAGGTAACAGAATTAAAAAGAAATACTTGTATATTTTAACTGAATCTTCGGATCAAATTCATCTCAAAAAACAAAGCAGCAAATATCTACACAATTACCAACATTCACTAGCTCTAAAGAACTCCAATGCAAAGCTGTTTGCATTTGTGACTGTTGCCATCTTGATTCCATAACTGCTCTCCCCAAGCAAAAAAACAGTGGCAATGGGCAAAGATTTCTGAAGGATAAAATGATTAATTGAGATATTCTAAAACATGTACCTTCCTTAAAAGAAAAATTGCCTCTTTCCCTGTATTCTTCCAAAATAAAGTTTCATAAGATATTAATAGCAACTGGCAGATTTTCAAGCATTTGTTACTGGCTGTTGCCCTTGGTGAGAAAGACTTTGGAAACTGAATTAATACCTCCTAAAGCTGGATGGAAGCTTATTACTGACATCTGTATTCCAAAAGTCCATTCTCCCCTATGCCCTGTAATAATCTTTGAATACAGTTCACCCACTTAGATAAAAACATGCCTGAGCTGCAGCCAGAGAGTCCCACCCATTTGAATGGGACTATTGACCTGCTCCAAACAGGGCAGGTTCTGTCCAAAATATGAAAGGCCACCTGCAATATTGTAGCCATCTACAGCTATGATAGCAAACTGAATAGCTACAGCCATTATTGTGTCTTTGTTAAGCCTTAACTACAGAAATACTATTAAAAATACAGTTAAGAGCAGTCATCACATTTCAATTTAAAAGAACCACCACCTCTGTTTAAATTTTCCAATTAGCTTTTTTTATTAGTTAAGGCTAACTTCTGTTAAAGACAACTGTGGAAAAATAATTCAAGGAAGAGCCATAATTTGGAAAAAACTTTAAGGTATTAACAAAGAATAAGTTATTTTTTGAAAGCTTAGGATGGTTTTAGATTAAATCCAGTAATAAATGACTTGCATATTTCTCTATGAAACAGTTTTAAATTAAGGGCTTACAAAACTTTCTGGAAAAATACCTTTTTTCTCTCTAATTTTAAAATAATTCCTAGCTTTATGTGGTATGCATGTAAGGAGTGGTGAAAGTGGTGCATCAGCCATACCTGGGGAGAGAGAGAGACAGAAAATTACAGCTGTACTCCATCATTATTTACCTTTCGTAACTATTATAAAACTAAAACCACAGCTTGAGTATCCATGCACAATTCAGTAATTTTAAGAGTAAGATGCTATTTAGACTTAAGTTTTTATTCTACTATGTTTCTTCTTCTAAACAAACTATGAAGTTGCTCCCTTATGCAAGATGTAGGATGACATAAACACTTAAAACTCTGGAATTTCCCTCCATTTTATACTGTTGGAACACTTACCCGCTGGTGCCAAGGATTTCAGTGATTCTAAGAGATGTGGACTAGAAAACTTGACCAAACATCTGAATGGTTCTTTTTTATCCAAAACACCCATTTTAGGATCACTTTTAAACATTGTCTCAAGCTGTTAACACAAAATTTAACCAGTGAGTATAAGCAATGAATCTATTTTTTTATGTTATTACATATTACATTTAAACATTTAAATAAGACTGTTTCCAATTGTTAATGACAACATGATTCCAGCTGGAACAATGTTGTAGTAAAAAGCTGAGGGTGCCACCATGTGGCAAAGAGTTTTCTGCTGAAAGCAAGAGGCAGCTTGTTCAGTAAAGTAAAGTATTAAGTATCTCTTAGAATTTTCAATTTATCTCTTCATGCAATAAAACCTGTAAATCATTGAGAAGTCAGTTATGGTGTTATACATAGCATAAACTTTGCATGTACTTAAAATAACCCTAATTTCTCATGCTCCAACACACTGCTGGTCTAAGTCTACCTTTATTACAAAAACAGGTCAAAATGCTGAGTTCATAAAGCTGAAAGACAATTGAAAACTCTGACCAAATTTCAGTCTGTTTCTTACAGAGACTTTTAACTCATTTATTTTAAAATGTTCTCCTTGAAGTTTAAAAAACTCCATAGTATTTCTTAGATTTGAAATTTAATCTTACTACCATTATATTAAAATTATAAAACCCAAAATCAAATTGGTTGCTTTTCCTACCTTGTATTGTGCATATTCGAGTTTTGGCTGGGGACCACCACCAAAAATTTCCCAGTTCAGTCTGTGGATTCTTTCTTTCTCACTTCTGTTTTCTTGAACTATCCTTATATCTGCTACAGGGGAAAAGAGTAGGGAAAAGAAAACGGAAAGACAGTGTTGTCAGCTGCTGCAATACTGTTTTTCTGATCAGATTATTCCAATGAAAATTTGAAAATAATAGTTTTAATGAATTCAGTGCACTCTTTTTTTTTTTTTTTTTGATAAGGTAGTTGTGTCTACCATTTATATCTTCAGTTCTTACCAAGAAAAAAACAGAAGCTAATGAGAGATACTGGGCATTGAGTGGTTTTGTTTTCCATGGCCCATGCCAATCATGGGAAATAGTGACCTCTCCCAGTGCCAGCCAGTATTAAGGCACCAGGGCTGGATAACATAACGGGAATGGAGCATATGTACATTTCCTTTTATCAGTCTCATTTCACAAGCCAGCAGGAATGACATATAAACAGCCTTTCCATTCCAAATATACATACCACTTTCTGGTTCTACATTCCCTCCTTGCACATGTTTTGGACAGTAAGTTTGGAAGTTCTAAATGGAGAGAAAGAGAAAAAAGATTTTAGTTCAGTTCTACATTTAGAAACTCTAGCTGAAAAGAATTTTAATATATTTCCTTTTATTTCTCATTCTACAAGAATTATCTTCCAAATTTTGACCATTACTAGACTGCTGAAAGCCAATGTACTTTTGAAAAAAAATGCCTATCTTAGGATAATTGTGAACATTTCCCTATTTACAAGTTTTACATTGATGAGCAGGCTAAGTACCCATTCCAACAGCCTTCAACTCATGGCTCTAGGAAGCCTAATGAAAGGATGCTAAAAAAAGCTTAGGACTGAATTGTTCATATAATTTTTAGTCTGAGTTTAGCCATCAGGAATAACAATAACAAAGAGTACGAGGGATACCAAATAATTACATCCCCATTGCAATGTTACCTTCATGAAAGGCTGTCGACCTCAGTAGCTCATTATTATTTTAACTTGATGCTCTCTTGGTGAATTTTCCCCCTTGCTAGGGGGTGAGAACTAGGCCTGAAACAAAAAGCAAGACTTATCTTAGGATTTACTTGTGAAGTGGCTCACCTGGCTATATCTCTTAAACACAATATCTTTAAGAGAGTTTAAAGAATGACTTCGAAGCTCCATTTCACGGATGTCATGGTAATTGGAAGCAACAATCAGGGCCTTTAAATAAAAATTGAAATTGTTTTAACATCAATCTTAATCACCACTGTGTTTGTAATATGTAAAAAACATAGCATCTCTAGACATTGTGATGTTTTTGTTTCAAGGTAAGCAACTGCCCTTTAACTAGCAAGATTTTCATATCTGAAAAAATGTTGCAGAGATTGTTATTAAGCTCAGGTTAATATTTAAAAGCCTTCACAGTATTAACATGCTAAATCCTATAGTCTTATCAGCTGAAAAATGAAAAAACAGAATCATAAGATATTTGAATTACTACTACAGATGTTTAAGGAAATTTCTAAATAGAGGAAAAAAGACTACTGAAGCTGATCACCACAAGTTAACAGAAATGAACAGCATTCCCTGATGAGATCATATGCTTAGTTCTTGAAGTTAACAGTGTTGATATAATATTCTTCAACTTCTGTGAGACAATTTAATGGAATACTGCTCAAGACTTGGTTAAGAAATTAAATTCAGGAGCAGTAAAAATCGCAATAAACCGAATTTATTCACAGTGCACCAATCCAAAGGTATGGGTTTTGCCTCAATTTTTATCATGAGCTAAGGAGGAAAAAAAGATGTAGTTTAGCAAATTATGTTAAGTGAGGAGTCTTTACCCATCCTCTTAAAAGCTAACCCAATTATAGCTCTACATGACTGTGGTGAAGTCAGGGTCTAAGCAGTTTTATTCTGTACCTGACACAGCAGAGGCAAGTTGCTCTTCAGCACTGAGGGAGAAATGAAGACATAAGGAGTCTGTGAATGGTACACAACATAGCTGGGTTTGTACTGGTTTGGTTTTTTATTTGGTGCTCCCCAGGCAACTCTAATCCAGATTGCATTATCCTCATATTCCTTAAAGGTGATGGTTACCTGATAGAAAAAGAAAAGCTTTGTTTTACCAACCCATTTAGGTAGCCATAAAGATTTTCTTATCTCTTAACATCTGTGTTCACAAGACCCAAACATACTTTAGTACCACTACCTGAATAAGAAAAAAACCCCACTAGCATTGTAAGAATTGTATTTAAATAAAATTTCCACAGAAAAACAATAACCTCACAAACTGGGATAAAAAGAAGAACCACCTTTCAAACTCTAATATTGCTTTTCTTCCTGTCAATATACATTTTCTTCTGAAGGTTGAAAATAGCTTATTACAAAAGCACCGATTTCTCTTTTGGGAAAACAACACAAAGATGTCTGTTTAGAAGGAGGGCTAATGGCAATAATTCTACTATGTCCATTTTTTGAGAAACTAAACTTTTTATCAACTTGTGATTTTAGATCTGAATATAATATTTATCAGTGCTCAAGAATACACAATTAAAAGTCTGAAGATTTCCTTTCCTATTCTTGTTGATTTGCTCCTTGTTTACTTTTTTGCCTTGACTTAAGAAGGCTAACTTTGAAAAAAAAACAAACAGAAACCCCAAAATATTGCAAAACCTTTTATTTATAAGAGTGAAGTGAACTGCAGCTGATTGGCTGAGTGTGATTTGTATTTGTTGCCCTCTCCTGTTGTCAGTGGGAACCCACTGGGTGTCAAGGAGTGACACAGGTAATCAGCCAGAGGCATTTGCTATCACCTTGCCCAAATGAAGCTGGTGAGCTAAAGCAATTAAAGGCTCCTGCAAACTGGGCTAAGATTTGATAAAAAATCCACAAACATACTGCCACTCTTGAAGCCAGTCACATTTTAAGACTAACTTACATCTTACTTCCTTCTAGCAGAATTGTGAAGTTGCTAAAACAGATTTGTAATATATTTTTCCTACATCACACACAGTTCCTATAATTCTCAAATGAATAATTCCATTTAATGTTTGACTCAAACTGTAAAGAACAGTTATGTAAATAACATATTGACACCAGAGCTGTGAGCCAAATTTAGAATGGATTTATTCTTACATTTTTCAAGGCTGACCGAAGTCTTCCTTTAAACTTTTTTTTGAAGTCTGTTATGTCAAAATATTCCAATTCTTCTCCTGTTACATGAGACAAAAAACCCAAGCAGAAATAAAATTCGTGTCTACAAGAAGTAGTTTAGAGATGTTTTCAGTTTTGCTGAAACAAAATTAAGCAGAAAAAGTCGAAGCTGCATAACCTTATACAAAGAGCAGTACTTTAATTCTGACCCTTGTTACTGCTATACAGAGAAGAGGTTAATTATTTTATCAGCAGTTACTAATATCTGATATTTGCATGAGAAGTTAATAGAAAGTATTCTAAAAACATTAAAGATAATCTCCAGTGAAATACTAGGCTGCAGTAAAATCTTAATGTCTGTATACATAAAATCCAGATGAGGCTACATTTGAGTTTAAAATGCAGGATATGAGGCAGCACAACACTAAGATGCTGAGAATTATGGGATTACAGCAAGGGAAGACATTTTACCTGATTTTTTCATCTGGTAAACAGTCCACATTCTTTTGTTTTGGTAGATGTGGTTGTCTAAGAAAAATAGGAATTGCTCAATAACACAGTGTATTATCCAACAGTAACTAAAGGAACAAAGCATTTTACAATACTTCTACTGGCAGGTTACTTTAAAAAATATTATTTCTGATAATGCAATATAATGTATTGACATTCTTAAAATACCACTCATAGCAATCATAACAGCAAAACAGTTTTTTTATTAAAAGAGATATAAAGTTATTTTGTAATTTAGTGAGCAGCTAATAAAGGGCATCCCTGGGGTTCAGCGTTTAAGGAAGGGTTTTACCTAAACTGCCCAAAACTCAAATGTGAGATCTGTAGACTGTTAGAAGAAACCTTAAGATTTAACTATTGTCTAATCAAGTTGTGAATATTGGAGTTAAGTTATATACTTCTGTTGATCTCAAGCTTTTTGCAAAAGAGGTCACATCCAAAAACATGAAACTAAAATGTGATGTGCTTGCCCCACATGCATCTGCACCACACTGGGGTAATTGCTGTGTAATTACAGGCATTATCAACTTACTCAGAAAAAATAAATGTCATTTTAATTCACTTTTTACTTACAAATTATGTCTAGAACAGCTGCTTGCTTTATGTCTGCAGAATTTTCCTGGAAAGAACAAGAGAGCATTGTGAACTACAGGTCTAGAATGCTCATTCCCACTGTTTAGCAAGTGAAAATTCTCAGCACTGGTAGTTTAAAGGATATTGCATTGAAGCTCACAGCATGTACACAAAGGCACCACACCTAGTCCCAGGTTTTGAGAGATCAATAACGAAAACTATTTCAGCAAGGTTTAAGTGTTCCTCTGCAGAGGAAGCAAGAGGAATGTAATATGTTCTTATGATGAACAAGCAACAAGAAAGAAAGTTAATGGGTATTTGTGATATAATGCAACACTGACTAGTATCTCACTGTCAGGAGTTTTATCATAACTGGTTATTGCCTATTTATGCTTTACAGCATGAAAAGATTTATAAGAAACTGAATGACAATTAGTTACAGATACAAGTATTTCAGAAAAAATGCCATTTTAAAATATGACATTTGCTATCTCATGAGAATAACTTAATAGTTTCTTTCCTGAAGTTTTATCTACACTCCAGGTAATTAATCTTTGAGTATGAAATTTAAAGGGAATGATACAAAAAGATGTAGAATTCAAGATATATCAGTAATAACTGTATCTATCAGAGTTATGATACTATATTAAAAGACTTCTGGTACACCAAAATCAGTTAGATCACTTAATTTTTTTGCTTACAGCTCGCTGAATGGAAGTAATTCTGGACAAGGAAACTTAACAAAAATATTAAAAGTCTAGAAGATACAAACTAGTGTTATTATTACCCACACTAAATAGATTTAAATTAGGACTATGTAATGAGTAGACACCTCAATCAATGCCTTCATTTTACAATTTAGAAACACACCCATTTTTAAAGGTTTAACACACTGAGCTTTCATCTACCATATGTAACTTAGAGCTCAAAACATGTATTTCCATACTTAGTATGGGTCTGTTCTACATGCCTATAGATCAGACAAAAGCTGTGGTGTTACTTTTACAGCTTTACATTTTCCAGACTACAAAGTGCCATTTGAGGCTGGGTTGTGGCCACAGATTAATGTTTGTTGTTTTTTTTGGTGATGCTTCTACATGTATCCTATGTCACCAACAGTTTCTGAAGGAGAGGATTTACCTCACAGAGTTGAACAACTTCTTGAGAAATGTTGTCCTTTATCTGATGGAAATTCACAGTCTGCAGCTGTGCCTCAGAAAGAAAGCCCCATTTCTGCAGCATCATCTTGATTTCATCCCTTGGGATTTTTAGCACCGTTCTTCGGATGTACTCAGCCACAATATCATCCATGATGGAATCACCTGGAAAGCTGAAAGGTTAAAGAAGACCAAGCCACAGGCAGGCTCAAGGGACTTGCTCAGTTCGAAGATGTACAAAGCTGCACCTCGGCACAACTGGCTGACACTGATGTCAGTGCTAAGTGCAGCACTACCACAGATTTAGACAGTGGCAAATTAAAATACGTGCAATAACTTGCATAGACAGTGAATCATAAAATATCTTAAGCTGGAGAGGATCCAAAGGATCACTGAGTCCAACTCCCAGCCCTGCGTAGGACACCTCAATAATTCCACCAGGTGCCCGATAGTGTTGTCCAAACACTTCTAGAACTGTCAGGCTTGGTGCTGTGACCACTGCTCTGCGGATCCTGTTCCAGTGCCCAAGGCCCCCTTTGGATGAAGAACCTTTCCCTGTTACCCAGCCTAAACCTCTCTTGACACAGCTTCATGCCATTCCCTGGGATCCTGTCACTGCTCGTCAGAGATCACTGCCTGCCCCTCCCCTTCCCACCACCAGAAAGTTGTACACTGCGATGTGTTCCCCCCTCAGTCTCCTCTTCTTCAAGCTGAACAGACCAAGCCACGTCACGCCCTTAGAAATTTCGCTTACTGACCGAGGCCTGCTGCAGAGGGATGGGGCGCTGGGTCCCGCCCAGGGCTGTTGCTGTCCCTCCGGCCCGATGAGTGTCCGGGGCCCTCAGACAGCGCGCAGAGCCCCGACACCGCCCGGACCGGACCCGCCGCCTCCCTCCGCTCCCGCCGCCCGCCTTTCGAACCGACCAATCAGACTCCTCACCGTGCCCCGCCCGCCCAATCACAGAGCTTTCCGTCTGCAGCCCCGCCCCGCCCGCCCAATCACAGAGCTTTCCGTCTGCAGCCCCGCCCCACCCGCCCAATCACAGAGCTTTCCGTCTACAGCCCCGCCCCGCCCCGGCGCCGGCGCCGTTCGCGCTCTTCGCTGCGAGGCGGCTTCCGGCCGGAACCGCCCGAATCACCGCGCCCGCCCTTCACCGGGGTGAGTGAGGGGCGGCCTCGGGCAGAGCCGGCGGCAAAGAGAAAAATTCGGGGGAAAAGGGTGTGTAGGGAAACACCCCTCGACCCTCCTCCTGCTGCCTTCTCTTCCCACCGCGCCTGGCTTGGGGGGCCGTGCCGAGCCGAGCCGAGCTCGGGAGCGGCTTTTAGGACCTTCCGCTCACTGCGTCCTCGGGCCCCTGGGCTCCCGAGTCGCTTTGGAAGGGCAGCTCTGAGCGGGATCAGGGGCGTCTCCGTTGTGGCTGCCGTAAGCTGCTCTTCCTGTGTGTGTGTGTGTGTGTGTGTCCCGTCGCTTCTTTAAGGCCTCCCGGAGTGGTGACGAGCTGCGGACAGCGCAGGCTGGTTCCGTGGGACCCCCCTGCCGTAACCTGCTAACAGCAGCTGCCCCAGCCCCTCGCACCCCGTGGCAGAACCGTGTTACTAAACAGTGTTTACTTTCTGCGAGTGCCACCTGCCTTTCGGCACGGGATCGGGCTGCTCGAGGGGTCAGAGCCTGTCTTTTCCAGCATGGAAGTGTGATCCTCTTTGAAAGGGAAAAGCTGTTTTACAGTAAGCAAGAAGATTCTGTTAGGTTCATAATGTTCTTCTTTGGGAAATTAATGAAATGGAGATGGAATGAAACCCGGTCTGGTGGATGCAGCTGATGTATTTGGCTCTTGAAATACAAGAGCAGCTGCCAAAACAGGAATTTGGTGACAGTACCTTGCCCTTATGTAATCCTAGAATGGATTGGGTTGGAAGGGACCTCAAAGATCATCTCATTCCAACCCCCTGCCACGGGCAGGGACGCCTTCCACTAGACAGTGCTTTACTTTTTGCCGTCTGGATCTTGTTATTCTTAACTGTATGTACTGAGAAGGCATAGCAGGAGTAGGAAGAGATTGGTTCAATAATCTGTGATACAGTGTTGTATTGTGCAATGGTACTGGCAGTATGTTATAATAAAAATATCCCACTAAATGTCCCAAAATTCTGCTGATGTTTCATGTATGAATATGACTTTAAATAATTGCCAGAAAGTGAAAATGCCTTTTTGTGATTTACTTGATCATCTTCAATAAAATTATAGAAATTAATATTCAGTTGGTGTTCAACCTGCTCTGTTTCTTAGGACTAACACTTTAATTTGCTTTGCTAAGTATGAGATCAGGTGTGATGTAGTTTCATTATGTACTTCCTAGTAAAAGTAGCAAGTGAGTTCATGAGGGACATTGAATTGTTGGCAGAAAATGGTGATGTGAAAAGATAAAATCAGGATAAATCTTATTTATCAACATTTAAAAAAAATTGTTCTTTAGGTTCAGGCAAAGTAAGTGCATTCTACATAAAGAAAAAGATCTAGAAGTAAACATAATTGACCCTTTTTCCATTTCCTTTCTAGTCTTCTAAATTGTTTCTGTTTCTAAATTGTTTTCCCCCATTCTAATAAACAATGTTGGAAAACCAGTGCATAGTTTCAGAGACCGAAATTCAAGAGGTTATGAGTAAATTTAGTAAGATTTAGCTAACCTTGGTTTATTAAAATGGATTTTTAAGTTTCTTGGAGATGATGGAAAGTTTGGGGTTATTGTCAATGAGCCTAATCACAGCCTTAACGACAGCAGTGCAGTGTGACACTTTAATATCCTGGTCTGGAAGATATTAATGATATTATTGTTAGGTAGAGACAAAGTCCTGAGTTTTGAGTTCCCTTGCGTTTTGAAATGATGTGCATCAACTGCAATTTCTCATTTCACTGATCTCTGAGTACTCAAAGCTTTTGTCAAAATTCTTTGTTTCTGAGCGATAACACTAGGAATGTAGGAGTTCTGCTGAAGTGGCATGAATGATACCTTGAGGTAAC
Organism: Lanius collurio; assembly: GCA_020086605.1. Classification (NCBI taxonomy): domain Eukaryota; kingdom Metazoa; phylum Chordata; class Aves; order Passeriformes; family Laniidae; genus Lanius; species Lanius collurio. Next base: position 5,810,911 of record JACBWW010000023.1, on the reverse strand, counting down.
ACCAGCCTGTTAGGTGTGGAGCTGAACCCATTTTCTATTCTAAAAATTTGTACAATCTTAGAGAAAACAGAAAGGATTTGACTAAACAAAAAGTTGTTTGGATTGTAAATATTTAATTCCAAACACTAAACAGAACAATACTGTGTAACTGAGAATGTGAAACTCCAGCTGTTTTGTCTTACTCACGTTAGACAGTGACATTAACTGCAAAAATAAATGTTAAACGTGGAGAGTAGAGTGGCTTCAGAGGTTTGTTCCCCTCCCTGCTGTGAGTCCCTGCTGTGGTTTGCACGGTCCTGCTGCCGCCTTGTGGGTGGTAGTTGAATGTTTGCAGCAAATGTTTGTCTTCTGTGGCACTGTAGAAAGTGGAGTTGAGTGTTCTTGTTAAAGAGCTTCATCATTAGCAATGTAGGTGCTCAGATATAATTTTTCATCGTCAGAGTTGGTAAACAAGGATTTGCTTTAAGAGATCTTTTTTCTGAACAGTGTGTGAATTCATGTGGTTTGGGGATTTTTTTACCATTGACTTTAGGAAGTTGAAAAAAATATGATTGCATTCTTTTCTTATGGAAAGTAGTAAAACTTGGTTTAAGAAGTAGGCTTCTAACATGTTTAATTAAATATGGAAAAAGCATCATATGGAAACAATTACCTAGATTTAAACCTTCCCTTCATTGTCCCTCAAGCATGGAAATATTAAGCATTAGGCTAATCAGCAAAACTAAAAGAACCTAATTTAGTTTTCCTTCTGCATCAGGGAACTGGTTAGTTCATATTTATGAGAGATTCTGAGAAAAGAAGGGAACTTCTATGGATTCCTGACATGCTGACCTCACACTTGATTTTGGGAAGAAGTGGGAATGTACCGAACCCTTTGTTCTCCATGTAGATGGGTCCTTTTGCTGCCTTTTGCCATAAGGAGGTCAGGAGGAGAAATTGGCATGTGGAGAGAAATGAGCACTTTATCCTAAATTTTGGTGGCAAATATGAAATGCCCACAGTTCCTGCCCACAATTCCCTGCTCTTTTGGGTCACCCTTTGCTTTCTGCCTAGTTCCTGTGTATCTGCAGTTTTATTTGAATTCTGTAGTACATGTAGGTTCCTTTTGCAATTCATATTAAATATTTAATGTGTTCAACACATGTATAGATCAATTTTCACACCAAGGATGAGTATCACATCTTGATAATTTATATGTTGATTGCTATTAGGAAATTTGAGTTGCTTGCTGTCCCAGGATTGCTTACACAAGGAATTATCTCATTTTTCTAAACAGAAATATTAGTATTGGAAGTCCAGTATGATTATTAGAGAATTTCCAGCTTTAGGCTTTTGATTTTTTAGAAAAAAATCTGGTTTATGTTGGAAACCATAAAGCTACAATATTCTGTGTTTTCCCTACTTAAGGAGAAACCACACAGAATATAATACTAGAATGAGACAATTTCTTAATTATTTTTTTCCCCCAGAAGAATAGTATATATTTAGAAACTGGTTTAGGAATTTGGAAGATTAGTTATTTTTATCCATGTCTTCTATGTTCAGAGACTAATAGTGTACAGATATTTGCATTTTTAAGGTATTTTAACCAAATCATTGTATGTAATGTAATTTTTAACAAAGAAGAAAAAATTGCACTGAATCTCATATCAAGCACATTAAAGGGCAGAACATTTCTGTGCAAACCAGTGAAATATGTCAGTGCCATTATGTAAAGAGATCGTTTCCTTACTTCTCTCCAAATATTCATTCCAGATATTAACATTTGCTTAGCATTTTACAGTCCTAAAGCAATTCCTGTATTTTCCAAATATTGTTTTTTTACTTCACTGCTAGTATTTCTTGTACAGAAATGTTATATTACTTTTTCACAATTTTGTCCCGTGATTTTTTTGTTTTCCCAATGTTCTTTTAAACTTCAATTCCCTATGAGCTACCACCTATATAAAGTTCTGTCCATTTGGAAGACTAAATTCTGGTAAGATGGCAACTTGCAATTCTTCATCTTCTGCTTCATCTTCTGCTTCATCTTCTGCTTCTTCTTCTGCTTCATCTGCTTCTTCTTCTGCTTCTTCTTCTGCTTCTTCATCAATTTTTCTGTTATTTAAAAGAAATTAAGGAAGCCAGTGTCATTTCTTCATGCACATTGTTGTTTGTCTTGAAACTCTTTTGTCTATCAATCGTTTCCCTCCAGCAAAACGATTAGCCTTCCCTGCTCATTTATAGATCACTGTCTAATCTGACATTTCTAAACATCAGTTTAATATTTAGCACTGCTAACACTGCTCCGTCATAACTTCAGAAGTGCTTAAAGGCTCCAGGGAAGCTCAAAAAGATGTTTTGTTACTTAGACCTTTGCAGCCTGCATTGAACTGAGTGCTATTAATTGAACTTGAAACATTCTAATACTGGCTGACTAATGGTAGTTGGTAACTAGAATATTTGAAAATGTCAGGGGTACTGATCTATGAACTGGTGCGACAGTTAACACCTTTGATTTGTAGCATCTATTTTACAAGAGGTGCCATTGGAAAATCCCTTGGAGTTGTTAGAAGGCTTTTAATTGATGAAACACACCATCACCTGTGTTTGTGGCATTGATGGCTTTCATCCATAATCTGAGAATAATATTGTAAACAATGGCAGTGACTACTAATCTTAGTTTAGAAATAATGCATCTTTCTTTGAAATGCTCCATTTGACTTCCTGGCCTGTGTTGATGTGCATTCCCTGTTTCATTAGGACACTGCTCTTGCTTTCTTCTGAGAGTGCCAGCTCTGATGACAGTTTTAGGAAGCACAGGCAAAGGCTGAATGATGAAGAGCTTTAATAATCATCTGGGTTCACACATGTTAAAGTAACACACAGCCATTGAGCAGGTCACCCTCTCAGGGGAATGCTAACTCCAGAGCTATCAAAAAAGCTCTACTGATAAATTTAAAACATATTGACTTTGTGTGGCATGCAATCAAAAGCTGGTGGCAATAACACAGCAGGGTTCTTAATCACTTCGCTGTTACAGCCGTGCTCCTGCTGTCATATTTCTAAAGGTTCATTTGTTAATTTGTTGAAAAGAATGCTTAAGCAACTTGCACAGTTTCCAACAACTTCTGTGCTACGAGTAAGTGTAGTGTAACATGACTTCCAGATAGGCTGCAGGAAGGTTTTTGGAAGAAAACACTACACCGCTATGTGGAACATATTCTCATGGTTCTCAAGAGTTCTCAAGAGCCTTTTAAATGTTTGGATTTTTAAAATTAAGTTTGCTTGTGGGAATCTTAACTATTGTTCAGCTGAACACATGATGGGAAGTACTGGATATATAAATGTATGGGGTTCTTTAAGCCAAGTATATTCCTTGAGCATTTTAGGAATAGCAGTAGGAGATTGTAGCTGTCAGCACTTCAGCTGAATTTTGGGATTTTGCAATTGTAAAATCTGACCATTGGCTATGTGTATTTGTCCAGTCTGTCTTGTAGGAGTGTTACGACAGTGATGGCTGCTTAATACAAGTTGTAGTGGTGTTTGCCTGATATATTGCAAGTGGAAAGGTGATCCCTTTGGGAGAAGGGGAAATGACAAGTTACTAAGTAACCAAACAAACAGGCATCTCTGTAATTCAGTGGCAGTATAGGCCATAAAAGTAACATTTTGCCAAGATGAGCTCATTTGTCCTGGTATGAACTGGGCTTTTCTCCTCCCCTTCCCGGTGGTCTTCCTGAACAATGATGTCAAGTTCTTTCAGCCACTGTCACATGATGCTTTCAATCATTTCAGCTAAAGAATTTGCTCCCTCCCCACAGAACCCTGCAGGAAAGGGTGTTCCTTCCCTTTTAGTGTTCAGAGGGAAAACTTGAGGGAAGCTGAAGTGCTTCCTGCCACTGTCTGACAGAGTGGGGGATTCATGTAGAAGACCAGTCCAGTTGGTTTTCAAAATAGCACAGAGAAGAGCAAGAGGCAAAACCATGGAATTGCAAGAAGGGACATTTCAATTCTGAGTGATTTAAAAAAAATATCATTACTGATGAAGTGATCAAATACCGGTTTTTAAATCATCACCAATGTCTGGATTATGATTTTTTTAAAAGCATGTAGATAACTAAAAAAAAATGCCAGTTCTCAGAGTGCTGTAATGAAATGGCATTGTGCTTCCTGTTGCAATCTTTGTAGAAGGAAGAAAGAAAATCACATATACTTAGCTTTTTAAAGCAAGAAAGCAGAAAATTGAAGTAGGAAAGTGAAAAGATAATCTGGAGTTCAAGAAAGATTAATGCTGCCAGAGCATCCCTGAAAATTAAAATCCCAGCTGTTTGCTTATGTCTGTGATAGTCAAGATAATAAACTTCTAGTTGACTGTTAACATTTGGGTTGTGTAGAAGATCAGATATATACTGGGTTTAATTACTGTAACCATATAATATAAATTCTATGCATTAAACTGCATTTTGATCTCAAATATTTTTTGTTACAAAAATACTGTGATAATACCTTACATGTTAAATCAGACTTGCTAGTTACACTGTCTCAATGTTGGCAGGTGGAAATTTTCTCAGACTGTTGTCCTTGTGCTACTAAGATCATCTTTAACTAAAGATGCATCCAGACCTGTCTCCTCATCTGCACACTGAAGAGTGTAACCTAATTATCAGTCTGCTCAAGAAGTGTCACAAGGAGGTAAGGAGTGTTGAGCTAAGAGTGGGTGGGCTGGGGAAATTTGTGTCAGATAAATTAGTGATTATATTATATGATCATGAAGAGGAAACCCTCCTCTAGGCAGAACAGCCATGAAATATAGCTGGTATTTTCACTGAAGCTGTATGTAAAGTCTTGCCAGTGATTTACTTGGGAAATACAACATACCTTAAAATTTTCTGTGCTTCACACTTAAGGAACTATTTTAATGACTTTTAATGAAATGACTTCTGCACCTCTTAGTACTGCGTGCCCCTCAAAAAACAAATCTAAAATCAGCATCAAATGCCCTCTTGATGTATGCTCATGACATTTCCATATTCCAGCTGTCCCTGGGGCAGATGCTTCAATGTGGTTATAAGGAGATGTGTGGATGGGGATCCCAAAAGCCTCATGAGTGACATTCAGTGCTTGGAGAGCTAATTGGGAATTACAGCTTGACTTCCATCTTCTTAATAGACACCTACCCAAGGATGTGAAATGTTATATTGGCTTCAGGCTTCTCCTGGCTCTTCATTGCTTCAAGATAATGGAATCGTCATCTCACTTGTTTAAAGGCCTTTTTAAAAATTGCTTTGTCTATGTCTTCTGCATCTCTAGCTGTACAAGATTTGGCCTCTGCATTGAAAACTTTCTGCTGTATCATTGCAATGTTGTTAATTATTTTCCTAGTATACTCGAAAGAGATGTTCTGTAGGGAAAATCTTGCTGTATTTTTGCATAAAAAGTTAAATTTCATAGATTCTACTGAGATAAAAATACATTTAAATATTCACTATGATTGTGAAAACTCTGCTTTACACCACTACATTCAATCTACAATATTTTCACCTCCATGTTCAGTTGTGACATCGATTTTTTTCTAATGCAGTTAGTTAGCCTCTAAGACAATACAAATGTTAGCTTTACTGTTTTGAGCAGAATTGTAAATTTTTTCTTTTCAAAAGCCATTACAGGATGAGAAACAAGGCTGATAATTCACAAAATGAGAGAAGACATTTTAAGTGAAAGAAGGATAACAACATTTTTTCAAGATTTTAAAGTACCTAAAGTAACATTAAAAACATTTTCTGCACCACACTTTGTTATGATTTCTAAATTACAACAATGAAGGAGCAGACTTTTAATACTAAAATACATTTGCAAGGAGTATATTGTACTGGTTTTCTTCAGCAACATGCAATTTGTTTTTGTTGGCACTTGGAGTGCAGTATCTTGAAACATAAGCACACTGCAGTCTGTTGATATGACCTCATAGGTGGTACTTCCCATTCCACTGCTCCTGTACAGAACATCTCCAAGCTGTAAAACTAAAAGTTGTATTAAATGTAGAAGTTACGTTTTTTTTCTGAGTTCAGAAATTTTAATTTGCCTAAACATGCTTGAGAGATTGTAGAGACTTTTTCCTTTCTTTTATTAGTTGGTTTGGGGTTTTTTTCCCCCAGCAACTTTAATGTTGTAGGTAAGTGTTCAGTAGCTAGAATTGAGAACACTTGGTGTACATTAACTACAATAGTATCAGAAAGATTGCCAAATAAAATGACCATTATTTAGAAGGAGAATAGGCAGTATGTAAGCAATATAAAATTAAAGTGTTGTAATCATTTTTTCATAATTATGAAAACAAATCCAATCAGGAAAGAAAATGCATTCAGATTTGTCCTGCTTTTTGGTACATACAAAGCTGGGCTTTCTATGCTTTGAGTAGGAATGCAGTAGTAGTGATTTACTACTTGAAAGTAATGGCTGTCTGGCTTTTTGTTTGTGGTTTGTGATTTTTTTTTTTGTTTTAAATGAATGTACAGAAGTACCCTGGACTTGTATGACATAGCTTATTAGACTGCCTTGAGAACTGGAACTAGAAAGCTTGCTTGAACTTCTTGGCAGCAAGGGATTCAAAAGAATCTGTTGTTAATCTGACTTTTGAAGGGACTAGGAGCAGCAATAATATGTATAATGCACAGAATTATATTCTCTTAGTTTGGTTTGAAGTTGATTTTAGGTGAAGAGGAATTACTTTTGTTAGTGCTGTGCTCAGCTGGGAGAGGATATTTGTGCTGGCAGTCTCAGAACAGAAATGGTGAGGATGACTTCTTTCACACTCAGTTTAAAGGAAGCAATATTTTTTCATCTGAAATTCAAGGGGAATGTACTGAAATATTCTTTTTAAATTGAAGTCATTGAAACTGAAGTCAGTGATCTTAATGAGTTATTGGTGACTACTTGCTGTTTTCTTATAATGCCAAAATGTCCTAAGAACCTTCACTATAATTTAAATCACCATTCCTGAGGGATGAAAAGCATTATATTTTAATTGGGTGTCTGTTTTCACAACAGTCAATTTGATTTACTTCATCCCTAATCTAGAACCTACCTTGTATATCAAGTTTTGTATCTAGTGAGGAGAGGTTAATAGGATTCCTATTTGATGTCACTTTTTTTTAATAACTCCACTCTGATGCCAATTACATGCTATAAGTAGACTAATTTTTATAGGTAGCTGCTCAAAGAAATGTATATTGTCTTGCAATTGTAGCACTTTAACAGGTGTAATAGCTATTTTTGAGAAACTGATTCTTTTTTTCCCTCATAATCTCTGCCAAGAAGTTGACATTTTAGGAATCTGACTAAATAAACATAGATTAAACCCACTGTATGCACTATTCAGAGTAGGTTTAGCTTGAAATGTGAGCATTCACCTTGAAATTTAATATGCAGGTATGAGAGTAGAACACAAAATTTCAATCTGTATTAGCTGAAATAAGAATGTTGTAAAAGCAAGGTCAGCATGCAGTAAAGTGATCACTTATTCCATGCAACTGCTTCAGAGTCATCTGATGCCCTTTATAAATCACAGAGGTATAAACAAGCTAATTATAGCACTGCTATAGTTAAGTGTTTGTCATACACTTTATTAACCCACTCCTACTTCCAGTCGTGCTCTGTTGGCTGAGATCTTGTTCATTGTTTGAATCATTTGTAGTCTTCCTGTGTCACTTGTGTAAATCCACCTGGCTGCTGGGCAGCTATGGAAATGCACATAGGTTTCCCTCTGAAATATGGAGGTGCCTTCATTTGCATCTGTTATGTTCTTCATTGTCTTTTTAATTTAAATTCATTAGTTGTCTGTAAGATTGGCCGAGTTGTCTCCATTGACTGTGTAGCTGCATGTACTAAACTCCCCACCCCTTGAGGTCTTCTAAATCACTTGGATGCTCTGCTGCCAGATTGTGCCATGAGATTCTGTGGCATGGCACAAGCATCCCCCTGAAAAAGCAGTCCTAAATCCATGCATTCTGAGAGTGGTTTTATGCTTGACAGTATGCAGTTGCTTTAGGAAATCTGGGCTGAGAGGACACGTTTTTATGGTGAGTATCATCATGTTAGCTATGGAGAGCCCTCATGAGGACAAAGCCTGCAGTTTTTCAGAAACTAAGGCACACTTAAATTTGTGTAAGGCCCACAGTTGACTTCTGCCATAAAGATGAGAAAGGCATCTTATTTATTAACCTCAAGATCCAGAGATATTTTTTTATACTGGTTCTGATGTTCCAGTTAATTAAACCTAGTGCCTGCATCTTCTGGACCAGCACCACATTGTTCATGTAGCTGGGATAATGGAGCAGTGAATTGTTTGCCTCTCTAGGTCACAAAGAAATAATGAAAGCTAAAGCAGGGAGGACATTGCCTCTGTATCACAACCTGTTATTTAATTTCTTGTGAGTGAGAGTTGTGAGACTGGCTTCTAGATCATGAAAATGTATGTTCTGCATTTAGACAACAGCTTCAGCTTAGGTGTCCTTCTTTAGTCTCGCTATATATGGTGAGTACCTTCAACTTTCAGCAAGGTAGGGATGGCTCAAGTGAGCTATTAGAGTTGCTTGAACTTCTTCCTGCTTGAGGATAAAAAGTTACCAAACATCACTTTTCACAAGAAAGGGAAAGGAAAAGAAAACCAGTATATGTTGAAAAATGCAAATGAATTGAAATAAATTTAGTTTCAGAGGAAGAAACCTTTGAATTGTAATTCTTTTTTTTCTCCTTAACTCATCAGCACAATGTTTTGAAGTTTTTTGGTCATTGCAATGATATTGACCGTGAGATGCGGAAGTGCTTAAAAAAAGAGGTAAGGAATAAATTTACTGTGAGGTAAGTGCTTAATAAAAGTGAGAGAGAACTAGAGTTGCTTTTTACTAAGTAGTATGAATCAATAAATGTAAGCACATTCTGGTGTGGGCACTTGAGACCAAATTTAAACTTTTTTTGATAAATTTGTCAAGTAAAATCTGGCATTAACAAATGGCGTGTGTTTTTTGATATACAAAAATAGGCAAACACATTTTAATGAAACAAATATTGCAGATAGGAACTGGCACTTCACAGATTGCTTCTGACTTTTTTCTTAATTTTTTTTTAGTAGTGATATTTGCGCAGAATTAAATAGAAAGCAGTAATGGTCACTTCTGCATAAGTAACATTTAAAGCTGAAGTCAGTTATACTGACTGAAATGAAAATATTGCTGTATTACATCTGCAGATATGAAGGAATGAAGACACTTGAATGGGAGTTCAAATGGATTAACTGTCTAATTAGGCACATTTTCAAAAGAGTGTCAACTGTTCTTTATATTTATGGTAGTTTTGCCTACATGACAGAACATACAAATGAACACTTCACACACCTTTTAACTTGAAATTGTAGTTTCTAATTTTGACATAAATTTCACCAAACTAAAAAGTTTCCACATAATCTTATTATTCTTATTTTTTCTTCCATTGAAGCCTTTACATTAAAGGAGTTCTTGATGATTATATTTGTCTGCCTTCTTAAAATGTGCCTATATTGATATGCCATTACTAGGAAGCCCTTGAAAAGGTTGTTCAGAAATATTGAATATGTAAAGATAGAGCTTTTAAAGATCCGTTGCTCTCATTCTACATACAAACATGGATGGGTTATTGAAAAATTAAATATGGCAGGGAAAAAGTTAAGCGTTCTGTAAATGTTAAGTAATGTTTTGGGTCATTATTTCAATTATAGACCAATCAGTATAATGGATGAAAAACTGCAAATCCATTTCAAAATCAATTTCTTTAGTAGTTTATTACATTATATAGAGAACTGAATATTTGTGGCTTACTTGGGTTTTATTCTTGATACCAATTATTAAAAAATTGAACAAATATATGCTCTAACCTAAGGACTAGAATAATTTGCTTCTTGTGAAATCCATAACAAATGATGCATTGATTTTTAATTTTTCATTTATTTGAGCTATGAAAATGTTTCCTTTTTGTTTGCAATGAAATAGAGGCTGTTCAAGTTTCTGCTAGTGCAGGGCCATACTTGAAAGCCTGGTGGACTTACACATACATGTATGTTAACTGTGAAGGCTTTCTTGATTCCATTTTACATTGGAGTCCTGCCTCTGTTGTGGTTCTTGTTTAAACCATTAAAAATCCCCACATGCCTTATGCTCATTCAATCCAAATTTGCCTTTGTTCCTTTCATCTTGGCATCCTGCTTTATCTGTGCATATAATTAATGACCAGGATCAAAAATAGACCAAGTCTGTGATGACAAATTCATGTTTCAGAAGGCAGACACACATTAATCAGTATCTTGTGCTCTAGAATAGCACCAGAGCAACTTTTTTCCTAGTTCATGTGTGAAGTGTAGCTGTCATACGTTAGATCTCTGTATAATTAAGTTCCTCCTTAAGATTAACTGAATCTTCTTTATTAGAATGTTCTAATACTCTTTAGCTTAATAACCTCAACTTAGAAACCTGTATTTTAATGGAATGAATGTTAATTTCAAAGTAAAAATGAACCTGTATGTATATATTAACAAGAGCTGTATTTCTAATGTATCAGTCAAATATATTATTTCTGTTCCTTGGTAGAAAAAGTGCTCTCTACAGTTTTAAATTTGACATATCTGTTTAATGATAACAGCTGATCTATTAATTTCCTTATCTGTCTTCCAGTATGAAGAAAACAGGCTCAGAAACCGGGAGAAAAGACAGAGGATAATTAATGCTCACAAAGCCTCACAGAAGTGAGCTGTGCTGTGGCTGGACAGCTGCAGCTCCACAGGGACATTCACTTGGAAGCTGACAGAATACTTGTGTTTCATCACCAATGTCCAGCCTGTGGTTTGTGAAATGGTGGTGAAATAAATGCATCTAATACATATTCATTCCCAACAAGGCAAACAACGTGAAAAAATAAATACAATACATCGCTCACAACCTAACTTAATTTTTGACCTCTAAAAGAAAACTACTGTGGCAAGTCTTTGTTCTGGCACAGTTTTATGATTGTTAAGTAATGAGGGATCAGCGTGTGTGAGGTACTATATATTCAAGGCTGCTGTGTTCCCCACTTTGTGCTGAGTTGCATTAATTTCCTTGTGTTTAGCAGTTTCTCTTACATATCTTGGGTTTTGTAGGGTTTTTCTGTTTGTTTTTCATTGCAAAACACTAGGTTACTTTTTCCATCACTTTTTGTAGTGTTGTGATAACACTTCGTAAATGGATTAGGAAAAGGAAATTTTAAACAGATGTGGCTTGAAATTGGAAATTGCCTATCAAGGAGTAATTGGAGTTTTAGTATTTTTATTGGAGCTAAAAGGATGAAGCTACTGTCTTCAGCTGAGAAGATTACAAATCCTCCCTGCCAACCATATGTACAGTGTAGACTGTTGTAAGACAATTTGTTCATCATACCCAAAGCAAGCGGCTTTAGAAATCCAGAATGGAACATTTCCAGGGATTTACAAAGCTTCGCCTTGATTTTTGTTGAGTACAGTCAATGTGTGCTGAGTGATTTTTGAAGACGAGTGCTGCCAAAAATACAAGCTAAAGTTCTTCCATTTTCTCTGGTACAAAGGTAAAGTTATGACTATTGAGGTTGAAGCAAAGCTGACACTGAAGTGAAAGAAAAGTGTAACTTTCTGAGGCAAGTCAATATGTGTTGTGTTACCAAGTTGCCTTGTTAGCCTATAAAAGGTGTTTATTTGCCATCAAACTGCTGAAAGCCCAGAACAAGTCTCAGAATTCAGAAGATTTGATATCAAAACATACTCTGGTTTGTCCAGTGATAGAGCTGCTTCTCTGTGTCTGCTGGATTCCCCTTTTAAATAATGCCTCTGTTCTACACAGCAGCAAAATACTTTCTTAAAAAATAAATTTTGTTGAGCCAAATACACAAAGCGTCTGGAAACCTTTTGAAAAAAAGGTGCCTATTCTACAGTGAAACCATGAAAACATGGTTTATTGTAAGAACCATTGTTGATACTCAGTCATGGAATTGGTGCATGCCCCTATTTTTAGAAGAAAACTGTATTTTGTGATCTGTTTTGAAAGGTGAATTAGATGGAATAATTTTACTTATTTTTCAGTACCTGGATGGACCCAATTAAATCAGTTAAACTTAACCACAAATGTTTTCAGTGAAAGATCCAAGCAAAGCTGAAACAATTGTTTCTGCATCTTGACATGCTGTTTGTTTTTTGGAACCAGTCAACAATGCACTGTTTGAATTAATACTTGAATGGTTGGAAGTGGTGCACTCTTTATTGGTACTTTTCAGAGTATTTTCAAAGAGTACTTTGTAGTGAACTCCCCTGTCTGGGAACTCTGCATCCATGATACTTCTTCCATTTGAGATGACACAACCTACTTCAGACAAGCTCTTAAATAGGATTTGTAGCCTTTAAGTAAATAAATAAATTGAGATTGTTCTAGAGATTAGGTTGAGAACCTGATATCTGAGTGCAGAAGCACTGAAGCTTTTGTTTCTTTAATCAGCTTCTGTGAGTCCCAATCTTTCACACAGCAACAAAATAAGAAACCAAGAGCCACTTAACACAGCTCATTAGTCAGAATCATGTTTGCAAAGATCAATGTGCTTAGTGAATGAAAGATCAAATGGCATACACAATTCCTATTGATACTTTCAACTACATTTATTTATAAATCTATTTTACAGATCAGCTTTGTTTACCTAGTGAAAGTCTGATCATGGTCATCCTTCTGTTTGTCTTTGCTAATTGCCCACTAGTAAGTGATATGAGAGTGCCCATTGATTCCTGTGGGTTTTTTCCTTTTGTTTGACAGAATTCATGTTGCTAATTTGATCTTGAAGCTGAAAACCACCGGTGTAATAATACTTATGATTTATCTGACAGAGAAAGGGGTAAGGGTGAAATAGTAATTGTGGGGTTTTTTCTTGTTTCCTAAAGTGAGCTTGGGTGAAATAAACCTTATCTCTATAAAAATAAATATATATCTCTATAGACTTTGAAGACACTTTATTGTCGTTTGTCTATAGGAGCATTTTCCCCATTCTTCTTTCTGAAAGAGCATATTTGAGAGAGAAGAGAAAAAGAAATTTGATGTAATTTTTTGTTGTGTTGTGTGTGAAAAGCCCATATGTGTTTCATGTGGTAAAGTGAAGAAGGGGGAAACAGAAAGGGCAAATGGCAGCTCTGGCCAGCGTGGTAAGGATTTTCCATACTGAAATGCCATAAAAGTCTATGATCCATGGACAGGAGGAGGACAGAGCAAAGGGAATTATAACTGTTCAACAAAATCCCTCCAGCTTTACCAGAAACACCTGGTACCAGTGTTCGTAGTGTACCTTCTCTTGCTGGAAAACTAAATTACGACATTCTGTTTGACTTATTTTAATTTTTTTTTAAATTTGTTTTTTAGTAGAAGGAAAAATATTCTGCTGAATAGCAGCAGCATAGGGTAGGAACAGCAGGGTGAGTTCTTGCTCTGGTGTTCTTTATACAACAGGGCTTGAATCTGGTGCTCCTGTTAAGCTGCAGTACTGAGTGCTAATATATTACTAATGTACTGCTCGTCTTTCCATGTAAACTTTAGTTGGTAACATCCTCAAGGAATTATATTCTTTGATGCTGATAAACACAATGTGTAGTTTCTAGACCTTGAAGCAAAGCCTTGATTTAGTTGAGCTGACTGTACAGTTTGGGTGAGGGCTAGTCTTGTGAGTTACTGGATGGAAATCACTGTAATGAATATTTCTGGTGTGTTACACACTTTGCTGAAGCTCCACCCCTCATGTATAAAATGTATTCAACAGTCAGGCATTCCTGAATTTGTCACTACCCGTCTTTTGAAAAAAATCATGATATCTAATACAAATTCTTTCTAATATAAATGAAAACACACTTTTGTGGAATACCTAATAGGATTTGGACAACTGGAACACTGATACCAGATTCTAATAGTTGAGTTAAAAATGAATTTTTAACATTAGTGCTTAAGCAAAGGAGATTCTCTACCTGTACAACATAATGGATTTTAGTGCTTTTTATATTACATGTTGTTTTATTAATATGGACTAAAATGGAGTATCAGCAAATTTTAGTGGTCCCATTAGATTGTTTATTTTATAGGGTCAATGATAACCATGCTGCTCATCAACAGAACCTGCCTTGCAGTACATGAAGGTCTACTAATAAAAACTTGAAAGTGAATAGTAAATTCACATCAGCTTTCCCAAACCTACTTAAATTGCTGTGTACCAAAAAATATATCAATGAGAACAAAATATATATTTAGCCTGAAAATGGTTCTTGCGGACCATCATGCTTTAAAACTATTCTTTTGAACTATTTGGTGACATTTTAAAGGCTGGGAACTTTCATGTGGTGCTTTTGCTTTAACCAGTGAGAGACTTTAATTGGTATTTTAATGTAGACCCTTAGATAAAACAAGATACATTTCAAAGATATAAGTGAGCAGAAAAATCTTCTGGGACATTGATTACCTGGAAAGATGTTACTGATGGCTTGACAGAACTCATCCCCGGTACAGACATCAGCCATCCAGAACCTGGAGGTTTGTTTCGGCTTGGCAAAGGCGTCAAATGCCTTAAAGAGTATGGATATGCGTAGCTACAGGAACGCTGATATGACCATGTCATCCCCAAAACTGAGGTGCTGAGAGCAAGGGACGTGTTTTGTTAGCATGACATTGGAGGTCTAATTTTTACAAAAAACCTTTGACTGAAAATTATTCTTGACCTTTGCTGCCAGCAGCCCGGGGCTTGAGTAGTTTGACTTGAAGTAAATCTGATTTCCCCTCCAGCGCCGGGCTGAGGCGGCTGCTCCCCGCGCTGCCATCACCGCGCTCCGGCTGCGTCACGATGCCGGCGGTGACTGCTGCTCCGTCCCTGCGGGGCCACTGGGAAACCCTTCGTTACACACTGCCAGGAAGAACACTGGGAATGTTTTGGTATTTTTCCCGAGCGCTGGCAGAAGTGCTCGCTGTCAGCCGACAGACGCCGGACGTGACCGTGCCCAGACGGGGGCGGCGGCCGGTTCGGAGCTGCACAAGGCGGCCTCCGCTGCCTCCCGAGGCCAGCCGGATCACCGCGATCGGCAGTGCCGTCCTCACTCGCTGCCTGGCAGCCGGGAACGTCGCCGGGCTCGGCGGCCACGACCCGGCCCCCCGCATCCCGTTCCCGCGTCGCGTTCCCCTCATTCCGCATCCCGTTCGCGCACCCTGCGCCGCGGGGCTCGGCAGCGCCGCACAGCGGCCGCTCCGTCCCGCGGGAGGCGGCGCCACCTCCGCCGGGCGGGCGGGGCTCCCTCAGGCCGCGCCGCCATCTTGGCGGGGCTCTGGGTGCTTCCGCTGCCCCAACCTTGTGGTGTTGGAGTGCTGGGTTTTGCCCAGGTGCTGGGGCTGTGCTGAGGAATGGCCACAGTCCTCGTAAGAACAGGGTGCTGGGTGCTGGCGAGGTGCCATCGCCACTGGATGCCCAACCGCAGTGTCTGTCTCGGGTAAAACAACATCCATACTCTTCCTTCATGGGCCACAAGTTGTCACAGCTGAACCTTGTGCTCTTACATACTGTGGGGATGCTATTGATCACTCATTGATGCTGAATTCTCTTGCACAATCCTACTTCTATTTATCACCCACTTTTTTTTTAATTTATTTAAATCAAATCCATGTTGTGTTCAGAACAGCACTCCACTTTTTTTTTAATTTATTTAAATCAAATCCATGTTGTGTTCAGAACAGCACTGTTGAAATAAGCGAATGTGGTTGGACTTTGCTGTGTCCAGCACTGAGCAAGGCCCTGGCAAAAGGCACCACATGTGGCTACAAACCACAGAGAGGATTGGCGCTGACATTACCAAAAATCCTCTCTATGGTGTTTGGTAGGATTAGAAGACTCACGCTCTTCTAGCCCCCTGGATTGGTAGCTATAGCTATAAGATATATTTTAGAAACAGCTATATTGTGCCCTAATACAGGCATTCCTGTTTTCCAAAGTTCAGCAGGATGTTGGAACTGGCTGATGCACCTGGCTCTGGAAGCAGCCAGGAATAAAAGGTCATCCTCAAAGACAACTGACATGGATGCAGTTTTGATTTATTAACGATTCATTTTGTGTGGCTTAATGGTTGGTTTGTCACTTGCTTTGGGTATTCTGTAGTGTTGTAATTATTTATCCAGTGGCACCTTAGACCATTCATGTAACGTACAAAACAATCCACCTCAGCTGTCTCTGTTAATTGAAAACTGCAGCTTTTAATTCTTAAGTTTCCTCTAGCTTTCAGAGCTACGTATTTGTGTGGTTTATTTAGCTGTGTTTTGGTTTGGTTCATATTGTAACATTCCTGGTAATAAATATATAAAGTACTTTGTGTCTAAGTGGCATTAGTTAGACAGCTGCGGTTACAAACAGCCCACATAATCGTATTAAATCAATATTAAATGTGTGCTACTGAATAGTTGTCTTTGGGATGCTGATGGTCCCAATTTAATTTCAGCTTCATCCCACTAGTGCTTCCAAAAAACCTCAGAGGAAAACAAATCAAAAATCAAATCCCCAAATGAGTAACTCCAAATGGAATAACAGATCGTTCATAATTGGTCCACAGTGGCTTCATTTAGGTGGATGTACAAGTGTGTGGTGTGCAGCAGCAAACAGTCCAAAACCTTCTGGCTGTTCACTGCAAGAGAGGGAACAACTGTGGAGAATGGGTGTCAAGATGCCTTTTTTTGTGTGATAAGAGAGTTTATTTGAACTAGGAAAATAGAAAAGGCTCCTTTGAGTTACGATATTTCCTACAAGGAGAAAATGTAAATACTAGAAGTTTCTTCAGAAAGCCAGTTTGTCCTCAGTGTGATGCAGCTGTGCTGCTGTTGGTTCTGTTTGCAGGATGGCCAAGAATAGATGGTGAGGGCTGAAGAGGGGCAGCAACAAGGAAACCTGACACTTTCCTCTGTAGCTACGTGATACTCAAGATGGAGACTCTTAAATCATGTGGTTGAACAAGAACTAGACATTCTCCCTTGAATTTTTTTTTTGTGCTGGGCTTGTGTTCATGGGCTTCTGTTTCCATGCTTGGGGCTGTGTCCAAGGTGAGAGCAAAAGTGATGTTGTGGATCTAGATCTCCTGATTAGAAAGTATTACTGCAGGGTGTGGTGCATTGAGTGGAAACCAATTCCAATGTCCAGTACTCACTGGAGATGTTGTAATTTTATTTCTAGTTGTTTATTAGGTTGTACAGTGTTTTAGAAGATAATGCATACAGAAGTTGTGTACTGTATGTACAGAAACAGAAAAGTGAAGGTACCTGCAAGGGAAGTGAGCATTCTCCTTTTGAGCAGAATATAAGGAAGGGAACTTGTTTTTTATGAAAATATGTCCTTTAATAGATTGAATATCTGAGGAAGAAAGTGGGCCATTAATCATCGGGACTTTTATTTGTTGCTTGATATGGTTATAGATCCTCAGGCCAGTTTTAGTGTATTGTGGCACTGCTAAGTTGAAGTTTTCCTCATGCCCTTACACCAAAAATGGTGCTTAAGAGATGTAGGCTGTGCCTGGCAATTGTAGGTCAGGTGAACCTGGGTCTCTGCTGTGTCCATTCCTTTGTTGTGTTCCTTCCATTTTCTGCTGTTCCAGAGGTTGCCCTGCAACCCTTGTCTGTTTTATGCAAGTGAGTTATTAAGGAAGGGCAAGAGGAAAAAGTAAAGGCAGAAATGTTGGATTGTCAAATTATTAGTAGTATCTAAAACTAGATTTGAGGTAGTGTTGTGTGTGTATATGTGTGCCTATATCTGTATGTATGTGTATGTATAAATGTATAAAAATTAGTACAATGGTGAAAGAAAGGAAATGGCCCATTTAGCCAGCATTTCCAATATGGATGGGTTTTGGTCCTTGTTCTCCTCTCAAGCTGTCTGATGGATCCAAACCCACCAGTAACACAACAGTGCAGCCTTAGTGAGGGCATTTACTTTTTTATTTGGGGATTTTGATTCAGCATACGAAAAGTGAAACAATATTACAAAAAATCAAGAGTGAAAACAAAATATGTTAATCTTTCTGTTGTCTTTTGAGACACTGCAAATAGGCATTTTAATTTAGGTGTGTTTGACTTGGCTTTGACAGGGAGAGAAGCTAAAATAGCTTAGCAGCAGCAAGAAGTTTTGAATTATCATCTGCCTCTGTGCTAACATGCATTTTAGAATTATTTAAGCTAAGTGCAAAATTATGTTCTGAGTCTTACCATTCCCAAACAAATCAGATCACTGATGTAATGATGTATGTGAATGGTGTACAGATACAGCATATAAGAATTTTGCTATTTTTCAGTCTGTGGGAAAGGATGAGTGACTAGTAGATTTAGATCTACTATTTTTTAGATATGGACTACACTAAGTGCTAAGTGTTTTTCCCAAAATAATTACAATAATTTCTTATAATAAATACTTTTATTTCAATTTGATCAACAATGACAAGTAATGCAAGTTATTTTTGTTGATGCCATAAAATCTTTTAAGTAATTATGGCTGATTCTTCAAAATTAAATCACCATGTTTCATTTTCATTTGAGTTTTCTACAGAAGTGGTGATGGATAAATACTTGAGCACAGTCCCTTGGGGTCTGTGGTACGTTGCAAAGAGCCAGTGTTTAGCAGATAAAGCCAAAATCAGACCAGGGAAACCTCAAGTCTGTTGAGTCCTTTAGATTTTAGCTAGTGATGGGCTCCCCTGAAAGCCATGGATTGAAACAGCTGTGAACTTAGGTTCAGATTCAGAGCTGGTTTTGTTTTACAACTTCCTCTTATCTTTGTAAGCAGAACCAAAACCATGGTTTCAAGTCTCTTTTGTCCCAAGGATTAGATGCATGGGGTTGAAACTTAAATTCAGATTTGATAGTTTAGGCTTGTGCTAATTTTCTTTTTTCTTTTTAAAATGAAACGAAGTATGAGCAACCACCTCAGCAGCTGGCCAGAAAAGCTTCCATTTTTTCATACCTAAATTAGGATTCTCAGTTTAACTGTAAAATTGGCCTTTAGGACAGGGAAGAACAGAAGACACTGTCCTGAGACAGTTGGCAGGTGGCGAATTGACAAAGCGATTTCTTCCAGACCTGTGCTGGGCCCCTCAGTCTTGACTTGAAACTGAGTACTGGAATGATA
Source organism: Lanius collurio (assembly GCA_020086605.1). Lineage (NCBI taxonomy): Eukaryota > Metazoa > Chordata > Aves > Passeriformes > Laniidae > Lanius > Lanius collurio. The sequence continues at coordinate 5,791,735 of JACBWW010000023.1, read as the reverse complement.
ATGTGTTATTACTGCTGAGCAGAGAGTGCTTCCAGCTCAGAGAGCACTTGTACCGAGTGGGTGAAGGAATCAGACTACGTACACCAGCCCTTTTCTCTCATGAGCAAGTATGTAGACAGGGAATTTGTAATAGCAGTTGGTTTTCTGCAGAAATTGTTCTATTCTATGACATTCTTTTCACAGCAGTATTAGGGAATTCTTTCAATAGACATCTTCTGAAATTGGTTTAAAAGAATTGTATTCTTCTTAGTTTACAAATAGGCACTGACACCTGGCTAGTGGTTTTGTTTTGCATGATTGTGGGATATTGTTTAATTCTCCTTTCTGAGCCCTCTTTCTCTAGGTCAGCAGCCAGCAGCGAGGAACATCAAGTAAAAATAAAACTCCTATTTTTAGTTCAGCTATATAATGTCCTATTTATAATACAGAAATTTCAGCTACTACCTGGCCTCTTTCAATTCAATGAACCGTTTCTCCTCTGTTAGCCCTCATTGCTCTTTTTTCACATCTGCCCCTTTTGATTCTTCTGCAATTATTTTTGTATGTTTGGGGATGCTTTTCCAACGGGGCTTTTAATTCTGCACAGTGCCGACAGTGATCAGTTCAAGTAATTTGACTAGAAGTAAGGGCAAGTAGCAGCTAGCAGGGGATACTCAAAACTTGACATAATTCATCCTCAAAATTTTAACACCATGAAGCTCTTAGGGGGAGGAAAAGCAGCTGCAATCATAATGATATATTAGTTGATCCAGATAAATGTTTGCTTCTGCTTTTAATCCCTCATGACTACTGAAAATAAGATACTTTAACTTAATTTTCCTTAGGATGATACATGATAGTAATTTTCTACCCCCCACCCCCTCCTTCATTTTGTATAAATTTTAAAACAGGCTGGTGGGAGGGAGACAGGGAAGAGCACATACACAAATATCTCCTGGCTAGCCAATAAACTGCCTAGGATTTGGAACTGAAATAGTTAAAAATGTGTTGAAAACCTCAGAGTGTAGCTGAAGTCTGGGGTTTTGGCAAGTAAAAGATGGCTCTCAGCACAGGACCTTAGGAAAAATGCATTTATCCAAAGGCAGTTTTTACCCTGCCCACAGTCTTGGAGATAAGGCGGGAATTTTAACAGGAACAGTTCCAAAATACATTGGTCAGCCCAAAGAGCAAGAAGGAAATGTTGACGTGCTACTGGGTGATGTTCTGCTGCCATCAGAGAGTGGGCTTCAAAACTGGGATTTCAGTCTGGTTAAGTCAAAACTAATGTAGAAAAATTGTCAGTTAGAAGCAGCTTATGAAACCAGATAGACCCTATTATCCACTGGGGACCAGGCACTGAAAACATTTTATTTATTTCCTCCATATGATGTATCTCACTTAAAAGAAATGAAATTACTTGTAAACCTACAGCTTTTCAACGAGGTTGAGTCATGCTAGAGACTGATGAGGAGTTGGATGGGGGCGGAGGAGGAGGGAAAGTAATTCTGGTAATGTGGAGACCTTGTCATTGTGTGGCAAAGTTTGAGTTTTAAGAACCATGATTATGCTTGAGTGAAATTTTTGCACGATGTGTGTGATACATGGTGCTGAGCTGTGCTGGAAGTTGAATAAATAGATTGAGCAAGTACTCAGCCAGGCACGGTCACGTTGTTGTAGCAGAGGTAGCAAAGTCTGGTGGCTGGAAACAGCCATTCTTTAGGAAAATGGGGAGCTGTTTTAAAAGAGCCAAAATAATATAAAAGTACAATTTAAAACCCCTGAGCAACAAACCCTGTAACCCACAGCATTCAGTGGCAGAGGTACAGAACACTTCATGTAATTAGATTCCAGGTACAAAGAGCTCTGCATTTCACAAAATTTCAGTTATCTTCTGAACAACAACAAAAAGCTATTGTTTCTTCTTGTCCTGTTTCATCTCCTTATTTGAATATAAATCCAAAGAGAGTTCCTCCTTCTCAGACAGGTCTTTTTTTCTCCTTCTTTAATATGCAGAATAAACACTATAAAGTGGGAATAAGTGAGGTATACATAAAGGAAAAATATCTATCTTATGACTACTCTGTCTCAAAACCTTCATATATAGTTGGGTAAAAGATTCCTTTAGGAGAGGAAGGTGATGATTGGAATGAGGTTAGGTGGGATAAATGTGTAATTCTATTGTTATATTTAGTATTGCAGTGTCTGTGAGCCAAGAGAAAGGTAGCGGGGTACAGATGTGCAAAGGAGGAATATCTGAGGGTTGTCGGTCCCTGCTTGAGGAGAGACCATATGAGTTAATGAGGTCAACAGAGGGGTAAAAATAGACAATATGAAACAGGGGTGGGCTAGAAGAGCCTCTCAGATAATGTCCACAGGGTGTGAAGGGAGGGGGAGGAAGATGAGACCACTGAATGGAGCTCTAAAAAGAAAGGCAAGGAGGAAGCCCACAATAGTTTACTGTGTAGCAAATGGAAGTTTTAGGGAGAGATGGATAATGTCAAAGATGTCAATGGGGGTGTGTAAGAGATGTGGAGAAGACAATGTTCAGTCTTGAATTTACAAAGGTCAGCAGTGATGTCTGGCACAGGTGTTTTGGCAGAAACCTGAAACTTCATTTCTGTAGACATGAGGCGGACACTTACAGCATCTTCCTGAGTGAAGGGATTCCCATTTTCAACCTTCTTTAATAAGTTATGATCATTTCATGTCTTGTAACAGGCATCCTCCAGCTATTCATTAAGTGACTAATATTCTTGCACTTTATACAGTCATAAATAATGTGTGTTAGACATGATGATCATTCCTGGCAGAGCTCCAAGTTCTTTTTCCACAAAGAAACATTTGTTTGCCTTCTACCTAATAACAATCAAGGCAGTGAAGACACTGCTATAGTATTTTTGAGGTATTTGGAGTGTTTACTGCAACGTAATACATTCACTGCTCATTGCATTCTCCAGATAATTTATTTTAAAAACAAACACCTGCCTCTTTCCTGAACTCCCTTCCTCCACTTACCTTTCACTTTGAGAAGAATCCTTTCCAAAGCAATCAGCTGGATCTGACCCAAGTACAAATATGCTAAATTATGCCATTGTTCTGTTTTCCTGAAGGTTTTTTTTTCCACCTTGCTCCCCCCTGTTGAATGCAGACCTATGTGATCCTGTCCCCTTGGCTTTGTGGTACACAGCCACATGCATTTAGTGTAACCTTGCAGTTATTCTGTGTATTTAATTTCAGTATAACTTTTTGTCATTTTTTTTTCCTAAACTTTTAAACAGTTTCAAACTGGTAAAGTTTTCAAACTGGTGCTTTCCATGTTTCTGGGGCCTGAAGTGCCATTTCAGTATGGCTACATCCGCATTTGCAATTAAACATCTTCATTTAGAGACTGGTTTAAGACAGGAGAAAAGTAGTATGGAAAACTTGTTGTTCATAGACACCATGGTAATTCCCTTTGTTTATATTAGAGAAGAACAGTTCATGGAGGCAATGATGGCTTTAAATATTTTCTCTTAATTAAATGAAAAGCAACCATTGCTCTAGAGCGTAGATGCGACCTCTGGTTGCTTTTGTACAACTGTGCTCTGCCTGCTGTGGATGAAAATCCTGAGAAGTGATGAAAAAAGTGTGTGAGAACAGTTTATGTCCCTGGATTTTTGATTCTTTAAGGTCAGCAGTGCATTGAATGGGATTGAAAATACTCTCCATAAGCAGAGAGTGTATTTAGGAATGTAGATGATAAATGATTTCTTACGGTGATCCAACTGTTCAAGCTTGTCTGTTTCTTGGACATTGACAGAACAGATTGGGTTTGTTCCCTGGGAAGGGGACCAGTGCCTGTTTGGTTGTGTCAACCAGCATTATCAAATAAAACTCAAGGTAAAATTCTGTCAGGAAGGCAGCTGATCCTCTTTTTCTGGTATATGTGAGAATTATGACTGGAACACTGCTTCAGTTTACTTGATTTTTTTTTCATGAATGTGCAAAAAATTACTAAGATATAGGAGAAATGCAGTTTCCATTTGATATTTGAATGTGTATGAGAAAGAGAAGGCTATCATAGGAGACATCTTCATATAAGAGAGTCTTATTCACAGGAAATTGGGAGCACAGTTCAAAGAATATATTTCAGAAGGAAGCACTGAAGCAGCCAGAAGAGGATGTGTGATGAGAGAGTACTGCACTAATAATAAATAGAAATACAATGCTACTGCACCTAGTAATGACACGGAAAAGAGTATGGAACTGTCTTCCACTACGATGGAGATAATGAAGCAGAGATAAAGTAGGATTTAAGCTTGAGATACAAACTGCCTTCAGAATCCAGAGGCTATTCATTAAGTATCTTGAAGACTGAGAGCCTTTGCAAATACTGTCTCTTCCTTGAATGTTTTAGTAAAAATTAATACCAAATTAATTGCAGAGAAAACTATTCTACTTATTTAGTCTTAAAATTAGGAATCTCAACTATTATTTTCCATCCTAGATGGAAAACTTCAAATTTTTATTCAATGCTATTCTATAAAGAATAAATGAAGTAAAATGTTGATAGAATTTTACAATTTACTACCAACTATGTTTGGAATTTACAGTACTGGTTTACTGTATATCCTCCAGGTTTTCAATTCTAAATCTGGTATTCCTGAATAGATGTGTTTTTCTGGAAATTTGAATGATTGCTGTAATTTTGCAAGAGCAGTTGTGTAATCACATTTCACAAACTAGGTGGTAAAAATTTTATTTGGTGGAAGACAAAACAAAATATGAGTTTATTTCAGAAAGGCTTTCTTCCTGCCACTGAATATCATGATATCTGTATAAAAATAGCAAAACTTCCTGAAGAGAGACGTGCATAAACCTTTCCATGCATTTAGAAGAGCTGGTTTTCATTAAAGGACTAGGGAACCCAAGGTCATTAAAATGCCATGAAAAATCTGTCTTTGAGTATTATTTTGGAACTCCTCTGGAGCCAGAAGAAAAACAGTGGTGAGCAGGCAGGACTTGCAAAAGGTCGATCCCAAAATTGGTCTGTGATGTTCCAAACACCAAGCTCTTCACTGGCATGTTCTTGTCCTTTCAGCTGAAATGAAGCATGGAAGAGCTGGAGACTGGTCTGGGATTCTTGAGTGCTCTGCTCTCCAGGACCCTTTGTCATGTTGGTTTTTTTCCTGTTTTTTTTTCTTCCTTCTGGGAGAAAAAAACCCCTCGATTCATGTTGTGGATTTCTGCTTCCACATGGAGATTTTGTATCCTTGAGCTCATAATTCTAAGGGAATAATCTTGAACAAGAAGGAAGCAAAATCTATCCCTCTTGTGTCAAAGGCTTAGTCATTAAAATGCACTTAGAAAATTTTCTCTGTGAAAATATTGTGATATTGTGGAGTGAAAATATTTCTTAAGTAGCTGAAGTGAACCATGGACTTCATGGGTAGAAATCCAATAAAGTAGAAAAACTTCCATTTGGTTAAAGTAGAATTTTTTTCCCTCACGTGTAGTTCTGAATCTGGTCTGTTCAGCAGAGCCTTTTTTTGACACTAATTAATGTTTTGCATATGCATAAGTACACTTGTCTGTTCTGGTGTTGGATGTCCCAGGCTCTGAAGGTTTTCAGTTCAGTTGGAGAAACAGAGAAAAGCAATAAAATTATCAGGTATGTCTCTCCTTTAATTCAACTGTGGAAAAACTGAGTTGCTCCATCAATCTGAGTGACAGCTTTGGACAAGAAATTATCATGTTTATTTTACTCACAGTAATTTTCCTCATTGTTAAAGGACAGGCAAGGAGATATTGTTTCGCTGATGGTAATGCTCATGGCAGCATAGAAAATTAGCTTTAAGTAGGTGTATTTCTGAAATGTATGTTTTTCAGTCCCTGACAGGGATTGGAATGTATTTGCTGTTATGGGTTTAGTTGCTAGTTAACATATTTTTGTGTTTTATTCTTGGGACCTGTTTCACAGATGCCTGTGGCTCATCAACAAGTGCTCTCTGCATGTTTTGCATGGTAAAATTTGGTACAAAAATTAGGCTTCTACACAAACTCCCATTTGTCATGTTTTTTTGATTTGAAATGAGAACAGAGCCGTGGTTTGAAAAATTGTCCTGTTTGCAAATAGTTAAAATTAAATTATTCTGCACAAAATCAGATAGCGATCCTCTTCACTTACTCCTCCTGTTGAGTTGTCCATTAACGATGGCCCATTAAGAAAAGGAGAAATGTGCTATTGGTTTGTTTCTTTACTAAGTTAACATAAGGCAGTTATTCTTGATTGGAATTTGGAAAAAGCAGTGACATTTCTAGGGAACTTTTCCTGACTTGATACTTAGAGCCCCCGAAACTATAATTTTCATGCAATCTCCTGAATTTTCTAAACTCATGTAGTTTTGGCTCTTTCTGCTTTGTTTGTTTCTCCATTACTGTGTATAAATGTAAATAAACACAAATGAAGATAGTAAGTAGTGTTTGATATGAATATATGCAGTAGAAAACTTCCTCTGTTGCCTGACCTTTCAAGGATTATATCCCACTCCTGATGTTGTCACTAAGGATTTCTAGGGTAATGAGATCCATTTTGGTTTTCAAGCTGAAAGCAGTGAACTATGAGGTTCCCCTCGCTGCTTTTTCTTCTGACATTTTGCTGTGTTTCTAGAGGAGGAGGACTAGGAGCCCTTTTTAGACAATCACCACAATTCCATGTGAAGGAGAGTTTTTATGTTCCCCTCCAGTGTGTGCACATTTTACAGGCTTAATGAGCTTTAAGACAGACAGAACTTTTCCTGGGCAATGGAGTGCATGGTGCATAACGGTAGAGGCCAGCCCTTGTAACCTCTCTGTTCTTCTATGAATGGAACTCTAAAGACTGTTGGGTCTTTTTTCTTGGCTGTTTGTCTTGGTGCTCTTCCCTCTGTCAGTGATCTAATATTGATTAGAGCAGCCATGGAGGCACATTGAAATGATCAGTGTAGGCTGCTGTCTCTGCTGAGGGCACAATGTGTGTGGCTGTGTTGTGCCTCCATGCCAGGCTTTCCTCTAACACACTTCCAGACCTGTGGGATGCCAAGCTGGGTAAGCTGTTTTCCTTGGGTACTTGTGCATCATACCTAATTTTCTCCCTACTTTTCCCTGAGCTGGCAATGATTCCAGAAGCAACAAAGCAGCTCATTGGCAATCATCCAGGAAGTATTGCTTTGTTTTCTTTATTAAACTGTGAGTTTAGAAGACAGAGACTGGAATGGGCTTAGTTCTAGTAAGTTAGAACAGCCTAGAGGGCTTTCTGTGTTACACCAGCAGTCTCCTGTGTACCACTGGTAATGTCCCTACTGCAGTGTAAATCACTGGGTAACTCAGCACACCTTTTATTTAGCTGAATATAAATAAACAGCAGGATACTTGAAAGAAATAACACTCCAGAGAAAACACAATCCTAGTGCAATTAGAGCATTTCTATTTAGATAATTGCTCACAGAAATTATAAGCTTGGATCTAATCCTCAAAGGATACAGAAAATTGGCAGTTCCAGGATGATCTGCTTCTTTCACTCTTTTTCCCCCCTTAATGCATTAATATTTTTGTTTCTCAAACCCTAAATGCTGAAATTTTTGGCCTTTTTTCTTACTATACTAAGAGTGATACTGAAAATGACAAAATAGCAAGGGATGCCCTAGAGATGGTCTAGTTTTTGAGAGAATCTGTATAGAGGAGTGATAACAAGCATGATAATTTGCTGCCGCTTGAAAGAAAAACATGACCTCATGCAGTTACAGAGGGGCTTGCCCTAATTATGGATGCAGACAAGGTGGTCCCTGGGGTATTGATGAGATGAGCAGTAATCTCCACAAACAAGTATTTACCTCGATGAGGCTGTTCTCTCCTATGCTCTCTTTATAGGAATAGGCTTTTTGTGAATATTTTTTCCCGTTTCTAAGAGCTGTAGCTTAGGTGAGCAGGGACAATCTTTCCCTGACTGTCCTATTGGGCTGTGAGTTTAGGCAGGTTAACTCCATTCCTTTGCTTTACCCATGTCTGTAGAGTGGAAATTACCAGGTAGAATGCTTGGAGTTACTTTCTATGTTTTATTTGATTTCTTTCTTCTCTTCTCTGTTGATTTTTTTTTTTTTTTAATCTTGTAATTTTCTGTTAGGCTGAGATCCTTAAAGGTCAGAAAATTTGGAGTACAAAGAGAACTCCCTGTTACACTATTCAGCATAGTGCCCTGAAATAATAGAGTTTTGGCCAGAAACAAATACTGGCATATAAAAAATACTGGTGTATAAAACAAATTACTGGCATATAAAAAAATACTGATGTATAAAACAAATTACCCCTGTAATCCAGGTCATCGCTTTGTTCAGTTGTGTTTTCTTAAATGTCTCCTCAATCCTCTGTTTGCAACGCATTCTGTGAGACATATTTGCACTTGCAGTTTATAGAAACACTTGCTGCCTTGAACACCTGCCAAAAAGTAGATTTCTAAGGATGAAACTAGAATAAAGATCTTAGTTTATGTTGCAGTTCATCAGATTTAAATGAGAAATTAAAAAAAAACAAACACTTCAACAGGTTAATTGCTGGAAAATGATTGAATTAATTGATAAGCAAAATGTGAAGTCAGTTAAGATGTGTATGAAATACTCTTACTGGTATTGAAAACTGGCTTGGTATTTATATGAGAAGGTTCTTGATCAGAAAAATAATATGTTGCTACGTGTATGAGTTGGAAATACTTATTGGCTAAAGGAGTAAAATATGCCTTGGAGTAATTTGTTCTGTATGCCATTTTTTTTCCTGCATATTCCAGAGCTCAGATTTTTTTCACAAATATATGAAAAAATGGGTAGGTATCCATATGCAGTTTCTGTGCATGAGGCCTCTTCTCCAGCTCTTTAACATTTACGGGAAGGGAAATAGTGTGGGTGTGAAAGTATGGGGGCAGTTTGAGAAGGCACTCTTTAAATGGTATGGGATTGTGTCATTCTCCCTCATAAATTACATCCTCAAACCACCATTTACTTCTTAATCCTACTTTGAATAATGAATATTCATCTAATCTGTTCTTGATTCTCCACGTAACTCCCATTGCTGAAGAACATCTTTCCACAGCCACATTGCTGTGACTTAGACTCACAGAGGCTGCTCTGCTGTGTTTGAACAAGCCTGGAAGGTCTTGGTGCAGGAGGAAGAGATGGAACTGCTGGAGTGTGATGGTGTGTATTTGTTCCAGTGCCCAGAGTAAATTAAACCCAATACAGGCTGAGCCTCTGCCTCAGTGACTGGTTTTATTGATTTGGAATTGATAAAATACAGTGATGGTCTGCTCCCAGTCCTCCCCATTCATTGTCTGTGTGACACTCCCAAATGGGTGCAGAGGAAAAGCCACAACAATTCAGGATTCTTCTGAGCTGAGGAAATACTTGTTGACAAATTTCCTTGATTTTAATTTTGAATCATGCTGTTAGATCAGGGCACAACAGACTTAATGGCTGATGAAGTCATCCACATTCTCCTTTGTTTCTTGTAGTCGGCTGAATGTTCACTTGTGTTACTGCAGGACACAAGTTTATGAAGTTGATGTGTTGTTATCAAAGCCTTTTAGTGTGGCCATTATACACCTCTTTTTTTTTTTTCTCCTCTTTAGCAGTCAGCCATCTGCAAGAGCTGTTTATTGTATCCAAATGATTGTGAGAGCATTCGGTGAGGGTATAAAAAATGACAGAGCTGGTTTCATTAGCAAAGGCCATGCAGAATCAATGTCCAGGTCTGATTCCTTCCTTCTTAAACTTGTATCACTGTAATTTGCATTGAAGTGGTTAACTTCTGATTTACTTGAGCTCAAGTAAAAATAGATAGAGGTCCACACACTGACACTATTCATGTTGATGGGAAGCCATTTATATTGCTGCCAAGTTGTTGGGTGTTTTATTGCAGTGGCAGTGAATAAAAGCCAGAGTAAATTTTTAATTTCACTACCTATAATATGAGAGAAACAGAGCCATCTTATAGGAGCAGCCCTAAACTAATTCCCAACAGTCGTTTATCTTCATTGTTTTCTGCAGAGATTGTCTGAATTTTTAAATTCACATAGTTTTATATGGGCACTGATTATAAAATATTGTTACTTCTCTTACTGTTAAAACACTTTTCAATGATTATATAGTGTTTTTCCCAGAGAGAAAAACAGTAGAAGGGCTCCCATGTCAAATTTTTATTCCTGTAGCTTCTCAAAGAATATTGAAAGAACCCACCAAAACCTCATGAATCTGAGCCTTGGCTGTGAGATTTCCATGTTTCTGTGGGGAGTATATCACAGATGAAACAGGCTTTCTCAGGGGGAATTACACCTCATTACTTGGGAAAGTTAATTGGTACTGCAAACCCCACAGCAGCATCTACAAGATACCTGAGCTGTCCACAGTAACCTTATTTTCTAGCCTTAAAAAGAAAAAAAAGCAGAAAGCCCAGTGCACTTAAACATTATAATTTTAACTAGGGTGAATCTACAGGCTGCTGAAGTGAGTGTTTCCACTTGGTGCAGTACTGAATGCTGGCAGGAACCCCATTTTCTGTCTCCCCTCATGCTCCATGACTGTTCTGCCATGCAGCTTTTAGACTGAATTTCCTTGGGGCAGGGTCACTGTGCACAGCATTGAGGAGCACATGCATGGAGTGTTGCACATGGATGTTCAGGGAGTTTACCACCAAAACCAGCTGCAGACTTCTCTGTGTCATCAGATTCCTGTGAATTCATGTAAAAGACAGTGGGACTGGAAGACAGTGACTTGCCTTTATGGAACATATTACAAAAGTTGTGAGTCAGAGAAGCTCAGACACACCAGCATCTTCTGTCATATCACATAGAAGGCTGCCTGATACTTAAAACAATGTACCTGATTTTCCATTTACATAGGCTTTTCTGAAATACAGTTTACTTTTGCTTCGATTCTCCTTTTATATATATATTGGTCTTGTTAAAGGAATAAACAGAGGCCTTTTATTTCTGTATGTCTGTGAGGAAGGTCCCCATGTCTGTTCAGTATCCCAGCTGAATGGATATTAAAACTGGTGCTGACAATATAATGTCATCACCAGTTCTCTGGAACTCACCACAATGTTGAGTGTTTCTTACAGTACTGCATTACCAATGCAGGAAAGGGGCTGTATTCTGTGCAAAAATAAAAGTAAGATTGTATTAAAATAACACAGCATTTATGACAGCAGAGGCTTCTCAGCATTCACTGCTGTAGCTGTTGTTGCCTCTTGAAGAAGTGGATATTTCACACCTGGAAAGTCTGTATCATCCTTCAAGGTTTTTATGATTTTTTTACCCCCAGTGGTTAGCACACATCAATACCTAAAACTGTTCAGAAAATACCCTTTCTTGTTGAAACTGTTCAATCAGGGGAATAACTGCTGATTTAGGTACTTTAGATGGGTTTTGGGATACAGGAGCTGCTTTTGTGACAAAGCAGTTTCAGGAAAGTGCCATTCTCTGCCCTGAATTGTGGCTCCAGAACCGCTTGCTTTGTACCTGTGCGAAGTACAGCTAGAATGTCACTAAATTCAAAAGGCTGCTTCCACAGGGACAGATGGAGGTGGCATGAAGGGCCCAGAGCATTGTTTCTTACCTCCACTTCTATTTTGCATTGCCTTTGTATGCTCTCCATGGTCACATAAGCAGCTGTGTAATTCCTAGATCCACATTGCAGCTGTTTCTGCCTTTATATCATTTAATCTACTTCAGAGGTTCTTGGGCCATAAAATGAAGCTTATTTTTCTGAGCTACAGGGACAGTTTGCTGACCTCAGAAACTTATATTTGCCGAGGTTTCTGTATTGCAGCAGAAGCTGTGTGAGCGCTCCCTATGAAATTCTCCCTAGAGATGTTAATCCACCTTTTCTGGAGGACACAGTCCTGGTGGATATTGATGAAAAGGTAGAGATGGATGTAGACTTCAGCTGAACCTGGCAAAGATTTCTATCTGTGGTTTCCAACAGTTTCTGGACAGGTGGTCGTCTTCCAGCCCTGCAACCTATTTCTGTCAAATTAGAGATCTCTTCTACAGCTTTATCTTGTACCTTGTCAGAGTTAGTTGAAACATTTGGGGCAGTGCTTACTAAGCATGTCTGAGGAGATGGTGGCACTGGCATGGTGTTGAAGGATGCAAATTCCTTCTAGACATTTGTGTGTTTACGAGGTTTGTGATGGCAGCCCTGCATATGCAGATGTAGCCTGTGTTGGTTCACACCAACAAAAAAATGTAGCCTATAATCCTGGAGAAGCAGGAAAAGCAGATTGCAATGAGGATACAGGCACTCTCAGTGGTTTTTCTCCTTTGCACCATTTAGGTCAAGTTCTTTCTTCTCTACTGATATCTATTGTTGCTGTTTTTTGGGACAGTAATGCAGAGAGTTTTGGTGTTAAAATATAAGGTCAGGACTATCCAGGATATGAAAAGAGATAATGTTATATTCCAGCAATAATAAGGAGGCTGGAAGAGATAAAGAAATGAAATGCTATGCTACCTTATCATCTCTCATCTTCCCTCCTGTCAGCTTGAACTGACACTCACAGCCATGGCATAAAGGCTCTTGGCCAGGGTTATCCATTGGTAAATGTGAGAAACTGGCTCAGGAGTAAAGAGAGAATTTTGTGCAGGGGGTCTCAGTTATGCAGCTTCAATGTTTTGTTTGCCCCAAGACCTTAACTGGCTTGTGGTGGGAGAGCTGAGGTTGAGCTGGAGTTCTGTGCTTTGGGGGGACACAGATCAATACATGACTGTTGGTAACAAAGGAAGAGCTGACTCTTGGCTGTCACTTCCATCTGGCAGCTGAAGGTTAGGGAGGGGTTTCTTGCAGCAGGGGAAGGGACTGGTTCATTCTGTAGAAACACAGCACAAGGCACTGCTGGCAGGGGCCTGTGCTGGTGCTGATTTGAGCCACTGAACTGTTATCTCTTCCCAGCCACTCTGAGTCAGATTGTCTTCCTTGCTTCCCTTACTGCCTCTGTGTGTTGGTTGGGAGCACTGTACTTGCTTTGAAGAACTTGGGAGTGGAGGAGGAAATGCGCACACGCACACGTAAGCATGCACACACACGAGGAAATTAGGAGGAGTCAGCAAAACAAGCAAGAGTCAGCAGCAGTGAGGAAAGAGTAGCATCTTGAGGAAGTCTTTTTAGGGTTCCTTTTTGAGTCAAATACATGCTTTGGTGATGAACGCAGTTTACTAATCTTAAAGAAACAAAGGAAAAGGAGAGGATTCTAGATGCCACTTTTCTTTTGACCAAGCAAACAATATTTGGATACTAATATTTTGGCACTTTAAACATTTTAGCAAGACAGCTTTCGAGGAAGGAGAATGAGCTGATGTTTTGGGAATGGAGTACTAAGAGTTAGGATATATAGTTAAGCTGCTCTGGATATATGTCTCAGGAGGAAAGATTAATGCTGGCGATGGAATAAGAAATTGGACTCCAGCTATGGAGGGAGGGAAGGGACTGTCTTGCGCTCTAGGTAACCCCCACTGCACCACAGACCTCACACAATGCTTTATTTGCTACTCTAAATCACCTCAGCTTTACCTCAGCTGTACAAGGGGTGACAGGGATGGGCTGTATGGGGGGGGTTCACCTCCACCTGCCATTTCAGTGTGGAATGGAGCAGACATCTCTTCTTGGTTCACATCAGTATTATGTCCAACCTGGTGTTTTTGCCATCTATTAAAAACATGATTACTCAGGCTTCACGTTCTGCAAGAAGAGCTCATATTGGAGTGTTCTGTGCAGGGCAGTTTAATGAATGGGTTAAATTTGTCGCTACAAGATTTACCCAGAAGACATTAAAACATGTTAGTTGTGTGAAAAAAGACCAACACCAGTTGGTGAGGGTTATCTATGCAGTGGGCAGGAGAAACTGAAGAGTTCAGAAAGTTTTGGTCTCAGCTTGTTACTGTTGTGTTGCAGAAATGCACTTGCCATAGATAAGGTTAGATAGATAATTATATAATTAGCTTTTAAGTTAATATTATGAGGCTTTTGAATTACTTTCCCTAAAATACACAGCAGTTCTTCCTTTTGTTTGGTTTTTCTTTTTTCCCAAAATTAGACACTGCACATCAAAAAATGCACTTACCTGCAGAGCACACATGCACTGTTTTTTCTCTCCTTTTTTGTTTCCTTTTAACCAAGAAAACACTTGAACCCAGACATAAATGCAGGGCAAATGCTGTAGTTATTATATGCATAAGCAATAAGTATAATTTTGAATAGACAGCATTATCTGTTGTACTCCAAAGCAGAGAAACTACATCTTTTCTGCTCTGAAAGAAGCAACAGTAAAAGTTAAAACATAATTTTCAGGTTCTATAAACCAAACTGACTGATGTGCTGTCTGCTGAAATACACATTGCTTCAAAATTGATGCTGCTGTTATTTTTTATATGTCTAAACTTTTAGCGATTTGTCTTCCTCAAAGACAGGAAAAAGAGGTGGAGGGAAGAGATTCCTAGCATCTGCTCATAATGAAGGATTCTTTTTATTCTTTATTTCAAATCTTTCTTGATCAAACACATGCAATTCTCTGAACTGCTTCTCAAGAAGGAAAAATAGTGTTTAGCCTTAAAGGCAAGAATTATACAGCTTGCCCTAGAGGGCCCTAAACTAATAGAAAGGGTGAACACACGTAATTATTCATTCTGGTGTTTCAGGTTTGAAAAATGTAAAGTAAACCAATCGGAATAGACTTCCTAAATGGTTGCACAGTGAAAGATTTTCTTGTCATGAGAAGAATAGAAGATCTTGATCCTAAAGGAGGAGAAGGCCTAGAATAGTTTAGACCTGTCTTGCAGTATATGTAGTTTACTCTTTTGCTTCGGCCCATTCTGTGTTTTAACTGCTTAAGAGGAAACATTATATTTCTCATTAAGTGAAATAAATTAACCTTCCTTCTCCCATTTTGTACTGAAGATAAAGCCATGGCTTTCTGGTTACTTTAATTCAGGAGACACTAAGCTGGCAATTGAAGAAGGCTTTCCTACTTTCCCCCTTCTCCTGTTTTTTCTCCTGTTCAATAAAAAAATCATTATTTGTCTATTTAGCATCCTGTGATGCCTGAAGGGGTCAGTTAAGTGCTGTTGCTTGCATGAGGGAGAGGATGAATGGATTGGAGGGGGAAGGGCAGGGATGTCTTGCCAGCTTTTATCAGCTTTTTTCTAACAGTATTAGGAGGCAGGTCTGTGCTAAACTGCTTTGTTTTGGCTAAAGTGGTTTTGGTACTGGTGAAAGTGGAGAGCTGGGAGCTGCTCTGAAGGGGCAGAAACCTCTGCAGCTGATGGTGAGGAACATCTGGGGATAAACCTTTTTCACCAACACAGTCTTCACAAGCTGGATGTTTGTCCACACCCTGAATTCTTCTCTGCAGAGCTGAAGGAAGAGTCTGGTGACATAGATGGCTGCCTGCAAACCCCTTGGATACTCATTTGGTGTGGAAAGCACTCCATGTTTATTTCCCATCCTCTCTTATCCTTTCCTTTACAGTAGATTAGTTATTGGAATGCAGCATATTAGTTTGTTGGAATTCAGCAGTTTCTTGGAATTCAGAGCCCAAGGAAATTTTTCTATGATATATCTCAGGAAAATACACTTGAATGTACTGTCAGTTAAAGGATTGGCAGAGATCTTACTTCATGGTTGCAAGTTGCATGGTGCTGAGTCCATTGGTGCTGAGTCCAGTGGTGCTGAGTCTGTGTCATTTTCATTCCATGTGGTGTTGAGTTTCAACTTGGGGATCTTGTTCTGAGGAATTTTCCTTACAATATTTGATTCCATGGATATTTATGTCTATCTTTCTTGCAGCCATGATAATCTAAAAGATTTGCAAATATCTGCATTTAAACAAACTCAAGCAGAAAATACATTATTTGAGAAGTTTGAGAGAAGGCATAGCCAATCCAAGTACTGCCTTTGAGCTTCATGCTTCATTTAGGTTCTGAAAATGACAAAAGTCTTAGCTGGGATCATGTGTTGGTTTTAAAGCTGAGAAACCAAATTTGAGAAATGGTCTGATCTCAGCTTCCTGCTGTGTTCACTTACACCTATAAAAGGATATTGAGTGTTGGTGTGCTTGGATAGATTAGTGTTGTTTTTGGCAGCTGATACAAACTAGTAAAAATCTGGTATTGTTTCCTACAGATCAATAAGAAGATATGCTTTGACTTTGGCTTTGGCTTTGGCTTTGGCTTTGGCTTTGGCTTTGGCTTTCCTTTTCTTATAAAAACTTTATGACAAAGTACTGTGGTTACTCCCAAATCAAGCAGCTTCTGCAATGTAATTCTAATCTACCCCACCCCTCCAATGCTGAATTAAAACATAAAAAATGAAATAACTGAAATATGTACAATGAATTGCATTTGTGATCTTGTAAATGCTGCAGACAGCTCAGAGTCTCCCCAATAGGTCTGTTTGAGTGTTGGTGCTTCCCAGTAGATCTGATGAAGTGCGACTGACTGGAACAAGAGGCTTTGGGTTCATTCTAAGCACTACCAAAGACCACGGGATCAGAATGCAGGAAGCTTTAGGGCATGTCAGAAAGGGAAAGTAAAAATCTTATTTTACATGAGGACTGTGGAGGCTGGAAAAAAATCAGTTTAATCTGTGGTTGTAGGCTTTGCTACAGTAATCCTTGCACATGAATGCATGCATTCACAGCTGTTTTTTAGCATATTAAGCTGTGCACATGCTTTTTCTGTTCCATGTTGGGCTTCTTCCTCTTCTTTTCAGCAGTGGTGGAAACTGTTCTTGCAGATGCTGATAATACCCATATACAAAAGACTGTGGTAAGGAAGCTGGGGATTCCAGTAATAAATACATGGTCCTCCAGGAGTCTCTGTGTTTTCTGAAGTACTTAGAGTTCAAAAGAAGCAAGTTATTTTTGGAGATTTGAGTGTTGCCTCATGGTTTTCTTCTCTGTAACAGCAAGAATTCATCTGTACTTCTTGCTCTGCATGGAGCAGAGTGAGTGCAATAATAAAATTGGGTCTGTTAAGAAAAGTAATGATGAGGAAGATAAGCAGTATAAAATACTCTGCAGCCTTCTTTGCCAAGCTCAGAAAATCAGGGAATTTCAGCATATGCATGCCCCCATCAAAAAAACTGATGCTTTGATTGCTGCTTTCCAGCCCATTGTAGGTTTATATGTCAGCTGAGTTTAATGATGAGTGGTATCCCTTCTGTGAATGTTTTATGCAAAATGGTGGAAAGCACATTGTCAGATTTGCTGGAAAGGTTGTAATTTCAAGAGTGACATTTGTGAATGAACTCCTTGTACATTAAAATGGACAGCAACTTGGTATTTTGTTCTTTTCTGATTTTTCAGTTGACCTATGCACAATATTCACACTCAACCATATAGACAAGTAGATTAATTCCTGCAGAGGCTTTCTTGCATGTTTTTTCTTGGTTTATCATTTTATTTCAAAACAGTCTGAGAGATGTGTGTACCACCTCCATTTTACAGGAAATAAACTGTAGCAAATGAAATGAATGACAGTTTATACTAATTCTGATGGCCTAAATTGTGATGCCTAGGACTCAAGTTACGTGTTTTCTACTCCCTGATGGGCCATACACTCCATGATCAGGGAACAGCTTCCAGTGCAGCTGGTCAGTATTCAGAATCATTGTACCCAGTCAGAAGCTCTGAAAATGTGGGACAAGTTTGGTTCAAAAGATTTTCCAATGATGAGAAAGTAAATCAGAGATGGGAATGAAATCCCATTCCACTCTGCAATATGCAGGTGTCCTACCATGAGACTTGTTTTGTTTTGCTTTCCCATTCTCTGACCTACCATTTCAAATGTGCTCGTGACCTTCAACAATAACATGGGAGCCTTTTTCTCTGAACAAACCAAGCTGCACATGTCTCTGTCCTGAGCAACAGGGAGTGTGGAAAAGAATATTATGGAATTACATAATCTAGGGCCATGTGGTACTACATAATGTATGGGATGTTTCTCCAAATACTAATTCTGCTGGCACCTTGCATAGCACCTCCCAAGTTCTCTTCTTTCCCTTCCCACTGAAAAGCCTTATCCTGCCAAACATGGTTTAGTTCTCTTCTGTATTTATCTGCTGTTCTCCTCTGTCTAGACAGATGACTGGCTTGGATGTGTAAAGTCTAGCAAAGGCATTGTGAGCTGAAAGGAGAGCTGCTGTGCTGGGCTTTCCCTTGCTGGGGCTGCCAGGCCAGAGTGTTCCTGTAGCTCAGCTGTGGTTTACTGAGCTGCTGCTGTGCAATTCCCTGGCATGGGATTGGGCAAGAGGCTTTATTATTCAGGTATAATGATTTGTTTACTTAAATTATAAAGCAAATAATCAGGTTGAGTATCATTCCTAAATTCACTCACAGTCACATTATGTGGCCTCTTACTACTTTTTGCAATGAAACCTCTTTAATAGACAGGCTTGCTCTGGGAGATGATACCTTGTACCTGGATCAAGAACATTTAACTGCTTCAATAAAGAACATTTAACTCTTTTGATAACTCTTAGCTTAGAGTGTGGAAGACAAGTTTGGTTTTTGTTTCAAGATGTGAAAATCCAATTTTCCCTGCCTAGTATGTGTGGTTATGTGTTGTACACAGTCTCACATGTAAAATGTGCTACCGTGTTGACCCTGCATTTGTGTATAAATGAAGACAGTTTGGTTTAGCCTTTGACTGTATTCATATTCCTCTACTTCTTTCAGTGCATAAGAATAAGGGATCCTGGAATGTTAGTGTTTAATAGCAAGTTCTCTACTGATTTAGAGGTTTTACTCTAGTTATGACTGTAGAAAAAAAAGTACAGTGTATCTGTGGATATTGTATTGCATTGATTGAGGAGCTGTATTGCAGCCTTAATCAGTGACACTGAAGAGTGAATTCTTCTATACAAATATCCTTTGGCAATTATTGCTCACAGAGGTACCAATAGAAAATAATTGTATTTTAACAGAAGTTAATATTTCAAATGTATTGAGTATATTTTGGGACTTGTGACTTTCTGCAGTTGTCCACAGAGCATCCCAAAGGCATGGTTAAGGTGCTTTAAGCAATTACTATTTAGTGTTTATTTTAAAACACTTATGAGAGATACAGCACAATAGAAGAGAACATTGACCGTGATCTGTGGTTTCATTTCCAGTATATTCAATGGAGAGTGTAGTTTGTGTTGCCCTTTTCTAGAACAAATTGCCTTTACTTGTGCTAAATGTGCAAGTATGTGCAGTTGATCATCTCTAGTCATTATGTTTTCATTTGTGGACATTTTTACTTGTGTGTATAAATAGGGAGCTGCAAACTAGAACTCAGAGATTCACGTGCCCAGTTTTGAGGACATATATCTCCAGTTCTGGTGGTATGAGTACCTGAACCTTTTAAAGATAACAGAGAGAAGAGGGATGATTGGAAGTTGTTGAAATATGTTAGTGGAAGGGTAGAAATGTTGAAGACTGTGAATAGCTTTACTTTCTTTCCCCTGAGTGAATTCTGTATGTTGCAATAAAAGACCAAGTGTATGTTGGGATGAATGAGTAATTCAGGGAACTGTCATTTCTCCCTCCCACTCACAGCCTGTGGAATCCTCTCTCAGGGACAGTCAGCAGTGATCTTGGCTGCAGGGCAGGAGGTGGGAAGTTCCCAGCTAATCTGGCGCACACACAGTTAAAAATGTTTACTTATTGCTTCAAAGACATCACGGTGAACTCTCAGAGTGGGTTCCAGTAGACATAGTAAAAAGTTAGTTTGTGAAGGTGCAGACACAAAGGGAAAAAGGTTCAGTAAATAAAACACCAGTCTTGCAAGTAATTCTCAATATGGTGTTTGGTTTATGCACTTGATATTTTCAGGTATGCTTTTCTCAATTGTAACTTCCTTTATAGGTCATGCCAAAGCCCCTGAAGCCCTTCAGTTCAAAAGTTAGAACAGCTTGATGCAGCAAGGAAGCAAAGTTTTGACATCTAGAATGACAGCCTGGATGGAGTAAGTAACTGACCTTCCCTGGGTGTGATGACTGCTATAGTTAAATTTAGACTTGAAAAGTAAGCCTTTTTATAAACTAATTTCTTTTCAGAAGATTTTTTTTTCATCTAATAGAAGATTTTTTGTTATTGTAGATTTTGAGAAAGATTGCAAAATCTTTCTTTTCCTCTCTTATTTCCATGCCTCTTATCCATATTCAGACCAAATAATTTCTGAATGCTTTTAATATTCATCAGGTTCACAAGCCAAACCACACTTCTTGTGGACATTTTGTTCCTCCAAACCTCACCCTCTTTCACTTTTGTGGCCTTCATCCTTGTCCCTGCTTTCATTGCTCTTTCCCCAGGGAGGCCTCTCTCTCTCTTGGATCCGTTTCTTCTGAACTGGGAACTGCTATTACTCTTCTGGAAAAGAAAAACTGTGGAGAACTTAGAAATTCCTTAGCTATGTAAAAATTTAGGCCATGGACTAGGATGCCTCCAATGATATAACTGATGACATTTGAGTCTCTGAAGTTTTCTGACGGGGACAGGGAAATAGGGATTTAGTATGCTAGTAATAAAAGAAAATGTTTTAGGAAATTTCAGCTTTCTTGCATGGTTTTTCACTGCCCCTTCTACTTTTAGAGGCACATCCAAAATTGCTAAGAAAATACCAAAGAGCAAAAAGAAACTTTTTTCTTTGTGATTCCGCCTGAAAAATTATATCATATTTATAATTCATAATCCCTGAAAGTAGAAAATGCACTCAGTGTTCATGGAATCAGAATTAATAGGAAGGAAATATGTAGCTTTGTATATCTCAACTGAGCACATAGCTCATATGTTTAGGGTAGCATTTTCAATGTACATGTGTCTATACACTGAAAAAACCAAAAAAATAAATTTATTAATTAACATGAGAAATATTTCATGAAGAGAAGTTTGATTAATTTCATACTTATATTTTATAATTTCCTGCTCTTCTGAGAATACTTTTAAACAGGATATTGATTCTGTTTACAAAAAAGAGCCAGTTTATTAATATAAAATTGGAGCTGAGCCCAGATGGAAATACGTACTCCCTGGCAGCTCTCTGCATTGTATTGGAGCTAAATGCTGAGGTTCACCCATCCACAGTGTCTGTCTTTATAGAAAAGGACTTTTGGGACTTAATTTACTTTTGAGTGTTTCTTTCTTTATATCCTTGGTAGATCTCCTGTAGAGAGTACCTGCTTGCTGTCTGCTGAGGGGCTGATGCAGCGCAGGTTAAATGCCTGGGATGTCAGTAGGTGGTCCAAGGCTCTCATGCTGACCTGTGGAAATTAGCCTGGGCTGTATCACTGATTTCAGTCTTTAGAGTTATGCTCTTTCCAAAGGAGATTTGTAGACACCATTCATGTAATACACATTTTATTTACAAATACACTTGTTCAGTGACTAATTTCTTAGTCACTTTATTTTGCATTTGCTTCACTGTGGAGCTGGAAATTTGAGTTTATCTCATGGATGGATGGATGGTTAGTTCTGTGTGATGTTTATTTTTCAGAGGAACCTTAGTATCTCAGAAAGAGATATTTAACTCAAGTGTAGAGTGGCGTGCATGTGTGGAACAAAAATATGTCTCCATTCCCCTCTGATATCTGAGCTTTTTAAAAAGCTTATGGTTTTCCTGTCTCTCTCTTGACTTAAACAGCTGATCACAGTTTTGGAGTTACAATTTGTGATAATTTGAATACAAGGGGAAACAGCACAAGAAAGACATGGATCTGTAAGAGGTGTCCAGAGGAGGGCATGAAGATGCTCAGAGAGGCAGAGCACATCTGCCAAGGTGACAGGCTGAGAGCTGGGGCTGTTCATCCTGGAGAAGAGACTGCTCCAGGGAGACCTCATTTGTTGCCATCCAGTGCTTTGAAGGGGGCTTATAAAAAGGAGAGAGAGGGACTTTTTATGGGGCCAGAGAGTGACAGGACAACGGCAATGGTTTTAAACTGAAAGGGCAAGTTTAGACTGATAGGATGAAATTCTTTACTCAGAAATTCTTTACTGTGCCTGCACTGGTACAGGTTTCCCAGAGAAGCTATGGCTGCCCCATCCCTGGAAATGTTGGATGGGGCCTGGAGCAACCAGGTGTACTGGAAGGTGTTCCTGCCCATGGCAGGGGGTCTGAAGGAGATGATCTTTAAGAACCCTTCTAACCAAAATCATTTGATGGCTCTGTGAAATTGTTGATGGACTAGGGTTCTTCATTGCTTCAGTCTAGTTTAGGGGATTTCAGTGAAAAGTGCATAAATATTTTGCCAGAAGCAATTCACATGTCACACCACACGTGTGGAGCACCTCATGCTGGAGCAGAGGATTGAACCTGGGTCTCATAGAGCTAAACACACCACCTTAACCTACTTACTTGTTTTGTTTCTCTAAGCTGGCTGATTAATTTGAATTCATTTTAACTTCATTTGAAGTATTAACTGATTCACTGGAATTATTTGAATGCACTGATTTATTCAGAAATATGACCACAAGAAAAGTAAATAGCAGAGTGCAACAAATTTACATTGCAAAGAAAGGGAGAGCAAATTCGATCTGCTGTGATGAGTCTGAGTTTAACTGTATTAGCTGGAGTTTAATTTCGGGAAAAAATTATCATAAATATGATGATAGAGCATCTGATATTTTTCTGGTAAATAACTGGTCATGTAGGAAAACCTCTCAGTCTCCACCCTCACAAATCATTTAAATTCCATCATTCCTTGGGGTTTTAAAATTACTTCTAGGGTGTTTAAAAGGGGCTGTTGACTAGAGATGAGTAAGCAACCCTTCTCTTGAGATAAAATAGACTATTTGGCTGGCAGCCCCTAATTCATTTGTCTTGATATCAGTCACAGTGGAAGTATCTTTATGTTTTTTGAATCAAATGTTCATAGCAGTGAACCCAAAAATCAATCATGTGCTACCCAGTAACAGCTCGTTTGCTTATTAATGTAATTGTGTACTCTGAGAGCACTCAATTTTCAGTATATTTAAACTGTGGTTGTTTAAACAATTGTTGCTTCAGACTTCAAAATACAGTAAATCAGTGTTAATCAGTAAATGTAAATGCGTTACTCTGTCCTTCATGTTCAGGCTGGTCGCTACTTCCCTTCAGATCACTGAAAGCCCTCTTACCCAGTGCCTTTCACTGTGCACGCTGACAGCAAATCCATTGAGTAATTCCAAACTCTGATTTTGAGAGACACACTTTATTTCCCCTAAATCCCTTTATAACAAAATGCACTCAACCATCCTCTTTTCTTGGAGTAAAGCCCCGTTTTCAACCTCTTCATTCTATGTGCTTTGCCCTGTTAGTTTCCAAGCCCTGTATTCATGAAGATGTTTCACAGTTCTCCTGGAGTTGTAATGATTTGTATCACCTGCTAACCTGTGCTTTTTCCTACTTGTCTTTTGTCTTATTGTCTCTTGATCCCCAGCTTCAAACCCCATTTTTACATCTCATACAAACCTACTGTGTCTCTTTCTCCTTTGTATTGATCTTAAAGACCTCCCTCTAATGTGATGATTGTAATAAATGAGACTGTGCAAAGGCTAGGTAGAGGCTGATGAGCAAAGCTGGCATATCTCCCATCTTTGAGCTTGATCCATTCAAGTTGGTGAAAAATCTCTTATTGATTTTAGTACAGCAATGTCAATATTAAATTTCCATGTATCTGTATTTATAACTGCATTTCTGATAGTGAATTTTCCTCCTCCTTGGACAGGAACCATCTTTGTCTATGTTACCACAGCATCTTGGCAACAGAGACAAATCTGAGTTTAGCATCTCATCTCTATTGTAATAGAATCATAAAATCTTTCAGGTTGGAAAAGACCTTTAAGACTATCAAGTCTGACAGTAACACCAAACCTAACATTGCCAAGTCCACCACATAAGTGTGTCCCTTAACACCACGTGTGCCAACATCAAAGACTGAGAAAGAAAAGGGGAAAAGGATTTGGGTGTTACTGGTCACCTTGCTGCCACATTGGAACCAGGAAATTTGCCCACTGTCTGTTCAGTTTTATAATTCTTAATTCTAGAAGATTGGTGAGAGAGAGCAAACACAGCATTGGGATTTAGGGGTCGGCACACTTATCTGGGAGGGTGGGAATGAAGTTCCTGTTCTGCTTTGGCAGTGTCCCTTTTTGGATTATCATATCTGGAAACCAAACTGCTGTACAAGGGGAGTTCAAAGAGATTGAGGTGGCTGTGTACAAATGGGTTTGAGCAAAAAAAAAGGCACAGAATCGAGCAGCAGCAGATGAAACCTGATCTTTATTTCTTGGCTGGTGCCTCTCAGCAGTTTCCTTGATGACTCAGTTACATGGTGAAATCAGCTTTCTGAATCCAAAGAACAGAAATGCCTTTTATAACAAGGGAAGGTTCTTTCTTGGTAATCTGTTCGCAAAGTAGAACATTAACCTGCTGAATATCTTACTCCCTTAATATAAATTACATCTTTCTTAATGTTCAAAGCACAGATTTTACACAGGGAAAATTGTGAGGTCTTGCAGAATAGAAATGAGAACATTTTAGAGCATTAGTTGACTTACAGGGTGAGAACCTCACCCCAAGCATGTGGGTTCAGCTTTTTGTACTTGCTTGGTTATAATTCTTTTTATATCAGTTGAAGATGACCTATTTTTCTAGTTGTAAGATTAGAATCTCTAAAAAATGAACCATTCTTGTCAAATTATGAAGACCTTCCTCCTGTTTTAAAAAGATAGTTATTTTCATGCATATAACCTCTGGTCAGCTGCTTTAATGGAAAAAAACCCAAAAACAGACCAATGATTTAGTGTTTTTGTAGATTGTCTGCAAGTACAAACAATCCAAATCTCTGCAAATCCAGTATCTCAGCCTACCTCTGTTGTTTTGAAAGGTGATATGAAGGTTTGTGATCAAGAAAGAATGTTTTTAAGCACATGGACATGTTAAGAATATGACTGTCTGAAAGGTTCATTACTGAGCACATGCTTGCTGGCCATCCTGGAGTCAGGCAATGCTCACAACAGCAGGCACTTTGGTATTTTAAAAGGGTTTATTGGCACAGTTCTAAGTGAACAAAGGCTTTGCCAAAACACTGAAATCTTGCCAGAGCAGACAAAAAAGATGGGTTCTTAAAGCAGCATTGTAGATTTGGTGCCTAATTTCCACTGATGCAAATTTTGAAAAAATCACATAAGGAGATGCCTGGTCTTTGACTTGGAAGGAGCCCCATTGCTGCCATGATGTCAATCTATGGGTTACCTTAAACCCAAGTGCAGCTCTGGCCTTGGGAAGTCAGAGGGGTTCAGTGGTGTGGAAATGTACTGTGTTAGTTGGAAAATCATAAAATAATTTCAATTGGAAGGGCCTGCCAAGCTTTAACTTCTCAGACATTAAAACTGAAATTTTCAAAATTATTATGTATATTTATGAACTATTTGTCACCTTAGTAATTATATGAATGCTACTTAGATTTGATTTAAGAACAAACAGGACCTTTTTGGGAACAGGGGCCCATGTTTACGACATCCTGTCATTAATTAGTCTAAAATACACCAGTGGCTATTGTGGAGGAATAGAAAGATTTATAAAGATTATAAAGATTCTATAAGCAATTTTGGGACCTGCTAGACTGTCAGCTACTTACTGAATTTATACCACAACTTGACAACTACTGCCATCACAAGAGGAGTTGTTAGAAAATCAAAATATCTGTGTACTTGGTGTTACTAGTTTTTATCTTCTAGAGATAATGGTATAAATTATATCTAAAATATAAACTTTTGTCTCTGCAGTATTTTTATATAATTTCTTCTATGGTGGCAGTTTTGTGCATTTCAGCTTTACCTGTATGTGTTTTTTTCCGCTGAGCCTTTATCTTCATTGACATATTTTTAAGTTCTAAATATTTGCATTTTCTTTTGGTTGAAGTTCATCCTGGCTGTGCCAAGTTCCTTTTGCCTACTGCACTTTTTGCTTACCCATGAAGAATTATACTTACCTCCCCATACCTTGCTGCAGCAGAACATTTTGGCACATTTTCCACCAAGTTTACTTTTGAGTTGAATGCCTCACCCTTTGACACATCCTGCATGGACAGGTTCCTGCTGTGTCCCCCATGGTGAGGTCAGTGAGTATTATCCTTCCTCACAGACTCTTGCTTGTTTTCCTGGTGGTTTTTCATCATGACCCTGCAAAAGAGCTGCTGGCCTCACTGCTACTGCATGTTTATTTGTTCCTGTATGTGTTAAGAATATTTTCTTTTAATTTCTGTAGCTTCTGTGAGAGAAACTTAGAGTGTGCTTTTAAGTAAGAGGTTCTCCTCTGTGACTGAGAGCATAAATTTCACAGCTTGCCTGTGCCCTGGCCACTGTACAGTGGACATTGGAATCCTTTCTGTTTTCAAATGGATTTGCACAGTGCATGAAAACTGAATGTGGTCTGTTGCAGAATGGTTTTGGCAGTCTTTTTTAGTAATTACATATCATTATACTGCTATTTAAATGCAACCTGCCTAAACATTTTATTAGTACTTTACTACTTAATTAACAACTATTGCTGAAAACAATCCCATACTGAGACTTACTCCACTTAAGCATCCATGCTACATGTGAAATGTAACTTGCCTTTTGAAGGAATATATGACATTCTGTGGAATGTTTTTTCTTGGTTGGTTCTTGAAAGTGAGCCACTTACTTAGTGCTGAGTATCTGAAATTATTTAAAACAGTATCTGCTAATTCTTTCTACATAAAAATTGATAATTATATAAATACAATTCTCAACAATAATTCACATTCTTGTCTGTGTGAAGAGCTTTCACAAAACAAGCTGCCAAGCTCTAAAGTTCAGATTTTTCTGCTGCTAAATCAACAATTGTGTTAGCCATGTAGTGTCACTACATGTGTCATTTCCTTTGGTCTCTGACTCTCCTGGTGTGTTCCATATGTTCCAAGCAGTGTAGAATGGAATGACCTGGAGATGTTGTCATTTCCCAGGGATGTACACACAGAAAACCAAAAAGGCGTTTGGGAGAAAAGTTAAAGAATTTCCTATTTGTAAATGGATTTGTTTTTTTAAGATAATTTTTGATGGAGGAGTGGTGGGTATATAAAATAGTGCTCTAGGGAGTTCTGGAGCTCTGCAGGATTTCTGGGAATTAGTATTGCTATAATGATGGAAGATTACTTAGAGCCTTCTGCATACAAAAAAGATGTGTCGTGATTTTCTTCCATAAACTGCAAGCTTAGTACCACACACTGACAATCTTTTACATTCCTCTTTCTTTAGGAATTCAGATGGAGAAGATGCATGCAGGGGGAATTTGCTTTCAAGACTGAACTTCTGCAGGACCTGGTTCTCTTCTCACAGTTGTGTAGGCCAAGTGTAACCATGACAGAGTCCTTCACAGTGAGTGACATCAGTTTCTCATAAAGTTATTCTTTAGTCATAGTTCTGTATTTCCAGTCTGTAAGATCATGGAGGGGAATGCAGTATTTGAAGAGGAAATTTTCCTGCTGCTGTGTTCTTCTGTGGGACATTGCCATGTTTCAGTTGTCCTAAATTTTAGTCAATCATTTGAGCTCACAGTCAGCTCAAATTTATCTCCTTTGGCTCAGATGTGTCTGTGTAATCTCCAGCCCCTGCTGCAGTTGTTAACATCTGGCAGGACAGGGCTGAAGGACAGGGGGAAAGTCTTTCTGACCAGTAGGGTTTGTCAGGTCTCGTCTCTTAATGCCATAGGTGATGGTTTTGTCTAAACTTTGGGCTTAAGGCATTATTAGGGCCATTAAATGGGAGAAAAGGCTTTCATAGATCTGTGAAGGGATGCTTACTGTATTTCTACCCTGGACATATTACATGACTGTACAAACTAATTCTTATCTCTGCCATTTCACAGCCCAGGCCTAATCAGGGCAGGACAGACTAACAGTAAATAGATGATACTGGGCTGTGAGTTGAGTTCCTGGAGGAGATGGCTCAGGCCGTGGAGGTCAGTGGGGCCAGATGTGTAAAAACCCTCCTTTTTGTAGTCATTTGTAGGCTCAAGCAGCATGAGGACAGCAAAGCTGGCTGTCCTCAGGCTTTAATTGGAAACTGTATCTGTTCCCTAATGGAGGCAAGCTGTAAATTCACAGATGGTCTATAATTACCCTTAACTAACACTCTGAAGGTAATAACTGGAGTCCAACCCCCCCCACCTTTTCCCTCCTCCACAGGTGTCCAATGTGGTTATTTACACCTGTGAAGTGTGAGTAAGAAAGTAGGTATAAAATGCTGTCATTCAGGTTTGGCAGTGTTTAACAACCTTGTAAATGAGTGTTCAAATCTTCAGGTGGAAGATTGAGTGCTCTTTCAAAGATGTTTTTTTTAATTCTCACTTTTTATGCTCTTTTTCCAACCTGAATAGTGTACATAGAATGATCATGCACAGTGATGCTTCAGTGGGGAATTTTTTACGAAGGGTTAATTTAAAAATGATTTAGGACATCTTTTGATTTCATGAACCACTCCACAAGAACACTGTGTAGCAAAGTAGTGTGCACAGATACTCTTTGCGAATAGCACAGATGAGTGGAACTGTATTTTCATTAGGAAAATGTACTCCTTTTTTATATCTGTGCAAGTATTAAATATTATCAATTCTAATGCTCTCATGAAACCCTTTGGCACTCAGCCTTGCCAGGGTTATCACTGGGATTTTGATCAGAGTAAGGATTTTAGGACTGCACTGATATGTGTTCACGAGCCTCTTTTTCATAAGTTTACTGTTTGCTATTTTCTTAAGTATTTGTCCTAATTTAAAATTTGAGAAATTCTGTAAAGCTGGAAGAAAATTGGGAGAGTTGCCTGTATTAGTGGTTAAAAAATTCCAGTAATTTTTTTTCATTTTTATGGTGTGCTTTCATTCTCTTGGTAAGAAAAATATTCTCTGAGTGAGGGTTAAATGCATTCTTGACACTTGATTCCCTCCCCTGCCTGCTGACTCACCATTTCATTGGCACACAGCCATGGTACAGTTGTGGAGTGTGTTTACCAAGTGCTTGAATCACAAATGGAGAGCTGTTGGATTTTCTCATACTTGAAATGGTTGGGAAAAGTTTTAGCCTTTCAAATCAGCCATATTGCAGACTGTTCCTTTAAAGCTCAGTTTTAATATTTGAATATATTTTCGGACGAAAAGCATTTATTTAAAAAGCATCATTTAGAAGGAGACAGTGTCTTTGTCTTCTAACTAGATACAGCCATGTATGGAAGATGAGTCCTACCAGGTCTAACATGCTTTGGGATATTCCTTTCCAACTGGCATCACATTGGCATCCAGGAAAATAGGTCTGCTTCATCCTGCTACATGTAAATACACGAGGAATAAAATGTGCCATTTTTCTGGCCTGATGAAGGCAGGGACAGCACGGTGCTGGGGATGGGGTGGGTCATACCTGTGGCTTGCCTTCAGAAATGAAGGGAGGATTTGAGTCAAGCAGTCAGCAGCTCTGGACCCCACAGTCCAACCAGAGGGATGCTGCTCATCCCTTTGCCCTTGGTGCAAGGGCATCCGTTGGAAGTGCAGCCAGGGGTTAGGAGTTGTTCATTTTGAGTCTAATGGGCAAAAAGTAGATTTGAAGGGAATTGTTTGCCAGAGTCTGAGCCCCTGACAAAGTTGCTGCAGCTGCATACAAAATAAACAAGTGAGAGGCTAAAATGGTGCAGATCTTGAATAATTAGGCATGGGAAGAGTTTTATGTGAATTCCTGTACTCATTTAATGAAAGTGAATATCCCAGAGCCTGGTGGGCAGCATAAGGAGAACTGCTGTCTGGAAGGACAGCAGTAGGAAATTGCTGATCTTTTTGGAGTAATAGATAGTGTAGTACTTATTTACAGACATATCAGAAACACATTTCTGGATGACTGTGAATAACTTATTTCTAGATGATAGTAATTAACTCAGTTCTAACAAGTCAAGATTGCTGCTTAGTGTTTAGATAATTTTTCATTCTAGAAACTCTAATGTTAGATGGCAGCTTTTTATCTCACATCTTAGGAAGCAGCAGCAGTTCAACAGCCCTCATTTCAAACATGACTCCTGCTTGCAAAGAGCATTTTCACTTTTCTCTTTGCCATTATTCACCAATATATTTCTGTGTATGATCAATGTATAAAATCAGTTTCATAGATGTGTTATACAGTCATCCAGAATTCAAGTTGATAAATGTGACTGAAGAGTTGAGGAACATTAAAACACCGCAGGCCATGACTTTCTACTAAGAGGAGTCAGCAATAACACTGAAAATGTTGAAATTTATACAAGACTTCATAGACACTGCTGTTAAATTTTGAACTAATGGAACCCTTCCTCCCATGCTAATTGTGTGTTTCTCATCAGAGCACTTTATCTTTTGAAGAAAGGGATACAAGATATTCCTGTACTATTACTGTGAAGGAGTTTGCTGTCAGCTAGTGGGTTTATCTAGAAGCAAGTGAAGTCAGGAGGAGGATCTCCACTAATGCCAGTGGCTCTTGACTTAGAAGCATGGGGTTTGTTCAAGTGACACCAGAATCAGGAAGTGATAAGGAAAGGTGATAGAGTTTAACATAGAATTTTTAAAGTTATTAAATACAAAAGGTTTCATTTTCTCAAAATGAAAATTGCCTTCTTTCTCCCATAGTACTCCTAACTGTTCCAGATGAAAATTACTGAGTCACACCAGATGGACTTAATAATTGGAACTTAACAAAGTTTTTAACAGTTCTATTTTTATTATATATCTGTAATGAGCAAATTTGTAAAACCAAGGAAAGAGTATAAATTAAAGCAAAGTGGTGCCAACACAGTTCAAATGGCTTGAATTCTAGAAGGGGTTTTTAGTCTGGCTTTCTTAGTAATCTGAAACTCTCCACACTATGACTGGAGATTGGTTTGAGGTTAAGTCAGAATCGTGAAGAGATGCATTACGTTTGATTAAATTTTTCTTCTGAGGCAGTTTCTTGACAAATAAGACACCCAAGGAAAGGTGAATTCCTGAAGTCAATATGTCCAGAATCAAACCTGACTTTTTCCTTTGCAAGCCAACTGTCCCCTAGTCCAGCTTCTAACAATTGCTTTGCTTTGAACTCCCCCAATGTTTAAAATTGTCTGGTTTTTTTCATATGCTTTCATTTGCTTTCAGAACCTCTCCTTGTTCTTGCTGTATGCAATATTGTTTCTGTTATTCAAAATGAGAAGTGGTACATCTTAGTGTATGTAGCGCTTTGACCTGTTTTTATACCTTAGTTGGGATTACTACCTCCCTGTTCTTTTAAAACATGCAATTACTTTTTTATATCTCAGGTTCCTCTTCCATGTAATTTGTATATTAATATGCTGTAACAAGGACTGACATTTGAAAAAGCTTGAAACACCCCCCCCCCCCAAATATTGGGATGAAGTTTTAATTTGAAATAATTTTTGCTTTCTTTTAAAAATGAGTTATTTAAAATAAAATTCACATGTTGACAATCTGCATCAAAAGTAAACCAAACTTATCAATAAAACTGTTAGATAGGAAAGGTATGACACCCTGTTCATCATGTGCACATTGCTCACAGTCCAGTGGAAGCTAAAATAAGTTAATTCCTGATGAGAGTCACCGTAATAAATAATTGGATTTGTTGATAGTGTAGCAAGACTAAATTGGTCAATCCTCTGCTCCAAATAGCTGACCACGGTTTTTGCTAACAGTGTCTGTCAGTTTAAAGCCAACCAATATAATTGCTAGAACATAATTGTCTCCTTTGAAAGAAGTTTAGGTAAATTTTTCAGACCTTGTTGTATAGCTGGGTTGGCTAACCCTGGCCCTCTGTAAAAATATCCTTCCTTTTCTGCCCCAGGCAGAAGTAATTTTCAGTTACTCTTCTAACCATGGGAAATACATGATTGGGAACAGCATTCATGGATGCTACGGGCAAAGGATCCCCTGGTACACAAGAGCCTCTGGCAGAAATGCTGTCTGGAGCCATGTGGGGAGACCACACAGGCTGATCCACCTTCCCCTGCACCAGGCTGGGGCTGGGCTGAATCTTGGCCTTCCTGGCAACCACCACTTCAAACCCCAATTTCCTCATGTGGAGCCAAAACCCTGCATGCAGCAGCTGGTTCTGGGCAGGAATATTTTAGGTGATGTGCAATATCAAATAGTGGAAATGATAACAGTAGAGAAGGTGTCCTAGAAGTGTGTTTGTGAGACAGTTCTTGGTGGTTTTCTATGATTTGATCAAGTAATGGTGATTGAAATGGATCATAATTGATTTCAGCGAGTTCTTGTTGCAGTGTGTCTTCGTGCCCTGAGTTTTGCCATTTGAAAAAAATAATTTTTTTTGAAAAGCCCACTGTGTGCCTGATCTCTTTGGAAAGGCAGGAGCCCATGAATAACATTATCATATATAATGGCTACCACTTATCACATTCATTCTGATTATGTAAAACTGAAAATCACTGCATTGAAATGAAGTTTCAATGTTTTTATTCAAAGCAGCTTCTCACAATGTATAAATACTGCATATTAACACACATGAAAAATACAACTTCTAAGGCACCCAGAAATGTGTCCATACACTAGTTACAGGACCATCAACAAATAAATTGTGTACAATTTGATCTAGACAGTCAATATTTGATATATCAGAAGATACAAGTCCCTCAGTACTGTACCAGTTTCAGAAAATATTTACAACACTGTGATATAGGGGTGCCTGTACCCTTATAATATTATAATATGTACTCATCGTTACAAATATTAGAAACTGTTTTAGTCTGTTCCATGGCATTCTGACAAAATAACTTAAGGGCCTAATTTGCAAAATTCTACAATTAATTATTTGTGCAAGTTCTGAAAACAAATTTACATTGACATAACTTGTGAATTTTTGGTTCTTTGCTTCATCTCAGAGGTTTGGTAATAAGCCTTACCAATAGACATGCCATCCCAGCTGAACATCACTCCTTTCCCAATAGCTCAGTGGATACATCTTTCCCCCTTACACCTGACATGGATGAGAACGCAGAGTTTGAAGCAGAAAGAGACTACTTGATCTTCGGCACAAATGTCAAACTAGTTCACTGGCAAAGGAACTAATGCTTTGTTAGAATAATGCAATTCTTTGGTCCTTTGTTTTTATGGAAGGCATAATATTTTTATTCACTAAAAATCGAAATCCTGTCTGTGAGCAAGCAAGATAGTGAATGACTTTCAGTGTAGTATTTAAAATAGCAGTAAAGAGATTTAATATGGCTTAAAACATACGGTTAACTGGGCAGACACAGATAACACATTGAGGATACTGAGTACCCAAATGTACTATGATAAGATTGTCTATAAGTCTCTTATGTAAACTTCTTTAGTGTCTCCTAAAGAGTGCTGGCTTTAGCCAGATTTGACTTTTATAGACCCAGCCACACAAAGCCTGAGATTAAACTACCATGGTTGGGAGCACAAATGCACAGTTTATATATAACAAAGCCCATGCTGACAAGTCTACCTATGTTGTTCAAAAGAAACAACCCGTATTATCCTTTTCACAAGAAAAACTTAAGGCCCTGTACTCTGATTTGCTAACTTTCTTACAGCAATTATTTGGGGAAGTCCTTAGTGCTACATAAGCAATTATGCAGCTTTAAAGATTTCTTGTACCTAATGGTAAGGCTTATTCACAAATGCAATACATTTATAAATTATATTTAAAACTGTAAAGGCTGGCAAAATAATTAAAAAACCCAAAACCAAAAATAAAACAAACCCCAACCAAAATTGTCTGTTCATCCCTAACATTAAAAGAGCATTTCATTCTAATGAAAAACTATTGGCACAAAACCATTATATTATAGATTAAAAGAACAGTTCATAGTAGTGAAAAAGATTGCCTAAAACGCATACCCTAACCTACCACAGAAATATAAAAGTTTATATTTTGAAAATATATACTGTATTAAAGTTTGTAAGCTTATTTATTTCAACAGAAATGTACTGAAATAGTAAACTAAGCAACACTTATCTACAGCAAAAATATACATGCAGGACAACACAAAATAAATTGCTTACCTTTAATATCTACAAATGCAAAACTGTAGATTTTTAAAGATTGTACAAAACAATTTACACAAGAATAAAATAACATACTTAAACAACAAATTGCATTTTTAATCTTAAATACTGTGAATATTAGTAAAGGTACCCAGACTAATATGTACAGTACATCTAGATATCTGAATACCTAGTAAGGATAGAAACACAAGAGAAAATTCAGATTCTGATATTTAAATACTGGAAAAGAAGCTTTCAACATTGTTATTACTCTTTTTTGAAGGGAAAATAGATTCCATGAAAACTAGATTGTAACTGTATAGATATGAATAATTAAAAATGTTAACTATGGTTAGCGCTTGCTTTAATGGAAAAATAATTATAGAAAATGTATTTCAACCATTCCTTTGTCATAAAAAATGCTAAGATACAGATATCTGAAAATTCAGATGAAATGGTGCAGTTTAAAAGATCCAACAACATAAGATTCTTCTCTGTTTGCAAATCTCATTCAGAACGCATTCCTTCACATTGCTGAGCAATCTTGCTATATTTATCTACAAAAAACTAAGCATAGTATTGAAATAAACTTCCTAATATCTTATTAACACATGACTAGGAGTTATGGCTCTCTGGACGGGAATAAAGGAAATAAAGGAAATTGAGGAATCGTGGTACTTTCCACTGCCTTTTTTTGTCTTTTTCTGAAGGTATATGCTGGAGGCCTGATTGTGCAAACGTGTGTGTGTGTGTGAGAGTGGTTTTCACTTGGGTGATCCCTCTTTTCCCAGGTGACTCCGTGTGCACCTGCCATGCCGGGGCCCGGGGCCGTGATCCAACGCGCCCCACGGCACTGCTGGCAGGTTGTAGACAAAAGCAAGGGTTGGTATAGAACAAGTGGTGCATCCATCACTTCAAATAGTTATTGAAAGAGTTCTCTTTCAGTCATTTTAAAATAAGCTACTGGTTTTGATAAGTTTCTTTTAAAAAACATTTTAAGCAGGCTAATTAGAAGCCAGGTTCTGTCTTTTTAATGAAGAATTTTCACAAGAACTTCTGCATTTAGGGTAATGATTTTCTTAAAGTTCAGTGGTACAATTAGGGCATAAAAACAGCACTTCCAATTATTTTTGGAAAAAGAAATGTTATGTTAATGTGTTGAAGGCTACTGTTTACTGTAATCACCTGTTCGTTAACTTTACAAAGGCTTTGTTGGAACTCTTTATGGAAATACTAAGAGGGAGAAAGCTGAGCAGCCTCATTTGCAGAGGTTTAAACCATAATAAGTCACTGAGCTCAAGGATGAAGAGCAAGTGCACAAATTACAAAGCAAACAAATGTGCAAAGCTTCTGCTTCAAGAGGTTTCAATTTGGGCGTACTATAATGGCAGGTGAAGTCTCAGAGCATGCTCCTGTCCTTTCCACATGAACTGCCCATAGCAGGAAAGAACTGAGAGAGATCCAGTGTTCAGAAGTCAGTCAGTGTCACTGAACAGTACTAGGATCACATTCAAAAAGAGCAGATTGGATTTTTCTTGTTTGTTGTGGACTGCTTTAATGGATAGCCATAAGTTCTTGTAACAGGTGGTGGGGTGGCCAGATGTGGAGAGCTGGGAAAAGCAAACCAAAACCTCTGCCTCCACTTAGTTCAATGCCTAGCACCTTGTATAAACTGCTGGCCCACACCCAAAGGCCTCCAGAGCAGAAATTATCTCACACCTGAGGAATCAGGCAACTAGACTAAGGCTCATAAGGATTTGCTTTTAGACTTCAGACCAAAAGGGGTGTTTAAACCTGAAAAACAGTACGATGCCAAGGAACGGCACCACTCACCCTGTCACTGATAGCCGGCTAACAGGAATATAGTAAACTTAAATAAAGCATCTGGTTGGTGAGCCCTTCAGTGCTCCTCAAGAAGGCAGAAAGTGAAGAGAGACTTAAGGGGGACTCACTGTGTCAGAATCCACTTTTTTTCTCTTAACCCTGGCAAATGAATCTGTTTCATACATTTTTTGTACAATTTCACACATAGAGGAGCATGCACGTGGCTGTGTCGTTTACTGCCCACAGTATTCTGTGGGTTTTCTGTATATTCCTTATTTTTCTACTCATTTTGCTGCTAAAATTGTTTGCATTCTCATGGGATGCCATTAATTCATTCAAGGGAAATATGAAAATAAGATCTGTGATCAATAAACAGCTGAATATGAACACAAAATAAATAAATTAAATAAATTCAACCAAGAAAAAAATTCTAGTAGTTTTTGTAAACTAACTTTACATATTATACATATAAATTATCAGATTTTTCCATTAAACTGTTAGAACTTAGAAAAAAATAATTAACATATTTCTAATGTATGGTTTTTGGGTCGACGAAAAGTCGTGCTGACCCGGATTTTAGACTGAGCCTTCTGTGTCAGCCCAGATGTGCTGCAACAGCAAGAATAAGTTAAGAAGGACAGACAAAATAAACCCTTACAGGTGGGTGAGCCTTGCTGGGCCCCAGTGGTGCTTCTCAGCACATGGAATGTAGAGTTGGATGCGGATGAGCAATGTGAAAGATGCAGCCTCTGCACAGGTTACGTGCACTGAACGCCTGCCCACGTCTTGGTTACACAAAATCAAACCGGCTGCAAGCAGCTGTGAGGCTCACAAGGAAATCCACACAGCCACAGGCATTGGGATCACTGTCACAAATTCCTCACTGATGCATTGCCTCTGCTTCTCAAACACAGTCATGTCTGACTCTGGTCACAACTGGAGCAATTTCTCTTTAAGTTAGGCCATGACATCAGACTTCATAAATTTTGTCTTGCAAGTAGCTGAATAATGAATCCAGTCCTTTGGAAGAACTCCACAGCTGTTTTAACATCTGACACTCTTTCTCGTTCACATCTTCAAGTCCAGATTTCAGGAAGCTCCGCACGAGACATTTGGACTCTTCCAATACCTGAAGTCAAAATACAACTCAGTATTTTATTTTGAATCTGAGAAAATTACTATGGATAATGGCATGAACAGCCTTTTTAGACTACTGACTCTGTTTTACAATCTAAGTAACTCCTTTGGGCACAGAAATTACAATTGATTTATAGCCACAACTCCACTTGCTGATAGTCAGCATCTTTAAGAATTGAGGTTGATGGGTTAGTGCCAGGTTTTTAAAGAATGAAGGATTTTGAAGTACCTTAGCTTATTGAAGGTCTGCCATGAAGCACAAGAAGGAGCTGACCTCCCTCACATTGAAATGAAAATGTGTGAGGCACTATAAACTGTCTGCCCGTTTTCTGGAAGGGGGCCTTTAAGGCTGGACATGTTGAGAACCCAAATGTGGATGTCCATCATCTTTAACAATTTTCCCCCATGTATTATTTCCTTATCAAAACAGAAAATAGGAAAGGGCCTTTACTGCAAATCCCTTTTTAAGCCTATTTACTTACATTTTTATAAAAATGAAATATTTTATAAAAGAATGGTGCTGAGCAAAACAAGCACCCTCTGACTGTATCCTGGAGTTAGATTTACTTGGCAGATAAAACAAATCACCTGAGATCTTTGCAAGACAATGTGCAATCTCAAGCCCTTAGTAATTGTAGCAAGTTCTAAAAGGCATGAACTGCATGTCCATGGTTGCTCCCATAGTTCAGCTCATTTTTCCAAGATCCATTTTTAAACACATTGAGGTTGAGTCCTTTGAAATTAGTTCTGAAATACACAACATCAGTATGTATCTCACAAGGATTCAAACAGACCCATTAATAATTCCTACATTACTGATTTTCTGAGGACAGAAGATTTAATAGAACTAATACAGTGTTCTGTGGGAAGGGAAGTGCATTCTTTTCACTCAGCTTTGTCAACACCTTCATGTTAAGGCCAGTTCCTCCCTGTTGCAGGTTCCAACACTGCTGTTGCAAAGTAGTATTTGTCTTTAACTCAAGTAAATGGTGTTAATTGCAAATCAAGGGGCCTATGTTTTTTTGCGGTTTGTTTGTGAACAAGTCTTTGGAGGTTTATCTTTGTCCACAAGTCAGCACCGGTCTTCCTAAGGGGTCTTGAGAAAATTTCATGGACAGCCAATAGCAGTGAGGGAAGGAAGATTTCACAGTAAGGCCCAGAGGTTTTCCCAACTCAAATAATACATGTTATATCAGCATCATCAAATAAAATTCTGCTGCATTTCCAGAGAGTTTCATTCTCAATGTCTTCTGTGAGATCTAATCTACATTTTGTTTAATTAAAAATCTCTTGTGTCTCTACCTCCTTTTACAGCAGATCTTTTAAATGAAACTGAGGGATGCTGAGACAGTTTCAGGCATAGGAAATATAGCAAGAAACTATAACAATTTTCACTTTAATTACTGCAGTTTTATTGCAGCCAGTATCACTTTCTTCACTGCATGTTTTTTAAACAAGGATGTGCCCAGAATAGGAGTATATCTGCCTGAAGGGAAAAACCCCTAGGAAGTAAAGATAGGAAAGGATTTTCTTTCAACTGTTGTGTACGCAAAAGGAAAGTTATAATACACTGTGACCAGACTGTGTTCAAATCCCTCTTGTCTGGATCTCACCTCTCCTTCACAGCAGAGCTTAGCTGGCACTATCCTACCCTTCTGGGGTGCTGTGTAGAACATTCTGCAGCAGCAGGAACTGTGCAGGTGCAGAAAAGAAGGCAGACTCAGCTGAAACATGGTAGGCCAGGACAAACTGAAAGGCAAATCTATTTTTTTATGGGCCCTACAGAGGTTTCCCAGTACAGTTGTATAGTTCCAGACTGTTAGACCTTCATGAAGGAAACCTGTCCTAAAATCCCCTTTCAAAATCTGGGGCAAGGAGGTGCTACTCATATTGAATAAATGTAAAGAGGGGGAAAGGAAATAACCCACCCTGTACCTGAAAAATGTGAAACCCCACAACCTCACTGATCCCTATCCAGGTTCCCTGATGCCAGCCTTCTTTCACAGGTATGGTTGTGGAAACTGAGGGCCCACATGTAATGAGCCTTGGGAGCACACCTTACCTCTGTGAAATGCCATTTAATGAAGGAATTTGATTTCTTACCACTGCACTGCAGGATGCCATTTCTTTCACTCGTAACATCACTTCTTGGCTAAATGTTGTTGGCCAAAATACTTGTGACACCAGTCCTCTGCTGCAGGCTTCCTGTGCTGTCAGCTTTCTCCCACAGAACAACATTTCATTTGCCTGTAAAACCAAAAGATTCTGGTAATCTTGGGTTATAATTCCCTTAAAATTTTTCTCATACTTGCCTGCTATTTTTATGATTAAAATTACAAATGTTCTTCTGTATCTTTCCATACTGCAAAATACTTTAAAAGGAGTTTCAGTAGCTATTTAAGGATTGTGCAGGTGGCCAGAGCACAGCATGGGTTTCATTTAAGAGAAATGTACTGGCATGCATGGTGAATCTCTATTGCTGATCAGGAGTAACTGTCAGTGATACTGTGTTTAGAGTCATGAAACCCAGTAGGAGATATTTGTGGGGCAAATTCTGATTTATTATACTGGTAAAAGCTAAGCAGGCTTACTGGAATCATTGTGGATTATCTTCAAAGAGCAGAGAGCTGTATCTGGCTGTATTTCTGCCCACCCATAACACAACGCAGACAACTACTCTGCAAGGTTATCCTGCTAATGTATTTCTTAACTTTTCTACCATGATGTTGACAATCTTTGCTTTTTTAACCTATGTCCAATCTTTCTTGTGTATAGCAGGTGTTGTATATTGAATTCTGAGGTTATTTTGTGATAAGAAGTTGGTGATTAGATGAACTTTCCGCAGATTTCCATTAAAGACAATTAAGAAAATTGTTTACTTTTTAAAGAGAGAAAGAAGAACAGGAATTTATGAAAGGTTCTTCAGCAATTTGAGGTGGAAAACCTTACCAGTGCAACACCCAGAATTTGTGGGAATGTGTATGATGAGCAGCCAGCTGGAGTGAGTCGGATTGTTGCATATGGTGTCTGAAACCAAGCCTTCTCACTTGCCCAAACGATATCACAGAGTGGTAAAATAGAAGCTCCTAACCCCAGAGCAGGGCCGTTGATAGCAACCACAATTGGCTTCTTAAATTGAATAAAAGCTTTTACAAAATCCCTAAAATAAAAAATAAAAGAAAGATCTTGAATACAGAAGTAACACATAAATACCCAAGTTTAAAGTACTTAATCTGAAAACAAATTAGGACCACAGAAGAACAAAACAAATGCCCAGTTTTATGAGGTCAGAACTGCAAGATACTTTCTTGTTTGCACATGGAAAAGTTTGCTTAGTTTTAGTTATTTAATCTTTCTGAGTACCTGGGCTATTGTATAGTTTTGTGTATGTTGTATATGACCTGATTAAGTGGATTGTACTGAATGTTGTACTTTTTGCAGAAAGGTTTGTTTGGGTTTAGTTTTATTTCTGGACTAGTAGCTCCTGAGTTTGTACACATGACACTTCTTGGTTTGCTCCACAGCTGGCTGGGATGGACCCAGTTTGGCTGCTGATGAAATATTATAGTGTGAAAGTCAGGACTCTTATAGGTGGATCACTGAATATTTGTGTTTTTTCAAAAAATTCTCTTAAAATCCTGTGTCAAAGGTTCCTGCAAGTCCCATCAGAGGATTGGGAGATTGTCAATGTTTATGGCACACCAGCAGAAAGAACAAGATGTGCAAAGGGGAGTCACAGAGAGAAATGTTTGAACAGGGTGAGTGGTCTGTTGGGTCTTCATTGCAAAAGTCTTCAGCAAAGCCACTACAAAGCAGATGCCCTTGCCTGACTACCCCAGTAAATGTGATGAGAAATAAAGGGGAAGTTAAATGTCATCGGATTTATCTGGATGAATGAACTAGAATATGTTAAATTCTGTGCAATGAAGAGTTCTTTTCAATAAGTTACCTACCAGCAACTGTGGAAAGACATCTGTTGAATGGAACAGCCTTTACTCCAATTAGAAAAAAATCAAGAGTGTAATTGTGGGCAAATTATGGGCTCCAGCAGCTCAGTGCACAGCAGGTACATGGAGGAAAATGAGATGCTCAGTTACTTTAGAAAAATTACATGGAAAAATCAAATTCCAAGCAGAAGAGGAGATTCTGTCCCTGCACTGGGTATTTATTAGATCCAGAGTGCATCTTTGCTGACAGATTTTAGGAAAGAAAATTTTGTCAAATGTGCCCTTTGATGAGTTGCTGCTCTCCCACTGAAGCCAAAAGGATCCAGGCCTCTGTACCTGAGCAGAGGTGGGCCTTGTTAGAGAGCCCATGTGGCAGGTGGGCGGAAGTGCAGGGCACTGGCTGTATTTTAAATGAGGACAAAGAGTCTGAGATGGCCCAGCATTAAATTTTCAATTAATACATTCTGGTTTTCAAGTCCTCTAGTAAGGAGTTAATTTTTGACCATGAGAAAATAGAGAACTGATGCAGCTCTGTTCACAGTAATAAACCAGGAGATCGCTGTCAAGACAAAGAGAGTGAAATAAGGAACATTGGTTTTGTCTGTTCAAGACTATTTCTGTCTAGAGGAGAGCAGGGTTAAGGAGCGTTGTGGTTCATTTTCATTGCAGAAACAATGCTGTTCCCTTGTCTCATTATTTCTTTGGTAGTTTATGACTGAGTAGTGACTGTGGATCATTGTACCTCATTAATTTCAGAATTTTGAGAACCTCAGTAGTTAGGTAAGCCTTCCAGGTAGGACCACAGTTAGGAACAAGCATGTGATGAATGATGGGTAAAAAGAAAGCAAACTAAGGATAAATGGTGGCAGTAAATCTGAGGACAATGTGGAGGCAGATAAAAACAGTGCTGTGGAGAAAAGCAGGAATCATAGCGATAAATGGGACTGGAAGTGAGTATGGAAAAGCAATTAGGGATGTGGAGAGGAAATAGATAATGTGGAGGAAGAACAAAGCAGAACACATTAATGGAGGGGAAGGGTTGAAGGAAGTCTTCATATGAGTGAGCAAGGAAAGGAGGACCTGGAGATGGGGAGAGAGTGAAAGATAACATTGAGAAGGTACAACAAGCCTCTGTCATGAGGGAAGAATGGGGAGCACAGACGATGGTAAAACGGATGGGCGTGGAACATGCTACGTATAGGATGGAGTGGAAGGCTACAATATTGGGAGATTATGAGGGGAGCAAATGCCTGCCTTTGGTCTCCAGAAGCTGCAGTGACCAGCACTCCATTTATCTGTTTCCTGTTTGGTGAGTTGTTTCAGTGGGTCACCTCGGTACCCTGAACTTGGCATGTTTCCACGTCTCCAGACTGTAAGTTCACACATGGAGTTTCTGGGCCACAAGATACTTGTTTCAATTCAAAGCAGTCTTTAAAAAGGATTTCAGATTGTAGCTGTTGTTGCACAGTAGATCCAGATGCTTAAAGAGATAGGAAAATGTGTCTGCATGCAGAAGCTGCTGGTTTTGCTAGAGGATATCTGGGAAGCTGACCATTGAGTACACGCTGGGATGCTCAGACACCTCTGCACCATTTCAGGCTCTTGCTGCTGGTCAGTGCTTATAAGTACATCCAGGGCTATAAAGAAGCCAAACAAATAAATTTGTCCTTGTCTGTCTTCTTCTGAGCACACCCAGAATGGTGTGGCTCAGGTGCCACAACACTGCCCAGCTGATGGTGCGAGCTCGGTGCCGGGAATGCCTTCCAGGGAGTGTGCTGATCCCAGGGCT
The DNA here is from genome assembly GCA_020086605.1 of Lanius collurio. Classification (NCBI taxonomy): domain Eukaryota; kingdom Metazoa; phylum Chordata; class Aves; order Passeriformes; family Laniidae; genus Lanius; species Lanius collurio. Next base: position 5,748,990 of record JACBWW010000023.1, on the reverse strand, counting down.
GTGAGGCCACAGCGTGCAGCCTTGTCTGCCTTTTCTCTGCTCTGGGAGGGCATGTGGAGAGTGGCAGCTCCGGCTGGTGGGTCTGTCATGGAGCAGTGATGGATCAGTGATGGATCAGTGATGGATCAGTGATGGATCTGTGATGGATCAGCGATGGATCTGTGATGGATCAGTGATGGATCTGTGACCAGTACCTGCAGAGGAGCTGCAGTGCCACACATCCATTCACTGCAAACCCTGCCAGCAGTGGCAGAGGACACAAACCCTTCAGGGGAGAGGAGACTTGATGGGGAATTGAAACTTCAGTTGTAACTTGTGACCGGTGCATGAGAGCCACGCTTTGGCAAGTGGAAACACATGGTAACAAAGAGTTCCATTTCATTTTGATACACGTCTAATTTGATGTAAAGCAGTGGAGGCAGAGGTCCGTGGATGTGCTTTAGGACATCCAAACCACGGAAAAAGCAATGGACATTTTTTCTTCTCTTATTACAGTGTATTTTCCATGAGTTGAGTCCTTTGTTCACAGAAAGCACAGAGAGTGCTAAATGGAAAACGTAGGGTATTGTTTCCAGAAGTACAATAAAAATCTATTTTCAGTGGGCCTGAAGCCGACATTCTTGACAAGGAGCAGTACGTTGTACCAGTATTTCAAGAGTGGAAAAACTGAGTATCACAGTCTGGCTTATATTAATTTAAATGTTGAATTGGTAAGTATACCTGTATATTAGATGTGTGCAAATAAATGTAAACATATATAATAATACTTAACTGCACGATTTTTTCAAGAATAATATTAAATTTGTATCTTTGGTGGACTGTGAGTGTGCCTGTGTTTTCAAACAAGAACAGTGATTTTCTTCCCTCACTTTTTTTTGGTTCCACATTGTTAAAGACCCCCTCACATTTAAAAAATAAAATAAAGATGTCTCCTTCAAAGGGTTTCACTTTTAAAAAATACCACTCACGATATTCGAGCATAGCTAGGATCTTATATACAGATTGTAACTTATTACATTTAAGAAGTATCTTTTAAATTCTTTCAAAATAATTGCTACTTTGAGAATTTCAGAAGTTTTAAACCAAGAATCCAAACTGATTTGCAGTAGTTGTAACCAAGATAACTAGTGGTTAATGTATGTTGTGTAATAACTAAACCTGATCTTAGGTTATACTAATAAATCCCAAGTAGAGATCTCTTGTAAAAAAATTCTTTAATATACCTTCATAGAATTGTAGCATAAAGTTTTAAAGCTTTCAGAGGAATAATAATTATTTGTAGGAAATGGGGGAGAAAAAAAAGGGACAAAATCCTCTCCTGGTACAGACTGGTGAAATACCATTGGCTTTAGTGGAATAATGTTGATTTATACTGGAAAATCTACCTTGTGGATAAGGGAGTTTTTGGTGATGTGTTGTGCAGATTGATTTGCAGACCGCATGTCATAAACTCTGGAATTCTATTGAGGTGATGTGATATATATATAAGGAAAGTCACATTTTAGTTACAAAAATAAAACTACATTTACATATATATTAAGTAATTTAAATTTAAGAAGAAGAGTGGAGACCCTTCTAGTAAGGTTCTGAAATACAGTGGCAGAGTGCTATTTCAACAGAATATGAGTAAGCCATGGATTCCCATTTGGACTGAAATTCATTAAAATGATGAACATTAAAACAAGTAAAAGATCTGCCTTTCAGGAACCACGTTAGAACACGAAGCAATACTGAATTTGGAAAAACAACAATGAAGCTGTATTTGAATTTGGAGGAATGATTTGAAATATTAAATACAGAGAATTGGAATAAAAGAAATCCCTGTGGATATTAGCACTGGAATAAATGTGCTTTCTTATCTAATACGGAAAGGTCCAAGTTCCTTTTTACTAAACAAATTTGCAGGACTATAATTAGAATGCAACCAACATTTAAATATACAACATTTTTGGACCTGAAAAATATCTTTATAATCACACACTGCATTTCATAATTTAGAGATCATAGGTAAGCTTGGGTCACCTTATAGCTTCTGCAATCCTAGTGCTTTCCTTTCTTCTGTCATTGGATAACCTGCCAATTAAATATGAGTAATCTAGGCCACTACAGAATACACTTCCCACTGCGCTGAGAAGTAAGAGTTTACTGTCATCAGCTGATGCATTGCACAATGCTCTCCGAACTTCCTTCATGATCTGTGGATAAAGAAAAGTAAACAATTCGACATGCATGCCGTGGCAATATCAATTCCCTACTTTTACAAACCTTACTGATTTTGAGAGACTTAAATTTTGGGCACTATTAATACTCACATCAATTATATATAATTTTAATATAGAATGATATTAGAATCATTAGAATGGTAACACTGAGAGTTTGCAAAATGTTTTATATTTGGCAGTGCTTTGTTGATGCTTTATTAACTCAAAGATGTTTTAGGACTTGGCTGTTTCTTTTTTTGTATGGGAAATTCTACCCAGTTTAGGCTACTTGATGGAAATTTAATAATTTCAAATATCACTTTTTTGTTTCCACTGTGTACATTCAGTGTACATCACTGTATCATTGGGAACATGTTTATCACAGCAAAAGCCTATTATTAACCTCAATAGCTTGTAAGCAAAGTCTGTAAACCCCAGTTTTTGGTTCTTCAACTACTTTGGTTTATGATTTCAACCAGAGCAAAGCAGGACAAGAGGACATAATATACATCAACATTACAAATATTATTCATTTTTCTGTGGTCAGTGATATTTTTACCATTTACAAAAGTTAAAGCAAAAAAGTCTCTTGAAAAAGAGACATTTTGACTCTTTTACAAATGGATCAAGGTATTAATTACACCATAAATCAAACCTAATAAAAATCTGTATTGACCTGAGCTGCTAGTATTATAGGAAAATGGCCTTTCACCTGAGCAGAGAATTGTTTTATAATGATTTTTAAAAGGAAATATTATTTCATAAACTTCTGATGGGTAACTTCTTGTTTGGTCACAATTGGGTGTGGTTTGTGAGCTGTAACTCATTTCAGCCCCCTCTTCTCTATAATGATTTTCTCCTCACTGCAAGGGCCATGATTTCATCTAGTGTGACACCTTCTATCCTTAATCACACCCATGTGTCAAAGTGTTTCCTACAGACAGGGTCCTGCTGACTCAAATTTTTCTCCTTTGCACCAAAAGATTTGCTGCTGGTGTAAATTTAGGTAAGAGAGAGCTCAATGTGGCTGGGGATTTAAATAGAGTTTCCATGTGAGAGAAACCCAAGATTTTTAGCTTGTGATTATTTCTGTTCACTACTTTCCGTTTCCAAAACTTCTTTAAATCTCTAAAGTGCCTTGTTTAAGAAATGTCCCTAAACACTGAACTTTTGTTGATGCCACCCTAGGTAACCCTTTGAGAGAAATCCTGTGCATTGTGCTGCTTTCCCTATGGGTTTGTGGAAGGATGAGTATTACTGCTGGGACTGGGCACGAGAGAGCAAGTGGGGAACTTTTAGATGCTTCACTTTTGCAAGAGCACTTCAGAATGCCTGTAATACTGAGTGTGTGACAGTGGGTGGAAGTGAAGTAATTAAAAGCTGCAGAATTTGGAAGTGTATTTGAAATTCTTATGCAGGTACAAAACTGTCATCAGCAATTTTAGGAGCACTGTTCATTCTGAGACTCTCAGATGCTGCCTCAGCCCTCAACTGGAACAAACACAGCAATACTCCACATGTAATAGGGAAACAAAGGGGAAAACCACCTAAAACCTCTATTCAATGTTAAAAGAGAAACTTTAGAATGTGGTAGATAGTAAAATAAAAAAAAAATATGTATTTTGGTTTTCCTTGTTCCATGTGAATGCAATGTTGTCCTCTTAATTCACTTTAAAAGCTCTCAGAATCTGCTCTTTCTTAGGGTGAATGTATAAATAACATTAGGGAATACCAGTCAAACATCTTCTATCCAGTGAGGAATGTTGCATTAAATATGATGCCATGATACTCCATTCAGCAAGTTTATTATTCCCCTTTCTCCAGTGGTATTTTGTGTGCCACCTCTTTGCTGTTAGCAGTGCTCTCCTTCATACACACCATTACTGTTACAAACTTGCCTCTTTTGTATCTTACCCCTCACTGATCTGGATGACCATCTAAAAGCCATCTAAAAGCCATCCAAATTTTTGAGCAGAGGTTACACTTATTGTAGGAAAAAAACAAGTATTCTGCCATCACTGTTTTTTCAGTGTGTTCTGGAGAGGATGACATTGAAAGTCTATTATTAAGACTCAATTTCTGATATGGTTTAAAGTGGAAAGGCTTTGGTTACTATTTTTGAGCAGGAAAAATTTAGTTCAACTGCTCCACTTGTTTCTATCAAAAGAAACCAGGAAACCATTGTGTATCAGCATTTTTAGACTACCAAATGTATGTTTTCTTCTAAGCAGCCCAAAGTTTGCTATTAACTTTATCCTCCAAAAGTGCTTGGAGGCTCATTGGAATCCAGCAATGATAGCCAAGTCAATTCTCACTGCCTTGCTCGATGCCATAGTTCCTTTGCTGGTGCAGTGTGAAATTCCCCAGCTCCCCTTGTCACTCAGCCTGGTTACAGCAAGTGCTGCTCACTGCTGCTTCCGGGAGCCTTGGCTTTCCCCACGGGTTATGTGGGGATGGGTACTTCTCTCCAGCTATTCCTGTCATTACTGGGAAGCTACAAACAGGAAAATAATGATAAAAGAGCTGGTTTGTCTGCTGGGTTGCCAAAGTGTGTATTAAATTGCAGTACTGTAAAGTAATTATAATTTTAGTTCAGAACCGCTCTGTTTTTAAGGACAAATTTCTATTTACTGTGGTGATGAATTCCGTTTGCAAATACAGAGATACAACCTGTCTTTAGTTACATTCCTTTGTCAGATTTCATATTCTTTTTCCTTCTTCCATAGTCCTTAAACCTTTCCCCATTTTGCTATAACTATGGCATTTGTCCAATTAAATTTTATTTTCTCTAGTGGACCAGACCTAATACTACTATTTCCAGAGCTCTTTAGCATTATTCTCCAGATCCATGCTTTTATTAATTAGCTTTTTTATGGCCTTTTAGGTAAGTTTCAGTTGTGGGAACAATATTTCTATTTGAATGCATTTGATGAAAATTTCTGAGGAAGTATTTACAGAACAATATGGGCCAGTTATTTAGGTTATGATAGTTGATTGGATTGTAAATTTAGACCAGGCCTAGTGCTTCACTTACTGTTTTATTGAAAATAAATATATGATAAAACTATCACCCTCTCAGAAGTTGCTTATATTTTTAATCCTGTCAAGAAAATAATCTGGTTAGTTTTTGAACAGGACATCTTGTTTTGCAAAATAAACATGAACCAGTTAAAAACTTCATTAAACTTCTAAGAGCTAATTTTAGAGCCTTTTGCTGGATGAAGGAAATTTCCAAAGGCATTTGGTGCCCTTTGCTTTCCATCTTGTTACATTCTGGGAAAATCAAAGAGATGGGAATTTACCACCATAATTACACACAGTATCCTGAACAGAATTCTCTTATTCACACAAATAAGAAGCACTAGTTAAAAAATTTAACGTCTCTGAGGACTCACTGTGATATTCTTAAAGGTAATTATTCTGTAAATATTACTGTAAACCCAAATTTTAAAGCCATTCCATTGTTCTTAGAAACTCTTCCCCGCGTGTTTCTTTTTACATAAATAAACTTGGTGTTACTGACTGTGCAAACAGATTCCAAGTCCATTCTGTCCAGCACCTAAAGGACTTGGGAACCTCGAGAGCTGAAGGCACAAGCACTGGCCCAAACCCACAATTTACTGTTGTATGAGAGCAGAAACAGAGAGAACAATAAACTTGTACCTGCCTCTTTTTTATTATTTCCAAGTTAGGAAAACTGAAGGCAAACCAGTGCTCCAAAATGCACCTGGCAGAACTTTAAACCCTGTAATTCACATGGCCAGAAATTTGAAACCTGATTCTTGTGTATGAGAAGGTACTTGAGGTAGTTCTGTCACTCCTCAATGGAAACTGGCTTTTTAGGGAATGTTTTGCTTTTAATTCAGGGGAGTATTAACTCCTAGATCTGTTAACAGTGTTAAATAAAAACAGCAGAAGGGTCCATTTAGTTTGAAACGGAATGTGGATCCTTGAGATGTGCTGAGTTAAAACAGCAGGAGCATCACTGCAGAAAGAGCTTCAGAAGCAGCAAAAGTCCCAAAAGAAAAAAACCTCAATGGATTTTATAATGGTGAAATATTTCACAAATATATTTAAAAAACAAATTTTAAAAGTAGCAAGCCTGAGATACTCAAATAAGTACAAGCTGTGCTGTTTCATGACACTGTCTTGGAAGTTTTATAAACCCTTGTAAAAAGTAAGAAAGAATTTCTATAGTGCCCTCAACATTTTTGTAGAAAAAACTCAATTACTGAAGAGGCAGTGAGCCAACTTCAATCAGTGCAAAGGCTGCTGGAAAAAGCATCGGCACATTTCATGCTAAAATCACCTGCAAAAATGGGTTTACCAACAACACAGGATGGAGTCAGGTAGACTTCCCTAGACTTTCTTTTTTTTTTGGCATAAATAAGTTCTTTGTTATTTTAATCAAATTGGCATAAATATCAGAGGCCAGTGGTTGAACACAACTAATAAATTTTGTCTGAAGAGTCTGATAAAGCACAAAGGGAAACAGAGCTGTTAAGGGGTAAGAGGAATTTTGTATAAGTTTAAGTTTAAAAGTTTAAAATGATTGTTTGCAGTGCACACTTTTTCTTTCCTTAAAGTAGATGGCTGGGTATAACTAGGCCACTATTTAACCTCTTCAAGTAGACCTGTTCTGAATAAATCATTAATTTGCTATTTGGCAAACATAATTTACTAAATGTCTAATAAAGCTTGAAGTTAGCATTTCTTTACACAAAATGAAACACACTTTCTTCATTTTGTAGGAATTGTGTGTTTATATTCACTGGGGATAAAAGGCACCAAAACTGAAAATGTTCTAAACCTCCCTAAAACACTTTGTCAGTTTGTCTCACCTATGGCTAGGGGTGACAAACTGCAGGGACAAGTCATTCAATACATTCCTCCTTTCAGTTCCTGGGGTTTTTGCTGTAATTGACAGCAAGAATGTGAAATTGCCAGTCCTGGAGGTGCTGGATTTTGTGGTGGGAATGATCATGGGCAGCAGCCTGGATTGAGGCCAAAGAAGCCATTTCACATTTGCAGCCATGAGTCTTCCAAGGGCAAGAGCCTGTGATTGCTCTTGGCCTGGATGAGGTTTAAACAGACAATCTCCATGAGGAGAACTCATTACCTGATTAATTCCTGACCATCCAGGTAAGTAAAGTGGTTTTCTGAAATCTATTTCCTGGTTTTCAAGTGAGCTTCAATAAAGGTTCTAGAAATAGTCTACACCAGTGATGCAGGGAGAGGACTATTACATGCTTATCATTTATTCTTCCACAGAGGTGGGTTCCTGACGTATTGAATACTTTCAAAGGATGAAATTGATTGGTTTAGCAGATCCAAAGAGCCTGAATTAATCCCCTGGTTAGAGCATCTGAACACTGCTGATGTGGAACAGTACAGCCAGAAATGTAAATGTATGTCTGTTCTGACTGAACACAGTAAGTCCATGATTTCATATTTTTTCAGGCCCTTGAGCTCCTTCATTAAATTACCTGCAGTGTCAATTAGTGGTAATTAAGACAAAAATGGAGTGATAGATTTGATGCAATCTAATGCATTTTAAGGAATTAGTGTTAAAGGTGAGTATTTGGTGTTCTGTGGTAATTACCAAGATACTCCTTCTAAATATACGGTAGTTTAAAAACTAGGAGTGATAAAGATTATGTACCATCAGTTTTAGCCATTTACTATTACTCAGTGTATTACTGCCCATGTGTACGTGTGCATTTGGGATGGGGACTCATCATACCTGCCAGTTGTAAGTAATTAACTTCAAAGTTACTCATTTTCTTATTGAGTGATTCCTCAAAGCTACAATCTACTCTTCCCTCAGGTGGTGCTCAAACTGGTATTTTATACAGTCTTGGAGTTGCTGTGTAGGACAGAGCTGTGCTGGAGTGCCTGGGGGCAGAAAAGGCAGAGATCTCCTCAGTGAGGGCAGCCCTTGGAGCAACTCTGCCTGCAGGCTGCTCAGACAGGGCAGGCTGGTGCTGCTCCTGCTGGTCCCTCTGTGGCAGCCCCTGTCCATCAGAGCACCACTGCCCACGTGGAACAGGGCTCAGGCATGCTCTCTTCTCTCCAGGACATCCACCCTGGCGCAAGCACTTATGGACACCCCTTTTCTTCTAACATGGGAATGGTATAACGGGGCATTGCAGCCACAGGGAATGGAAGGAAAAGCTCCTCAGCCCTTCCAGTGATCCATGTATGTACTGGGGAAGCACAAGCTGCAAGTCTGAGTCTGCCCTTATGTTTGGAACAAGGGAATTCATTAATATCTTTTATATGTTGTATGATTTTATGCAATTCAGCTGAGGATAGAGCCCCTAATTGGTTAAGATTTCAAAAACAAGGACTCTTACAGTGATTCAGAGAAAAAGTAATTAGAGATCAAGATAGAATTTAGAACGGCTGTCTCAGGATATAAACTGAAATTCTCTGTATACAACTGGAGCACTGTTTAAATTAGTAAAAGGAAAGAGATTAGATTTCTCCTAAGGATAGTAAATATCAGTAACTTCAACATGTGAAAAGCTGCTTTACACAACTCCATGCTGGAAATACTGATTCTGCCATTCCTTTCGTTACTTTTAATATATTTTGTCAGACATGTGAATTAAAATTCAATTTCCATTGCATTCTTTTGGATAGGAATTCCAAGTGTGAAGAAGTTAGATACATCTGTACTCTAGATATATTTTCTAAAATCATAAATTAGGACAAAAATACATAAAATCAAATTCAAGTGCAGTGTTTGCAAGATAACCCACACATTAGGATGGCTTTCTTTGGCTTTTAGGGCTAAATACTTACCTCTGGGGTCAGTGCATTGTTCTCTGAAGTCTGACTTGACAGCAAAATATGTGTGAAACCATCTTCTTTCCGGACTACAATGTCCCTGAAGCGGCAGTTACTTTCGTTTTGTCGCACGCTGTATCTCAGTCTCTTATCGAAGACATAATCTTTCTCTCCATCAAGTTTCCTTTTCACAGTGCTGTGTAGATTCAAGCTTCCATTGGCCAGAGAAGAACCTTGCAGATGGAAAGAATCGAAGCATAATTACCTCTATGCCATCAAAGAAGTGGAGTGATACTCTCTATAAGCTTCAACAACAACAACAAAATACAGTGAGATAAAATAAATAAAAAATGTGCCTGGCTAGTCAAATGTGGCCTCAAGCCATTGTTCTTATTCTGTACTTCAACGTGCAGAACTTTTTGTTCTCTGATCAGACAACCTCTAGACCCAAGGAAGTGAGATATTTTGGAGAGTATCCAGCAGTAGGGAAAAAGAAGAACTATGAGAAGAAAGATGTAATTCCTCCTTAAAAACAAGTGATAGTAGTAGTCAGTTTCAAAAGACAGTTTATTGTGACTTACACTGTGTAGGAACTGCACACCATTCATTTTCTGATGGTTACAATGTTTCTGTAATAGGCAATAGATGATGATTGGTAACAGTGCTGAGCAGGGGTGCTGAAGGAGCTTTACAAGATTTGTATGCAATAATCCTTTTCTAATTACAGATGTTTCACACCATTGCCATTAAAAATAAAGCAGAGACAGGCTGTTGAGGGACAGAGATTAAAGCCACTAGTTTTTGTTTAAATAGACACCTGCCCACAATGCACCATTTTTAAGAAAGGCCAAGAGAGAGCTGCATGAAAACACCTTTGTTTGCTCTGTTCTTTACTCCTGCCAAAGCTGACCGGTTCCAGCTCCTGGTTTCAAATAGCCAGGAATTTTTAAAGGGCAGATGACATGAATATTAGAACACAGATTTAAATTTTATAGTTTAAGTGACCACCATTCAATTATAAATGCTCTGTAGGAATAGAATTGAACAGTGAATTCATGACAGATGACTCTAAACTGAAATCACTTACCCTCATTTTGGATTAGCTATGTTTCAGCTTGATGCTTACGTAGGTAACTGATCTGTCTGACACCTCACAGTTGGCAGTGGCCTGTGGAATTGTTCACAGTGTGTGAAATCCTGTATGTGCACTGCAGTTAGGAGATGGGATGTGAAAATACAGCCAGTGCCCAGCAGTGTGTGACTGGGTCTCATGTGGTGTGTGCATGTGGGTACACATCTACACACAGGGATCCACCTTTGCCCACGAGTCTGTTCAGTCAATCAGAAAACTCTTTTTTTGTTGTTGAATTAAGAGAGACCACCTAAAGCATTGCCTGGGTTATACTGAACCAAGGATTTACCTGGTGCAATGCAAACATTGGCAAATTCCATTAGATCATCACTTTTAAGAAAGTAATTTGAAACCAGGAGAGTTGGAGATTTGTTTTCTTGACAAAAAGTGTCTGCAAGGGTAGAAATTACCATGTGCCTGAAATTTAAATGTTGTGAATAATTTCCTATGGCACGTTTCTTCGTTTTCCCTACGATTTTGCTACTGCGTCTATTTTGACATGTATTTGTACAAACAGAAATCAACTTGTGAAATTATAATGGAACACCAGTGTCATTGGGAATACTGTACCAAAATTAATTAACTATTTGACTGAGGCAGGCTATTAAATATTGTATTTTTATCTATTCAGTGCTTAATCAGCAATAAGCTACTGAATTGTGGTGATTTCAAACTCCCCCAAAAATGTGAAAAAACTTACCAGAGGCACAAATGCCCATTGAGTGGAAGGTGTGTCAGACTAACTGTACTGATTATCTACCTAGTGTGGAAGATTATGCCACATCTATTTTAAATACAGATGGTAAGAGAACAGTAGAAGATTAATTCACTCAGATAATCTAGCTCAACAAAAAGCCTCACAGTAATTTTTTTTTTGTTTGTTTTATTCTTCTTTATGTATTCAGTTTGTAAATTAATATACGATGTAAAAATCTATAGAGTTTATCACAGTATTTTAACTATCTGGAAGCCAGCTGAAAGAAATTTAACCAGAGGAAAAATCTAAATTAAATATGAGAGAAAAATAAATGAAAAAGTGCCATTTCCAAAACTGGATAGTTAACAGAAAAATATATAGTGAATAGCTTGTTGTTTCTGTGTCTCCAGTGCATCCCTGTAATCTTGCTTAATCCGATAAACTGGAGAAAATGATCAGCACACTCCAAAGACAACACTGATGTGGAACCAGGCCAATTCTGCTGCATGGAGATGGTGGAGGTTCTGAAGGTTTGCTCTGGAGCCACTGGAGCCATTGGGATTGTCCCTGCATGAGGATCAATAGTCAGCACCTGCTCAATGCACACAAGGGGAGCAGCACCTGAGTATGTCAAGGTGAAAAATGACTGTGACAGGCAAAAAGAGACATTCAAAGACTCAGAGCAATTTATACGTCACATGAAACAAATTAAGGATGTCACAAATTAACTAAGGAAGCTTTAGATACATCTAAGTGTTCTTTACTGTCTTAATAGTAAGTAAGTATTTGATGCTTAGTCTAAGTAGAAAAAGGAAACAGAATGGGAGAAAATACTCTTTCCTTTACTGGGTGTTTAATTATTACTTTGTGTTTAATCAGCAGTAGAACTTGTGGAATACCTAAACTAACATGTATATTTATAAGAAGATTCATTTTTTTTTTTTTTTAAGGGGATGTAAGATATTCCCAGACCACTGCTGCATGCAGTAATCCTTCTCCAAGAATGGCAGTAAAAGATGGCAGTAAAGGATGCTATTTAAGGAGAAAATGCGAGCTTGGTTGCTTTCTGCAGGCCTTTCCCATAGTATTATCCCTAAGTGTTGTATAGAAATATGAGAGGGCTCATCCCTCCTGTTTCCTTCAGTGTTTGCTTATGGACCTTTTCATGGATTTCTCTAATCCCCTTCTGAGCCTGTTGATGCTGTCTGTCTCCACAGCTTCCTGTGGTATAAATTTGAGAAGTTGGGTAGCCACTACACAGAGAAGAATTTTCTTTCATCTGTGCTTTTATCTGATGTTCCACCAGTTTCAATGAGTGGCCCCTAGTTCTGGTATCAAGGGATTTCAGGAGCAACAATTCTACATTTAGTGTATCTGAGGCCTCGATGATTTTGTAAACTTCGATCATTCTCCCCCCTCAGCCACCTCCTCTCCTAACTGAAGCCTCTTTTATTCCTCTTCATTTTAGCTGCCCACTCCTGCATCTTCTGCATTACTCCACCGCTGCCAAAGGGTCTGAGACTGGGGCTCCATTCTACTAAGCACTGCAGAAAACTCATTAGAAATTTATATTCTTAAAAGCTGAGGCAGACAAATAGTGGGAAAGGAAAGAGAGGAAAGATGGGACTGACCCTCAGTGCTTTGGGGGACTTGGAGCTCCACATCTCCTTCCACTGCTTCTACCCACTGGTAGAGGACACCTCAGGCTACTGTTATTTTCAGATTATCTTTTCTGAGTGTTCCATCAGAGCCAGTCTAATGGTGCAGTCCCTTTGCCACCACCCTCCACAGCAAACCCAGTACTGGTATGAGCAGCCACACCACAAACTGGCCTGGTGATCTGCTCTGGCTGAAAACTCACCCTGCAAAACTGGTTAATTTTCAAACAGATCAGGTTCACCTTGTAGCCTCCAGAGTACTAAAACTGGTGCAGAGGGAGGGATGGGAATAACGATTAGGATGTCAGGGGAAGGAGCGCTGGACTGCTGCTTTTATTAGCAGTATGCATTTATGCTGAATGGAAAGGATGATGGAGCTGAGGCTTTAAATTTTCTAGGTGAAATAAGCCATACCCCTCACTGTCCCTGGTAAAGCAGCTTGGCATTCCTCAGTGTTCCCAATAGCCTTTAACTGCCTCTTTTCTGTCTTTCTTGTGGGTAATGGTTAATACTGTACATACTTAAAAGCTCTGTTCTGTTGATAATTTACTAATAATTTCAGACTTCTCCAACTAAGGGAGCATCTGTAAGATATCTAAAAGCAATGAGTTTTTATCCAATTTGGGAGAGCAAGCATGTTTGCTTGTCTTTTACTACCAGTATTCTTTCAGAATAAATAAAACCGAATAAGCTAAAAAACCAAGAGGAAGCAGTGACTAAGTCACAGAGAGTATTTAAATCAAGGATACCATGAGACTACAAAGATTTTCATAATGGAGAAAAACAGTGGTTAGTGATACATGACAGGCAGAAGTTCTTCAGCAGATGGTACAGAAATAGAGCGATGAAGAAAAAGGAAAGAGAAAATTAAAAGGGGATGTTTTTTGATGCTGTCAAGAAACTTGACAAAACAATCACTCTCAATTACAATATCTGGAGAGAAACAGAAATGTAATAACAGAAGACAACAAATATAATCAGAAAGAACAGTATTATTAGCTTCTGGGAGCATCAATGGATGTTCTTCACAGAGTTTTTCAATATTTTCCTATTTGCAGACCCTTAAATAACTGTTAGTAAAAATGATTCTGCTCTCCTTATGGTGGGACATGGAGAAGGTAGAAGACAGTTTTTGGTATTAAAGATCTGTCCCAACTTCCACAAGGTCACAGGCCTCCAGTGCAGTGCGCACTGATCATTTTGTGCACACACCTTTAGGTACACACTCATCCTTCTGGGGTAAAGAGCTTCCTGGTGGGATTTTTGTCTAGAGTTGAAGAAACACTTGTACCCAAGTGGATTTATACACAAAACCAAACAGACTGGCGGAAGTTCATTCAAGGAGTCATCAACAGCTGGTTTTCAAATAGCTGTTATTTGTTTTAACATAACTGGCATGGACAGACAAGCAAAATAACTATTATTTGATTACTTCTAGTTTAAACATTACTGTCTATATTGCTTGGTTCAATGCACTGGTGGTTAAACATTATTACAATATGAAACAAAACTGGTTCAGATTGGTGGGTTTTGGACAACTTCAAGCATAGGTCCACACTGGTAGAAGAGCTGGGCCTACAGCTGGGTTTTCAAATTGTACAGAATTTTTGACTTTTCCAAATCTAGGCTTCATCTCAAGACAAACCTAAAATTTCTATCCATATTTTCTGTGCAGTTTTACATTTAGCTGTGGAATGAGTCTGACATTCATTTGGGCTCCATACAGGCAATCTCAAAGCTGACACAAATGCCTGCTTCCTCAGATTCTGAACAGGGCTGCCCAGGAGCCACCGCTTCTGGAAGCCAAACCAGGTCCTCCAGGCTCCCTCTTTGTTCCACATCTAGTGCCTGTGAGCCCTACAAGTGCTGATGGAGCATGCTCAACTTTCCACTTCCAGACTCAGTGGCAGACTGCCTGAAACCTCTGGCATAGCTGGCTGCCTCCAAGCTAAACGTGGGAGTCCTGCCAAGCACAGTGCCACACTGCTCCCCGTCCCCAGGGACACAGCCTTAGGACCTTGGCTCAGATTTGGAGAAAGTTTTGAAACCCAAGATGTTTGAAACAAAATTTCTGTTGTTCAACAAATTGGCCATTTTTCTCTGAAACTTTCTTCATTTGTAATTTGTAAAGTTTCAGCCTGGTTTTAGTGTGGCATTGATCCCAATTAAAGTGGGTTTCTGTGATAATAATGGGTCACAGGGCATAATCACGCTGGCATCCTCTGTGCGAGTGTGAACACTGAGGGAGTTAAGGAAATTGTGAAGAGTAGTGCAAGTTTCTTCCACTTGACATTTCAGACCCAGGTATCAGAAATATGGCTTCTCTCAAGTTTGCAGGGCAATATTAAGAAAAAACCTAGTAATTTGATTTTGACCCTTCTTCACCAGTTTCTGTTTGCTCTTACTGTGGCAGTCTCATCTCTCCTCTTTGTAGTTTTCTCCACTCTGCATGTGCTGGGTATCACACAGCAGGACTCAAGGGATTTCTGACCTTGGCAGTGCTGCTGAGTATGAGCTTTTCAGAAAAGAACTAGGCAGAGATTTAAAGATCTCTTTTGCCCACAGAATGCAAGGGGAGCAAAATACAGAACACAAATGATGGATTTGGAGAATGCAAAAGCCATCATAAAGAACAGTTTGAAAGGAGCTGCAGAGATCAGCTCTTGGGCCAGGAGAGAACACCTGGCTGCTCAGGCAAAGCAGCTTTCCACGGAACTAGAGCTCTCTGACAGGGATTATTCAATCAGAGGTGCTGGAGGCCATTCCTTGGCTCTTGTGGGGACAAAGGAAAGGCTCATTTGACCTCTGTGACCCTTTAGCTCTTCATTAAACAAAATAGTCTAGAATATGGGAATTGATGCATTTCAAAGATACATTTTATATCAGAACTTCCCTAAAAATAATGTAAAGTAATTAATTTAAAAAAACTTCATTAGAAAGAGTAAAAAAGACCCCAAAACTTTATACACATCTGTAATTAGATATGCAAATTGTCTTAAAGAAGCAGGTAACCTTTTAAGCATTCTTACATGAGCACAAACTCAAAATTCAAAAGCCAAAACACACTTCTAAGTGCTTTCACTTTAAATTTCATTGACACCATCAGGAGTACTCATGCATTTAAATCTGACCATGTATTTTGCTGGTTTGGGAGTTTTTAATAGTATATTTGATGCCTGGTTTGAAAGATTCCAGTAGCAACCACATACAGCCAGTAAGACTGGGAAGGTCAGTTCTCCGTCCCAAATCAAGGAGCATGTGCCAGGTTGCCAGTAGGGTGGAAAATGGAAAGCAGGGTGATATAATTTATGTTGACTTCTGAAAAGTTTTTGGCAGGGCAATTCACCAGAAGCTGTTAAGGAAATGAGTACTATCATGGGCTATAGAAAGTAGCTAATAAAAATAAATAATTGGAACAAATGGTTACTTTTCATCATGTCAAGTTGGCTGTCCCAAGGACCCACAGAAGGATTAGTTTATTTAATGTATGTATAAATGAACTGGGAAAAGAAATATGAGAGGAAAATTTGAAAGCAATACAAAATAAGTAGAGTGAAAACTAGGAAAGATTTTGAAAAGCTTCACTGAATGAAAAGAAAAAGGTGAATTGGCAACAGTATAGCAGATTAAATGCATAGTGAAAGGGATCGTACATAAAGCTGTGTTCTAAATTAACTGTAACAAGGAAGGAAAAAAAGCCCAAGAG
The DNA here is from genome assembly GCA_020086605.1 of Lanius collurio. NCBI lineage: Eukaryota > Metazoa > Chordata > Aves > Passeriformes > Laniidae > Lanius > Lanius collurio. The sequence continues at coordinate 5,732,804 of JACBWW010000023.1, read as the reverse complement.
CAACCGTGGATCACTCAATGAAAACCTTTATGCAGTCTGTAAGAGCAGAAAAAATAATTCTCCACAGGTTCTGTCATCACTGTATCAGTAAGCAGTAGGAAATCATTTGGAACATCTCCTGCTGTTTTTAAAGGATATTATAACCACTCCCCCACACCAATGGCACAAGAGGATACTCAAAACTCTCAGGAATCAGTGAAGCCTTCCAGGTGGTAGAAAATCTGAAAAGGGTGGGACTGCCTACTGAGTGACAGGGCATCCTCCACTTCATCCCTTCGTAGAAGGACAAGAAGCTATTCAATGAAAGTAAAGGTCAGCTCCTCCCCAGCAAAATCCCCAAACCAGATCAAATAAAATGTGCATCTTATTGTTAATTCCTGGAAATTACTGTCACAAAACACCATTGAGGCTGTGTCTTATGGATGGTTTATTATCCCCTACCATTTTTGGGGGTTTTGATCAGTTTTGTTTGGTTTGTGCCTGGAGTGGCTGCTGTCCCCACCCCACCTGCCATCCTCCCTGGCTCTAGGGCTATTGTGATGAATGGGAGCCAGGCTGGGGTTTCCAGAGGGAGCTGGGGGTAGGGTGAGAGGCAGCCCCTTTCTTTTTGGCGCAGGCTGTTTGACTGGACACGTGTGGCCAGTATCTCTGACCAAGGATCCTGCTGTTTCTGTGGGTTTTGCCTTCTTATTTTTTTTTTTTTTTTTTTTTTTTCCTTTGACACTGTAACTGAGCTTCTTGGCTTGGCTTCCTTTGCTGCTCTGCTGTCAGGAAGCCCAAAGCCAGTGTGTGCCTGCCAGGACCCAGGAACACCCTCGTTTTCTCGCCGGGGGCTGCCCCCCCACCCTCTGCAGAGCCTGTGAGAAATCCCAGGGAGCCTCTTCCTTCCTGTGTGCCAGGCTGCTGCTGCCCAGTCCCTGAGGTACCACTGCCATCGCTGTGGCTTTGTGCTAGACTATAGCCTTCATCCCCTGCCTGCTGGGAGGTGCTGCCACTCCAGCTTGCTTCTCCTGAGCTTGCAGCTACAGCTCCTGTTGCTGTCCAGAGGGGGCACCAGGATCAGCTGCCCCTGGGGGTTCATAAAGGAAGCCTTTTCTCCATCCCATCTGCCGGCTGCGCCCGCCATCGTCCACGTGGAGAGAATGGCCGGCCTCATGGCACAGTGCCCCCTGCAGCCACAGGGGAGTCATCGCACCTGCCCTGCCCGGCCGGGAGCCACCAGTGCCCCTGCTGGCTGCGACTGTAACTACACCAAGTACCTGCAGCCAAGAGAACACTGTTACTGGGTTTCTGGGGGGTGGATAGGTTCCTCAATTTCAATATATAGCATTTATTCAATTTTTTTTGTTAATAAATAGGGTTTTTTTTCACATTCACCCCCCTGATATCCATTTATCTCATTGGCAGTAGAACAGGGAGTTATTGAAGCCCTTTCTCCTCAGTGGAAATGCTCATTACAGGGTGTTTTCTCCTGAAATTCGTCCTGAAACCGAGACAGGCTATAAATTTGATAGGATTAAAAACAAACAAACCAAAAAGATGGGACGTTTATAGATAATGAGAAGCTATTTAATTTCCATTAAGCTGAATAGTTTTTATAGAGAATATAAAACTGTGAGTAACTATGAGGATTAGAGAGAAATTTCTCCTATATCTTCTTGTTCACTTCAAGACTGTACCTCTGTCTAAAGTATGTCTTATGAGTCCAGTCACTGTCAGAGACAAGGACCTGGCTGTTCTGAGTGTTCCTGACTGTGACAAGCATTAAGACTGAGAACTTGAATCTTCTTCAGCCATACCTACCCGAGCACTTTAGGAAGAGTGAATTAATTCTAAAATAAATCAGGTTTCTCTAGACCACTGGGTTTGAGCACACCTAACCGATTAGTGATTTGCTATGTGGTGATACACAAACCCAGAGTTGCAGCCTTTTACATACCTCAGAGTTGTCATTCCTACTCCATGCCCTGTCTTCCTTTCCCATAGAGATTTACACTGCAAAGGCACATGACAGAGCCCACCCTGCTTTGTGTCACTCCATGGGAAAAGGAAAGAGAGAAGCCAAATGATAAAAAAAGTCTCTAATATATAGGGAAAGTGTGGAATTTGTTTGTGTGCTTCTCACCATATCACTGTGTGACAACAATTTTTCCAAATTTTCCATTTTGGGCCCTACTTGCAGTTGCTGCAATTAACACCCCCCTCCCACAAAGAGGAGTTGTTTAAATCACATACCAATTCCATTCACAACAGGGGAATCGCTACTGACTTCCAACACGCTGGGCAAGTTTTGTTCTCCTTCGTGATCATTTAAATCCATGTTTTGCTGCTGTGAGCCATTCCCAAAATGTCTAGAATCTTTCTCATGGCTGCCATCTCCATTCTGCAGACCATTATGTGGCTTTTTCAGTGGCATGATCTGTAAACCGCTGGGAGTAGTTCGGTAAGTGACAGTTTTAGCAGCCCTGTCATTTGTAGATCCTGGCTTTGCTGCATATCCTCGTTTCTGTTTTTGATGAGATGGATTAATTCTCTTCCTTTTGTGTGTTGATCCCTTAGACTTCCCAGATTCAGAAGGTCTATGTGATATTTTCTCAACAGATGACCCTCGACTTTCCCGCAATAATTTTGGTGCGCTGGCCTGTTTCCCATGCCTGGATCGCTTTTCTCTGGTAACATGTAGTCTGTTGAACTCATCAATAAATTCCTCACAATGGAGTAGGTGATGTTCAGGTTCCCAGGTGTCTTCATTGCTCCCATAGCCTTTCCACCTGATGAGATATTCCCATTTGCCCTTCTTGTTCTTCCTTTTGTCTACAATCCTCTCTACCTAAAAGGAAAAACCAAAGCTGTGTTAGAAAGAATTCCCATGAACAGACCTGGCAGTACAGGAGTGAAATGCAGAGCCCCAGTAAGGCCACTGCCCCTTCTGAAAACATTAAAAGAGATGTAAACTCATCCTCAAATCTATCTGGGCACTTGCAGTAGCTCCAATGTGAAGAAAAAGAGAGAGTCTGAGATCATCAATAAAAGCACAATTTCTTTGAAAATCTGGTTGCAAAATGAGACTATTACTGTTATATTCCATAGCTACATCTTGTTTCAAAGAGCCAAAGAAAAGGTTTTTTGCTGCTTTGTTAGTTACTGATCGTTCTCCTGAATCCACACGTGTATTATGTCCCCATAATACATGTGTAGAATAACTAACTGTTCCCCAGTCCTCTTTGTGTCTTGAAACTACCTTGAACAGAGAACTGATGATGACAAATTGCAGTATTTTAAAGTAAAGATCTTGTTTGTGGTAGTGTACATCCACTTTGCTGTTTCCAACGTATAAAAAATTTTATTTTTAGAAACACAGTATTTGAGTAAATACACAAAATTTTTGAGTGCACCAATTAAAAAATAAAAAAGCAAACAAAGACCATAAAGGCAGAGTTCTTACATGGAAGGAATGAATTTTATCATCCTGTGCTGGAGAATGTCAGTGTAAGGAACATTTCTACTAAGGGCTAAGGGACTGTATTGGGACTGCACCCTGAATGTGAATTAACAGCATCATGATGCTGTGGGAACCTGGATGCTGCTCAAGTCTCAAGTAGAGGGAGAATGCAGAGGAAAATCCAAACACAACTAGTGGACAGCAAGTCAGGGTTAAACTGCACCAAGTGCAATTCAGATCAAGTCATTAGGAAAAGTGTTGTAATGGCACTAGCAATTAAGGATTAAAATAATATTTGGTAACTTGGGGAAGGTAGAGGGGGTTTTTAGAACAAACAGTTTTTGTTACATATGTCTGCCATGAAAAGTCAATGCTGGAAGATCAGTTATGATAAGAAAACCTTCAAAGCCTCTCTCAGGTTTTATTTTTTCCTTCTTTAATTTTTAAATTTTGTTTTTAATATGTGGTTTATGAAGGATAAAGATGCCACTAATGAAAAAAAAGTCATTATCATTAACTCAAAGCAGTATTGTTAATTTAGAAGAATAAATAAGTGGACAGATCATGTAATAGCTTTCACTGCTCTTCAAAGAAAAATCATCTCATGTGAAGAGCAACAGTGGAATCTGTGTGGAGAATTTAACCTTGAAGAAGGGCAATCTCAGCAGTGTAAGTAATTGTTCATTTTAGGTCCCTTGTTAGAGCAAACCAATGGATTAATTCTGTCTGTTCACTGGCTGGAACTGTACATTCATAGAAATCTTGGTGGGTTCCCCAAAGGAGTCTAAATGTAATTAGCAACTAAACATTATACTTCCATCTCAGTTCATTTACATGGGGACTGTGCTAAGATATCTGTCTCTGAGTTGCAGTGGACACCTTCCTCCATCTCCAGGACTCCCACTGCAGCATTCCAAACAGCTCCTTCCTGTGCTCTGGCTTATCAAATATCTACACAGAGCCACCTCAGAAGCAAAGCAAGGCATCCTCTTTACTCTGAATTTAGCACAGTTCCCTTCAGGACTGCTCAGAGAGGCAAAACAACTGAAGCTCGACCTGGGCAAGTTTGAGATCATTTATCTGAAAAGAGGGAAAAGGCTTCACAAAATAAATGAACTGTGAGATATGTGGCTTTCAGTTGTCAAACTAATAGTATACTTATTATGATCTTGTTGACTTTATAGAGAGCAGCTGTCCAAATTATCCTTGGCTTTAAAATACTTTAATCTTCCTATCAGGGACTAGCCAGAAAAATTGTACATTGAACAGTGGAACTCTGTGTGGGCTGCCTGTGGATTTGTTACCTTAATTACTGCAGCTTGCTCTAACAAGGAGCAAAACACATATATGTATGTCCTGGGGAAAAAATTAAATTGCTGCTAAACTCGGCAGACCACAGCTATCAGTACTGGAGACTCTGGGTTACTGCTTTTCTGTCTGTACCAGATAAACAACACATGCATTCCCCTCCCTTTTAATTCAGGACTTTGGACTTGGAACACAAACTCAGTGGCAGGTTGGTGCTACTTGGGAGATACTTGTCTTTGTTTTGTGGGATTGCACCAGCTTTGTTCCCCAACTTGCTCACTGAAGGAAGAGCCCCAGAAAAAATGGACAAATACCTCACCTTTTCTTGGATCACATACAAAAACCATCTCTCCACCCTCACCTTTTTTCACTCGTGCACATATCTTTAACTACACAGATTTCTTATTTTCACACTGTTGCTCCATGTGAAGGGGTTTTGTGGAGAGCATTTTTTAATATGGAAAACACTCAAGTATTTTGGTGATGAGGCAGCCTGCATTTCGATTAAGAGGATAAAAGAAGAAAATATGAGTAGTGTTTGTTCCTGGGAAACAAAATAATGGCAATGGAGAATGTGATTAACCAGTTAAACACATCATGAAGGGAGAATAAAAGTATTTATGAAATTGGGTCAAATTTAATGAATAGTTTCTGAAAAAACATTCAGAAAGCAAATATATTTGAGAAAGACTAACCATTTCATTACAGCATTTTCAGAACAAAACTATCAATGTTCAAATTTAACTAACTAAACTAACTAACTAAAATAAACCAGCTAAACTGAAGACAAAATATTTTATTTCTGGTCAACCCTCTTTTCAGTTTATTGTTTTGTTTGGGAGAAAATGAAAAAAATGTGGTTTAATCCAAAATTAGTTTGTTTTCCTTGATTTTTTTAGTTCAAACATAATACCCACTGGCTTGACTAATGATGCATAAAAAGTCTGAGTAGATATTTTCCTGTCCTCATTACTGCCTCGTTGTTCACTGAATGCACCTGAGGGTAGCATCGAACATACTTGACCTCTCAACATGGTCCCTTTTCTAGTGCAGGGCTTTAAGTTCTTCAGTAATATTTATCCCCTTCAGAGTGCCACTGGGAAGCTCTTCAGTGGAGGCATAAATATCAGGGTTTTAGCCACACCTGCTACTGTCTGCCCCATTTTCCTTCTATCCACAATCCACAGAAACAACAAACATCACTACTTTGTTTTTATAATGATGTGTATTTGTTTTAACAGGTACTATGTAAAATAATAATCTTTGTGTATTTACTTAAGGTTGCACACATCATATCAGTTTTCTTATTGAGAAATAATTCTGTGTCAGCTAGTGATTAATAGAAATAATACTTTAATTCCTCCCCTAGAATAAGCAATACATGGTTCTGAGAATATGCAGAAAATATCTAGGGCTTCAGTGCCTGATTTTCCATTTCCCTCCTCAGTTCCATCTTTAATCAGAACTGAGTAACACGTTCCCAAAAGTGACCTTGGTAGTTACAGTTGCCAAATCCACGACTTCACTATATTTGCTTTGGAAAACTAAGGAGTTAAATTTAATAAAAGTGCTATGACTACAAACAAACTTTGTAGAGGCATCACAGTTAAAAGATTGCTAGAAATCGGTACCATCACTTCCCTGGAATCTCTCTCCCTGCCCCTGCTGGCTAATTCTGGATGAACTGAGGTTCTGATATGTTACCATATAAATACTTTGAAGGAGAACAAATAGAACGAGAACATGGCATCTGTGCAAATGCATTTGCAACACAATTTTAAGCTTCCAAGTAGCCTTAAACCTAGCTTTAAACACAGCTGAACAAACTAGGATGAAAATCATAAATAAAAAGCCTTTAAAAATATATCTGCATTCTAAAGTTCATGTGAAATAGAGAAAATACATTAGTGAATTACAGTACAAGTATCTAAAGCTTCATAAACTTAACCGTTGTGCTTATATATGCAGAATACAACAACCTCCCCACTATTCCTTCACAGAAAATTCTGGGTCAAAATCATTTAACTGCACAATGTTATTGTTTGCTTATCAAAAAAATGAAATCTAGGCTAAGTTAAAAAAGGATAATTCCTATGCAATTATTTCTACAGCTGTAACTATAACGTCAAAGCACAGCATACTCATCTCAGTTCACAGCTCTGAAGAGCATAAACAAAAATCCTTGTGCTCCCAGAAAACACCTTCTGAGAGATCAGTAAACTCCTAGAAAGGTTTGGAAGGTTGCATATCTACTTAGTGATTTCCAAAATAAATACATGTCATCTCCTCTTCTTGCCACGCACATCCATGTAAAAAATTTAAACTGTAATTGGTGGTGTTCACATGATCTCTGTTAGGGAACTCAGAGCATCAGAGCGACTGCATGACACACACCAGAAAAACTGCCTTTCATTGCTATGATTACAGGACTTGAACTGGTTTATGTGGTTTTTTTCATTGGAGGTCTTTGTCCTATGTTGTGCCTCAGGGTGTTGGAAGGGTATTTGAAGAAAGTGCCAAGGAAGGAAAGGCAGTAAGATTTCTGAGAGAGATAAAGGCCATCTGATTCTACATGTTTGTCTTTTAAAAATTCGGTATTGCCCTAACTTCCCTCTTTGTGTTACCTTTGCTTTGAGAAGTACTGTATCTCATTAGCAGTAAATCTCTTGTCTTCTTGTCTTTGTAACTTATTTTTGTTTCTTTTGTATTTGATTTCACAAAATCTAGTAATTGGAGAATTTGTTCCAGATGTACAAAAAATATGGCAACATATCTTCTGAAGCAGCTAGTGTTCATGTTGGAAAAATAACAGTGGAATGGCTGCTGGGACTCTCTTCAGAATCTGACCCACAGATTAAGCCCAGCTATGAAACCCCCCCAGTACTAAATTTGTGTTGTTACCTGGAAGGTCAAAATGAAAGTGAAAGAGCTAGATAGTCTTAAAAATGAAAGGGAAGGCATTTCTCATCTGAACTACTCATAGGAAAATCATCAAATTACATCTTCCCAGGAAAACCAGTGACCACCCCATTAATGTCAAGACACTGCTTTTTATTCAGTTCCTTTTTTCTCTTTTTGATTTTTTTGTTTTCCAATTTTGTTAGAAGTAGAAGAGGTGTTAAACTTACTAGGGAAATCCTAGAACTTCTGCATTATCACTGGAAAAAGCCTATCAGCCTGGTTTTACAACTGCATCAGTTGTATGTGTCCTTCAACACAGACCTAGGAAGACTTAAACAGAACAAATAAATGCTGTAAGATCTCCTGCTGCTCCCTGTCCTGCACTTTGATCTTCCCCTCCTGAGAGACAGTAACACTGCTGAGGCTTCCTGCTATGAGGTTCCATGGTTGGGGTTTAGATGGAAAACCAGAAGTGCAACGCCATCAGTTGTATTTACAGAAGTGGTGCAGCCATTAGAAGTTACTGCTCAAAGTGGTGTTTTCGCATTCCTTACTTTTCTGGCCCAACATTTTGTCTGCAGAAGTACACTTTGTTAGTTACCTTCCCCGAGCAACATTTGTGTAAGGGGCCTTCTGGCAGGAGGAGTTTCCCTTCATTAGCAGTGGAGATGCAATTAAACCCTGGCTGAGGGCCTGAACCAACCACAGCTTCCATGAACACTCATATCTTCAGTGACCTTATGCCAGTTTTCTCAGAAGTCCCACCTTTCTGTGAAATTCAGTCTCATCAAAACTGAAATTCTGGTCTGGTCTCCCAGTTGTTCTTTTCTGACTCTCCAAACCCATCCTGGTGCTGCATCTCCAGTCCCACACTGGGGCCCTGGTTCCCCCTTGGTCCCATCTGTCCCTGCTGCTGACTGCACTAACAGGACCCATTTTCATAACCCTGTCCTCTCTTGTTTTGCTTCCAAAAGCTTTTTCCTGGTCAGAACTTAAGAGTGCCTAAATTTCTCAGTGTGTTAAAGCCATTTCCCTCTCCCACTATATATTTAAGGATGTAATCTACATCACTTTCTTGTCTTAGGATTGAAGTGTATGTGTATCAACTATACCTGTGGTGGAAGTGCCACATTCATTATGGGTTTTGGAGCAAACAAGAATAAGACTATACACAAGAATCTTGCACTGGAGGGAGGGTGTTTTTGTACAAGCTGGTAGTGTCCTGCAGAACAGGAAACTTTACAGATGAGACAGAGATCAGGAACAGACTTTTTGGTTAACCTGTGTAGTCCCAGTCATTGCAGGCAATTACATCATACAAACCCTTTCATATTGGACATGTTCATGATACAGAACATATTTCTGTCCAGGGTTAATGCTCATAGGTTGCACAGCAAACAGCTGTTGCTTCCTAAATGCATTCATTTTGTTAAATATGTTTTAGGCTTTAATTTGGAAAGTGAGAGTTTTCAAAGTTGCAAAAAAAGTGCATGAAAAAGTAAAGATCCTTTATAGCAGCAGGTTAAGGTAATCTTCAGAATATTCTTTATATGGAGGAAGAGCAGGAATTTTTCCTTTGCAATCCAAGAGTGCATCCATGTCATAAAAAACTGTTATGCAATGTGGGGGAGACTTCTTTTGATCTGTTCCTCCATAAATGGTTCCAATCCCTTTGACTTACAGACATTAATCATCACATACAACATACATGGAAATCTAAAGAACATGGGGGTTTCTGTTTATTTTAAAGCACAGTGACACATTTTATTTATCAAATCCCTGATTTCTTTTGTAAAATAAATCAGTTCATTATTGTATTTCAGTGTTAATAGCTGAAAAGCAAGCAAGAAGCAGGACATTCAAAATTCTTGGTGTCCTTTATGCTAAAAAGTGGTCAGTTCTGCACACACCCACAGACTTGCTGGCACAACTTGTTTCTGCCAAATTCAATGGGATTTTACAGTTTTCTACCATCCGAGAGTGTGTGTGGGGGAAATGAGTGTGTTTATAAGCAAAGAAGGGTTCAGCACAAACTAGTATGGTTCTGATTCTCCCTATACTTCCTTTACAGCACTACAAGTCAGCACAGTTATTCCCTATTTACTTACATGCAAGTAAAATCTAAGTAGGAATCCCTGGGATTTAAGCTAAAACTTTTTAGGTTTTAGTTTAAAAGCAGTTTATAGGAATAGGAGCACAACTCAAAGAGACTTCTAAGCAAAGAAGTGTTTATATGAACAAGTCACAGTTCTCTCAGTAGAACTGTCTGGAATTTGTTAAAAATACTCATGTTTCGAAACAGATTTTGAAATGTGTAAGTAATAGTTAAAAAATAAAAATATGACTAGCACTAAAGGTGCTTTTCAACATTAAAGCAGCTCCAGAAATGCAGGAAGCAATTATTAATTTACATAAAAACTTGACCTGAAATCATTAGATAAAAAAATTAATGTTTTTTTATATTCATTGTCAGGTTTTTCTCCTCTACCTTGTTCAGTTATGGCTTTTTTGGTGCTTTTTTGTACAGTTTACCCAGTAATTTTGTTCATCATATGGGCTTCATTCAGATTCAACTCAAGGCCAGGACTTCAGTTCAACACTTCTACATCCATCCCAAAGCTTAGTCAAAAGTGAAGATTTCACATTAAAAAAATACAAAGGTTTAGCTATAATACAGCATAAACAAATATTTGATCCATTTGCTGTACTACCACTCAGTGAGTCATTGCTTTACAAATACTACTGGTACGACTGTCATAAAACAAACCACATGTTCTTGTGAGGTAGGTAGAAAAATATTTTCTTAGCCCTTTTACAACAAATTGGTAAACTTGAGCACAGAGATGTGAAAGCCTTGGTTTTGGGGAGCCCTTCAGCACTAGATGTGTCCATAGCTGCTGAGGATTTGGGATTTCAGATGTTCAGAGAGGCTTTAGCAGCTGAGGAGGGAGGCTTGCTGGCTCTGCAAAGGTGACATGGCAAGGAGGAGATGAGGGACAAGAGGGGGCTACAAGGGGACACTGGTCAGTCCAAGTGACCATTGTATTAAAGGGCTTGAAGTAGATTTTACAGCGATGTCTAAGGCAGGATAAGGCAATAGTTTTGCAGAGATTTTCAAGGATTGAAATGACAGCTTGGTAAAAATGAAGGCTCTGGGTTGGAAAACAAGATAAATGGACAAATAGATGTAGGTACTCCAAGATCCGGGATATGAAACAGCCATTTTTGTGTAAAGAATCTCCTGTGGCAGTATGTGTTTTGTAGCTCTTGCACACAGGGAGATATAACTGTTATTTAAATGATTGTCATGGCTTAGAAATTACATTCTCCAATTTAGTATTCCCCCTAAAACCACCCTCTGCTCCCCCTTCCCCTCCAACTGGAGGCACAAAAGGCAAAGACCATGGGTTGAGATATGAACAATCTACTGGAAACAGTAATGAGATGAGAAAAATTAACAGTAACAGCAACAAGAGGTATAATTCACACAGAAAAACTCTGTGTAAGTAAACAATACCAGCCAGCTCCCTCTGCTACATTTTCTTGACTGGAAGAAGCCTCTTCTTCCTGGAAGAGAGTCCCTTTCCCTGCCCCTAGCAATGATGTGAGGTGGCATTGAACAACATCAGGGTGTTGGCCATGCCTCTCCTGGCTACTGCAAAAAAATCACCCTGTCCTGGCCAGAACCAGGACAACAATAATACATATATGACAGAGAAGCAAATCAAAAATTATCCCCAGATGACAGGCCTGAATGTGAAGGAGTACAGTAATCTCTCCCAATCACTGACACAGAAGGGAGAAGAAAATGCAGGACCTTGTCCATGTTATACGAGTGACTGGACAGGGATAAGGTGATATGAGAAGGCTAAATCATATATCCCCTTCATACTTTCTATCCAGACTAGAATAGGGGGCAACTGGTTTGGAACATCCATATAGCAAAAGTAGTAACAGTCACATTTGTGAATAATGCCATGCAGGGAAAAGTTTTAAAGGGAAGGGGCTAAAAATAGATGACTTTGTACAATACAGAAGGCTGAGGGGTGATCCTTTGAGTGAAAAGCTGAAGTAGCAGTTTGTAAAGTGTGCAATAATAAAGAGAAGGAAACTCATGAAACACAAAGGTTTCTTTCAGAATTCAGTAGAATTCTTCATTTTCTTGGTTACACAAATGAAGTTAATGTGGTGGCAGAATACAGGAAAGAGCCAAAAAGAAAGGTAGAGCAGAAAAAGGAATAAAGAAACATGCTTTAGGCAACTATAATGGCATGACAGGAGCACAGAATATTACAACTAAGTATCCAGGATACCAGAGCAACATCACAGAAAAATGGTACAGAAAATTTCAAAAATTATCTGTGAAGGAGTAATTGTCAAAAAGGAAGAATAATACATCATTATACCCTCAGAAATAGCATTCAGATGAGCAGGGTCAGTAGCCCAAGTTTTGGCCTCAATTATTGCATTGGTTTTCACTGCAGATTTAATTTGTGTTTGAGATTTGAATTCTGCCCAGTGCAAAACCAACTTCCTACTGGTGCTTGGAAGGAACAAACTATCTCATGGACAGCAGTAAAGGCAGTTATGAAAGCTGTCAATGTCCATCAGACAGCTGCATCTTAAATTATCTGAGTGTGCAGCTAATGAGAAATCTGCATTTAAAACATGGGGACAGTGCTTTAAACACAGAGATGCAGGGTGTGAAAGCATATCCATTGATTTAACATAAGTGTGCTTTGGAGCAGTTAGCTGGGTTCTGAGGCAGCTGTTTGCTTCCAGGGTGAGTGAAAGGCTCTGACACATCTGTGCTTGTCCCAGTGTCTGCAGTGAGTCAGGCTGACCACAGCACACTGCGTGGCATGCTCTGGCCACGTGCTGTCCTGAAACTCCTCTGGCAATGCAGAGTCCCTGGGAGCTGCCATCACTGATGGTGCTGCCAAGGAGACAACCACAGGTTGCCCTCCTGCTGTCCTCAGACCCTCCATCTCTTGAAAGCTGCCTTCAGTAACAGATGAGCACCCTTCCTTGATCTTGGCGAGCCCTGTGTCAGCCCTGGTAATTCACTCAAGCCAAGGACTTGTTAACTGATGAGTCCTGAGTTCTTTTAGATGATTCCTGGTGATAAGGTTTCAGCCAAGTGTTGGCACTCCAGCCATAGGGGTTGCTATAAACTGGAATCCATTACTCCTTTCAGGAAGGTCCTCAGGAACAACACTGGTGTTTCTCTGGTGGAGAGGTACAGACCCTGCCATCCTGCTTCAAACATCTGCCAGATCACTCCAAGTGTTCCTGTGGAGGGATTTGCACATCTCCATGCTGCAGCTACCTTCTGTTTCTGTTCAGAGATGGTGCAGACCCATGAAGCGTCAGGGTGAGACTGGAACGCCAATGAAGCTGAGGAACCATTTAGAAATGTCTGTGCTCAAAGCAGTATTGAATATGTAAGTAGTGAATACATTACTGAGGAAATTTTCCATGTATTTGTTAGTCAGATTCCTAACTTGGCGGTTGTGTGAATACCTCAGCTGCTCCTGGATGCATTTGCAGCAATGATGTGGCAAAGGGCTTTGTTCCATGTCCCTCCATAGAATAGGGCAATTACAGAATTATATTTTTATAAATGTAGGTTTTTCTGAGATTTATTCCCTACATTTGTCTCACTGGGACTGGGCTAGTGCATGTTCTTTCTGTGGCATTATGCCAGTCACAAACTGGAGCTGGGGAAGGCTGCAGCTGTCTGCTTGTTATTAATTGAGGGTTAGTGCAGAGACCAATGCACATTGGTGCTCCAACACCCAAACTGTTTTCCAGATACTTCATGAATGGAAGCTTAAATTCCCACTTTAGTACAACAAACCTCTGAGTCACATTTAATACTAAGATCCCACTTGCAAATGGTTTATGAGCTTACAAAAGGGAGTTTTAACTTCTAAGATTCTTATGAATTGAACAGCTAATTAATCTGATTCTAATGACTCAATAATAATCTTCTGCTGTCCTCACTGTCATGCCCAGCACAAACCATACATGTGGTCAAATACTGGGACAGATGTCCAGAGAGGCAGTGGAATATCCACCCTTAGAGATATTCAGAACTTGACTGAGCAAGACCCTGAGTAACCTAATTAAGTCAGTGCTGCCTTAAGCAAGAGGTTGGATCGGATGATCTCCGAATGTCCCTTCCACCCTAAATTATTCTTACAGCTCTATAATACATTTTGCCTAAAGTATTTGCTAATAATTTAATAATTCTTCATTTATTCTTTTCCCATTGGAAAAGCATCTCCATTTGGAAAACTGAGATCTGTGCAATCTGTGGAAGTGTGCATGTGTGAATTGACTCAATTAATCTGAGTTTAGATTCACCAGGCAGCTGGAAGGGAGCTTCACACAAGCAGCTCTGAATTTCCAACTTTCTTTGACCTGGTACCATCAGGGTTTGTTGGCCTTCAGTCATACAGCAAGAGCCATCTTGGAGATGTACAAAGGAAAGATGGGTTGGAAGACCAAGGTCAGCTGCTCACAAGGTTAAAAATATTTTCTTAGACATTAAATGGATGTTTTTTATTACTGAGATACATTGTGAAGTCATTCCTCAGTGTCTTTTCAGTGTTTGAATGAACATTCAGTATTCATGGTATAAGCAGAACAAGGAATGTGCTAAGCTGGGGTGTGAACATACAACATGCTCCATGGCAACAGCTGTATATTTGCTTTTCATCCAGTACGATGGAATTAAAGACAGGGATAAGAGGGATAAGTTGCCAAACCTTTACCACAAAGGTAAGAGGAAATATGCTAATCAAAATATTTTTGCATTTCCTGTACCTGTCCTGGAAGTCTGTGCTGAGGTAGTAAGAGTGTTCTGCAGGATAGGATGCTTAGATGAGGCTTCAAGGTCAGAGTTTGTATTTCTACTCCTTGTCACCATCTCAACTGTTCTCTTTGGTTTTATGTGCCTTATCCAAAAAGAACACCCACTCCATGAAGTGCTTTCAGACCTGGTGTTGAAAATGGGAAAGGTGCACTGAAATTATTTGTATGGAGAGCAGTGCACAAAATGAAAATTTTAGTGAAGCAGATCTGTTTTGAAGCCTAGTGAGAAATAAAAAATGGGAAAAACCCCCAAGATTAACTTGTGCTGTATGTGTGCATTTTGTACTGGTGACCTCTGCATCCACATTTGGGAGCAGATTATGCAGTATAATGGCCTGACAAGATCAAAAGGTTCCTGGAATACTTGGGAGGGGTAAGAAATTCACAAGATGAATACATGGGAAAAGGACTACACGTGGATTATATGGCTCTGGAATAACATATGGAATTTCTGATCACACTTCAGCTGTTGTTTCTCTCCAAAGAAAGTTGTGTACAAAGGCATACATAGAAAGAATGTCACAGAAATAAACAGTAACATCCACAATGGAGAGGTGCTACGTTCTTAGTACTTCAGCAGAAATACTGATAAATACTGGGAAAAGTCTTGCTTTTATTATGCTTATCAGCTGTAATCCAATGAAGGAATAATAAACCTCATCCTTTTGGATTATTTTTAGGGCTAATAACTAAAACAAGGTATCTAGAATAACTAAACTTGCCTTCTAGATAATAAGAATATATTTTATGTTTTGAAGATTTCAAGATGATGTGCATATGCTTAAATTTTTTATTTTAATTTCAAGGAAGTAAGAAACTTTTGTAGTCATGCAGAAAGGATTTACACAAACCAAGTTTGTCTTTAGATAATCAGAAGATTTCCCTAGAGAGTATGTATTTCCCCAATTACCACTCTGAAATGTTATTTTCATAGTTACAAAGCACCATGTAAACCTATCCTACTACAGGGATACTAATGATCATTGCTATTATTTAGCAGCATTAGAGGTGGAGCTTAGAGCAGTGAGTATTTTAATACGTAGTGTGCCATAACATTTGACTTGTTCTTGAAATTAAATGGTCAGGATATGTTAATCACAAAATCTAGTACACAGTGTCTGTCAGAAAAGTGCTAATGATTGCCTAGTGCCCCAAAGACAGAGATGTTAGTTTTGCTGTGCAAAAATTCAGTGTTATTCTGGAAAAGACCTTGCCCTTGGCTGCTGAATGTCACATGGACTGTGCAGTACAGGGCAAAGGCAGCACAGGCAGCACCACATCCTCCAGGATCTTTACAGTTCTTGCCTTGCTCATTCCATCAATGCAACAATTGTAAATAGTGCAGGTTTTAAAAGGCAAGTTTGCACCTGTGAATTACTTCTAGAGGAAACCAGAGATATTTTACAACATGTGTAAGGATAAAAACGGGTTAGATGACACTGGGGAAAAATGGATGGAATAGTCTCCACTTGCTCTCTAAGTGGCTGGGAAGAGTCTTCCAAAGGTGGCAGTAAGGGAGGAAAAAGTGTCTGAATCATCTGTACATCTCCTACATTTTGTTGGAAATGTTCCTTACTCAAATGAGTACTGTGGGGTGTTTAATAAATTCCTCTAATGGCCATAAAATATAAAATAAGTTTTATTCAAGATAATCAGAATGTCTGAAATCTTTCTACTTTCAGTTGTTTGGTGATGTACTTTCTCAATTTTTATACTCTTCATAATACCATATGTATCAAAATGGACAGTCTTATCCAAGTTAATCAATAAGCCACTTCAATTTTTTGTAAGGGTCAGAAGTGCAATTCATCTTCAACAAAAACCATCAATTTAGCCTCAAATTTTTTAAATTGTATTTTTAAAAAATATGATTTCAAAAAAAGATATATTTAAGGAGGTAAGATATTTTTCAGGCTCTCTTGACCCCAGAATCTGCATTTTATGATTTTGGTTTATTCTCTTTTCTAGTGCCCATCCAGTCAGAGACTCGTAAGTCAGCAACATTAAATCTAATTATGTAAGTAATTGTGGGCATTGTTCAATGAAGGGCATCCAGTGATAATCTAACTATGCTGTGTGTACAGTGAAAAAAATGTATAATTCTAAAGAATCAGAGTCTGAAATCACTTGTTATTTGAAACAGCATAAAGTACTGTTCGTTTCTGCTCCATTAGAGTGATCTGCACTTTATTCACACACTAGAATCTTTCTCCAGCAGTTGGTCACCATGCCTTTCTTAAAACTATAGATTTTTAACCACTGTTTAACATAAAAAGCTAATAATATCCTGTTCATCAAATGTTCTAACAATAATGGTGAGACAGACTCTGCATATTTGAGCTTGAGGTTTCTAGCATTTTAGGTGTTTAGTGTATAGTATAATGTAAAATGAAAACCACAAAACTATGAAAATTATAGTGACTTTCCAGAGTTAATGACAAATGATATCACAAATTTTTTTTCAATGTCACCAAAGTTTTTCTTTTTTGACAAATGTTTATTCTGTGGCTATAAACCTTTGGGGATGTAGTGTCTTGATAACACTAAAAACCCAACTAAACACAGATTAAAACTCGAATACAGATTTAGAATAAATTTTGCATACCAGGGAAGCAAAGAAGTCCCAGAGCCACTCTGTTAAGAGGAATCCATGTTCCTTTTCACTATGAGGGCCCAGATTTGCTTATTTGTGTGCCATGGCATTACTTACAGGCTCACAGTCATAGATTTGAAGGCCAAAAGGGACAATTTGTACCCACAGAACCCATCTTGGGTTGCACAGGAACGTTCTTCATCCATGTTCTGCACAAGGCCCCAAATTCTGATTTACTTAAACCATGTTATTACAAAGTCATCATGTCTTAATTTGAAGTGATTCACAGAAAGTACACCATTGCTGGTAGTGAATCAAAGTCCCATAAATAAAATGCTATAACCTTAATGTCAAAAAGTGTGTCTCAACTCTAATTTTGAAGGGCAAACTTCCAGCCACTGGCACTTTTTATATCTCTTAGTTAATTTAATTTTCCAAACATTAAATCCTGCAAAGTGATTTGCAGCTTACTGAACAGATGGTCTCCGTGTTTCTTTACATTTTGTAAAATTTGGGAGCTAATGTGATGGCTTCTGTCTAAAATTTTTTAGCTGCTTTTGGGTCATATTCTAAAACTTCATCCTAAATGTTAGGGTTCATCACTTGTGTTTAAAGTTCAAATTAATGTTATTTTGTATAATACTGGGGAGAGCACTTTTATGAAGTGTAGGACTATAATAACTGCATTCACTAGATCAATATAAGTGACTTCTTTTCTTTGTTTTATTGCTTAGAAAAACAATGCATCTCTTAAAATGGCACAATTTTGACTAACAAAAATGGACAAATTAAATGCAAGGAAGATGTTCTGTGCTCCAGTTTTATTTCTGCTATGCAAAAAGTTTATTACTTATTGTCTTAAATCTGTACCCATGTGCTCAGTCACATGGCTAAAGAGACATTTTCACTGCGCTATACGGGATCACTGGAAACAACTGTTTAATTACCCACATCTGTCTACAAACTGCTTTACATCTGCATAGATCTGTACCCTGTTGGAAACAGGACAACAACAGCCTTGTTCATCTGCAAAAAGTTCAAGTGCTAAATATGCATTCAAATTTATTTAGAGTCATAATACTACCTAAGTGCAAAAGCTTAAAAAGAAGTCATCTATGGAAGATGCAGATCTATAAAAATTTAAAAGTTTACCTTAAAAAAAATTTTTTTTCAGAGTTTGAGTTTTTAAAACCCTATGCCATGAATTCAAAAATACCAATTAAACAAATTGAAACAGAACACTAAGAGTGTTCTGAAAGCAGACACACAAAACATTAATAAAGTGTAAGGAGTTAAATAATTTGAGTTAGTGTCTCATATATTTTTTACCATAGTTAAGTACGTTCCTATTTTTTATCCAAAGAATAAGTGTCTTTTGGATATATGTGCCCAAAAATGAGAAAGGGGTTGGTTTTGCTGACCTGACAAACCATTCACTAGGCACAAGTGATTCACCATCAGATGCATTTGGAAAATGAAGATGTAACAGTGTTTTCTTCTCAATCTCAAACTGACTAAATAGTTTGCTGAGCCTGCTGAGGTATGTAAAAGAACTGCTGTCACTTCAGAGCAGACAGTGAACCAAAAATCACATGATTTTCTCAAATGAAATTCATGACTAGTGAACCAATTTCCACAGAAATAACCTAGTTCTGCATCATCAGGGAAGTCCACGGGGTAAATTCAGTGAGTGTTTGCATTAGTGGCACCTGAACTGCCTGGTCCAGGGCAGCCGAGTGTGAGGGAGACTGAGGGAGCTACATAAATGACACTTCCCTGTCCTTGCAGCACTTTTGTAGCCTACAAGATGTTCAAAAATACACCCTGAGTTTAGTTTGGAGGCCAAGTTGTCTGTGGAGTCAGCTGTGGACAGCCTGTCTTGTTCTCCATGCTTTCCTGTGCATGGAAGCAGTAGAGAGAGGCAGTGAGATGCCAGAGAGCTGGAGATGGGCAGGGGAGTAGCAGGGCTGCCAGGTGACTTCCCAAAGACAAGGCCACTGGCAGCACAAAGGGAAGGGATGGGAAGAGCAGGGGGCAAGGATGAGTAGAGAAGAAGTTCCTAATAGAGCTTTCAGGACAGAACAAGTGGTTTGGGATTAGGAATGATCTTGAAATGGCTGTGTACATTGCCCAAACTGTACATCCCTGCTGGTGAAGTGACTGCTGTATCCATATGCCACATGGGAGATTTAGTGCTTCTTTGAGCTACACTCAAAAATGAGCAGTGCAGATCTACCATAAGTAAAGATGCAGCAATCCTGTTGTGTTCTAGGATCCTTTTCCTTGAAGAGAGACACAACCTTTTGCACCAGGAGCATACTAGAAAACTGAATATTTTCACTTAAGGGCCTAACCCTCAGGTATCTTTTGGTTTTAGAGACCTGAAAAACTTTTCAATGGCATGTTGGACATTTCCCTAATCATCTGAATCAAAAGCTGTAGATTTAGTATTAGTAGAAGACACAACCTTACACCACTGGCAGATTCTGATAAGTTATTCAAACAGTGCTATACTTGTAGCTGTGCACAACCAAAGCTCTCCAGCACTGTAACAACCAAAGTCTACTTGGTTGGTTAAAGCCCTGTTTTTTAAGTGACTTTTATAAAAATATTTAGCCCTAGGGCTTTTAATTTTCTTGGTTTATCTACCATATTTCTCAGCGTTTGGTATTAAAGCACACTGAAATAATTTTATAAAAGCAATTTTTTAGCTTGACTGTTCCAGAGTAGACTGTCTAAGGATAGATAACTTACAATACACATCCATTAATAAAATTGTAACATAGCCAGAAAACAGCTGTGATAGTACTTTTAAAAAAAAATTGTACCAGTTCATCACCTTGCTTTGCCAAAAGTGAGATAAATGCTGCTGTGATGAATTTTTCCCTTTGAAGGTCAGTGTCCATACTGCAGAGGGCATGAATCCTTGCCATTCATGCTTTACAAGAACAATACTAACATTCATGAACATTTCAGCTTTAATCATGTGATGAGTTTGGTTAACAAAATTCCAACTCCTTATCTTCTGTGGGTACCTCTTTCACAAAGCAAATAATTTTGTTTCTACATGACTGTGGACGTCCTGGACTTCAGTGAGTGTGACCATGGTGAGCCGTGGCAGTGGAAGCCCTTTGCAGTGCAATGTCTGATCAACTTGATGCTGAGAACAGCTGCTAAAGCGGGTGAGCTACTTACACTGGGGTTGCTGATGTTGCTGAAATTGGTGTAGCACAGAACTGGTGCAGTTTTTCAGAGCTCTGCAGTGTACAAGGCTCAAAGGTCAGACTGAGAGCGCTGGTTTGTAGGACTGAGAACTCCAAAGAAACTTTCAGTCCTATATAGGATTTATTAAGCTCATTAAAATAACACCCGATCCTAAATGAGCCACAGCTTTACTTACTCTCTGTTGTGGCTCTTGAAACTCAGAGTGTGATTCCCTCACACAATAGCAGTGAGAAGCCACAGATCGAAAGCAGCTGCCACCATGTTTGCAGAGGGGAACACGCTCTGAGCAGTCGGCAGTTTCTGTCCCAGAAGTGCTGCAGCTACTGGTTTGCTCTGTTCAGAGATGTCTTTGTTTGAGTCACAGGTTCAAGTAACCTTCTCAGAAATGGAGCTACAGACTAGTCACTTCAAAAGAAAAAAAAGAGTCTCAAAACTGACTGTAAACCAGCCTTGGTTCATCCTCTGCCTCCCTCAGTTAGGCTGTATCTGTCTCTGCAAAGCTGTATTGCACTACCATATAATCAGAGGAGGAATGAAAAGGTAGGTCTTGCTATCAGTTCTAGCAGTGAGATCTAAGGCTTATCACACAGCTCCTCTGCTAACCCTGAGGCTTACTTCTCAAGTACTTTCCAAATCTTGAATAAGTGATATATCAACTACTAAATATCTGTAGGCAGTCCCCAGATATCCCCTTAATGCCTGTGAAAGTGTACGTATTTAAATGCACATCCAAAACATACCTTGGTGATTTCTCACTACTACACAACATCCTCAGTGTCTAACCCAGCACTTGGAAAGACCAACTGCCATTACACTGCAACTTTTAAGATGCTTATTATAATGGAATGGCTGCCTTTTGGTGGTAACAGGAGCAACAGCAGCTGCACATGAAGTAAGAAAGATGTTTAGGAAAAGTTCCGTTAAACCTGTTCTGAGCTCCACAAATTCCTAGAATTAATAAGGGAATCTGGACATCTTACAGAAGTGTTACATTAAAGCAGAATTTATTTAAGCAAAGGAATTCTGCCTTGTGGCTTGGGGATTAAAAAAAACATTAAAAATATTGTCCTTGTTTTATCAACTGTCCTTTGGACACATATCTTCAAATGGACTAAAAAATCAAGGGTTGTACAACCTAAGATATACCAGCAATGCAGACTGCATATCCAAAATAAAAACTATATGTAAACTACATATCTTATTGATCAGTGAGCAAGACATTTTCCCCCAGTAAACTAAATAGGCTACAAGAGCAGCAGTTAATAGCAGGGGAGGAAATTACATCATTCGTGGTACAAATAGAAGGTTCAGTTCATGTTAAAAGGAGACTTGCCTTTCTTCTAAACAGAGCAGGTTGTCAGTGGTGTTTGACATGTGTGGATGAAGCACAAAAACTAACAGCAACACAGTTGCAGAACAATTCAAATCACAGCCCACAGCAGCTTGTCAGTAAGTGGTCACCTTGTGCCACTGCAATATCTGATACTGCTTCTGAGAGGCACTCACTAGAAATACTGAAAGTGATGTCATGTCAGAAAGCCAAAGCACAGGATGGTCAAACAATGCAGGAAAAAGATCTGTCATTCTTTGTGGTGCCCAGGACAAAGCTGGGGAGATGCTATTTATCTGGGAGAAAGAACAGTCTTCCATCAGTTCTGGCAATTTCTTAATGCTTCCTGAGGCAGCAAGAGGCAGCTCTTAGGAGGTTATGAACTACAACTGCTAGTCCACATGTTGAGCCATTCTGCCCTTCAATGAAAGCACATTCTCAGTGTAACAAAAGATTGATGAGAATAATAATGCAAAGCTTGTGATGTGTACAATGAAAAAAAAAGGGTGTCTTCCTTGGAGTAATTTTTATTATCTTGATCCATTTGATAAATGCCATACAACAGACTGTTCACATAGGCCTTATTCAGCAGGAAGAGGTGACAAGGCCACCTTGGCACTCCTGCTTTAACCCATCACCTGATGTAAGTGCGTGGGAAAGGCACTGGAAGTCATTTGCTGCTGGTGAAAAGGCAGTGGATGAGTCTCCTTCCAGCGGCCTGCAAATGCTGAGTGAGGACATGGGAAGAGCACAGCTCCCTGATGCTCCTTAGTTCTGTCAGGCCACACAGGCAGCCTGTTTGGTCTGTGACCAAATGGATACAGCACTGGCAAGCTCTTCATCATCTCTACCATCTCCTTTTCTGACTGTTGTAGTACATTGGTTCTGACTTGTCAGCACAGTAGAGAAGGATGAACCAGTGCTAATATTTACTGAACACAATAGTGGAAGTTTTTCTCTCAACTTTTCCAATTTTCAGATTGTGAAAAGCTTGAGTTTATGCACCTGGACTCTATTACAGACTCTTGCTTCCAGTTACTGAAGACAAATCATACAGTTCTATTTGCCCCTCCTCAGCCAGTATTCATCATTCCTTTAAGCACTTCCAGGTTATTTACCCTGGAATCATGTGAAGTCATTTTGGTACATAAATGTAGTTTTCCCTCTAATTCCTAGTACTTAATTTGGGACCCAAAGTTTCTCTTCTCCTCCCTATACAGATCTTGATATATGAATCATATTCCTATTTCATTTGAAGCTTTACTGCTATGTTGCACCATTGCTGAACCTATAAGTTTGCTACTTCCTCTGCATATGTAGGGGTAAATTCAGTCACTTCACATCAATGAAGGTCTTCCCATGCTGTGTCATCATAAATTCATGCATTCCCATTTGCACTGCAGTCTGCTATTCCTCCCTTACATTAATCACCAAAACACTTTGTGATCAACATCTTTGCAGTTTCTCTCAGAACCCATTCACAAGCCCTGTAAGCATTACAGTGCCTTTCCTTCCATGTGAACCCTAGTGCTCAGCATTTCTCCAGCATCTTTCCTATCAGATTTCTTGTCCTAAAACACTCAAAACCTATCACAAAAGATTTCTGGAAGACAAATTCATTAGGTGAATTAAGGTCATTTCATATCTTGCAAAACTGTCCCTTCTCCAAAAAATAAGAAAAATATGAGAGCAAATTTTGACTGCACAACATTTAAAGGTAAGTCCATTAGCAGAGCCAAACAAATTTTACAAACTAGTGTTTTAAAAAAACTATGCAATGTCACACTATTTTAAGATCTCTTGTATTACTAAGAATAATAAGATACATGAGCAACACTCTCTCCTTTGTTGCAGTGACTGCCAAGTGATGTCACAAAAAAAGTTCATTGTGTATGTGTGAAAGAATTCGATAGGTCAGGCTGGTGAGTTACAAATTAGACTGTTTATTTATCAGTATATTAGTGATCATCATTTCTGGAAAAAAAACCCAAACATCAAAATAACCACTTGATGGGTTTATTAAAAGTTAGTGGCTTTTTGATGTATATTCAGGTAAGGCAGACACTGCACAGACGATTCCGTACAGTATTAAGGAAGCCTATGGATACTCTCCAAAACCATAAACGTGGGAAAGCTGTGGATAAACCCTTTTAGATGCTGAAATGCTTTTCTTGTAGGAGAAACCTTGTTTTGTTCATCAGAAACCTTTTATTCTATTAATGTAACTTTCCAGTAATATTGACTCAGTCATTTGCCTCATGCCATGCTTTTACTGGAACGTTTTCTGGTTTATCTTTAACCCTTTAGCTCCAGTTATTAAGCAGAGCTACAACAAGGAGACAAAACATTTTTATTACATGTGTTTGATTCAGTGTTACTTCATCACCTCCTCTCTTGTACTCATTTGTTTTCTTCTACTACACACTGCAACTTGTTAGAAGTCTGCAATAGGCTGCCCTGGGCAATGGTGGAATCGCCATCCTCCAAGTGTTCAAAAGGCATGTGAATGTGGCACTTGGGGACATGGTTTAGCAGTGAACATGGTGGTGCTGGGTTAATGGTTGGACTCAATGGTCTTAGAAGACTTTTCCAACCTTGATTCTAAATCTAGACTGTGAGGGCTCTAAAGCAGAAACTGAACTCACTATTTGGATTTGTCCTTTGCTTTGCAAAGATATTAACTGACAAGGTTTAGGAATAAGAATACTAGGATTCAGCTTGTAAGGCAAGTGTGTTTGTGATCTCTGTAGACCGTATCAACACCTTAGTCAATAACTATGTTTGTTTAATGACTGTAGTAAGTACAAAACTAAGAACTGCCATATGAGGTCAGACTAAAGGTCCACTTAGCTCAACGTGTTGTATATTCAAATAGAAATTAGTACTGGATGCTTAGGAAACAGCATCTATAGACTAAGTGCTGCCCTTGCTCTGCCCTCACAGCTACTCATGATTAGCAGTTTAAAGATTGGTTTGTGCTGAAAAGTATAAAAGGATCAATCTGCCAAGAACCTGTTTTATCATTCTTTGAAACCATTTACAATTCTGATTTCCACAACATCCCATGGCAAAGAGTTCCAAGATTTAAATACTGTGAAGAACTTCCCTTGTGTCCATCACTTGCGAAATTATTTCCTTTGCTGCGTATCTTTTTCTGTGCAATGAGAAATAGCATTAATCTCTGACTTAACTAAACATCCCCATCTGTCTTTTCCATACCATTCAATCAACTTCTTTACCCAGCCAGAAAGTTGTCATAAGGTGTCATTTCCCTGAGAGCCACTCCATCCCCTGCAACACCCTGATGGCCCCTCTCTGCATTACTTCTAGTTCTGTGTCTCCTGGCAGTGGGTGCAGTACTGCAGAGCTGGAAGCACTGTGTTCCCCAGGGACACGAGGATAATAAGCTTCTCTTTCATTCTCAATTGCTTTTTTAATAACATGTAAACTTCTGTTTGGCAGAAGTCTGGTCCCATGGACTGGACACCCATTAGGAGCTGAAACACATTTTCTGGTTCAGTTTCTTTGGAAGGGAGTGTGGTCACTGCTCTCCAAGACAATGCTGTGATGCAAACAGAGGTATGGTAACTGGGGATCACAGGGAGATTCACTTCAAAAGCATGCACCTGATCCAAATTAAAATACTAACATGGACACACCCAGAAAACTTCCACAATGATTCCAAGATTTCTCCAGAATAGTAACAGCTTCTTCAGGGCTCATTTTTATGCATGTATAGTGAGGATTATTTTTCCTTTGATCATTAGCTTGCATTTATAAACACTGAATTTCAGTTGCTGTCATTCAGCTCTTCACTGTCAACCTCTGTCTTGACAATTATAATAATAATCTATAAATTATCAAGAGTAAATGTGATTATTTTCAAGTAATTGATGACTCTGTTGTACAACACAGGTCCCAATACTAGTGTTTGAAACCTCTATTCATAGACACCTCTCTGCAAACCATGTAGTCTAAGAGATGCCCAATCCTTCTGGACCATAGCTTGGTTTTGTTATGTTATCAGCTGCTCCTGTGGGGTCTTACAAAAACATTTTTTGAAAAACCATTTACACCAGCTAGAGTCATTCTTCTGTACATATTGACTAAGAGATCTGTGAGATGTCCTATAAAAATGTTAATTCTTGTCCAAACCAAGACATGTTCACATGTCTCTGCTAATTCTATTTCTTTTGAAAGGTGCTACTAATCTGCATGCAATGGAACTCAGCGCTGCATAGTCCCTCATAGTCCTTCTTAATCAATTGGGTATGAGCACATAGAAGTGATTAATATAAGATGATTTCATAAAATACCAACAAAATCTAAATAAATGCAGTGAAGAACCTGAAGGAAGAAAATATCCTCATCTTTGCTGGTTTGCTGCTCTGAAGGAATGGAGTGCACATTTTGAGGTATTCTGTGAGACATCTAGGAAAGCCCAAGCAGGGGAACTGCTATTTTCAGACAGAAGTGTCTTTCTGACAGATGTTTTAAATGCTGGTTTTGTTTTAGTGTTTTGTTGTAGTCTCCTGCTCATACTGCTACCCTTTACCATTTTGTAAGAGTCAACCTAATTCCTCTTTCTGTGAGGCACGAGAAGAATCCTTCTTCTCTACACAGGTCAATCATATAAATTTCTTTTGAAAGCCTTTAGAGACCTAATAGATGTGCAGCAATGTTTTATATCAGGACTCATAATGAGATAGTATTGAAATAGTACTGTGATCTACACTTGCTCTGTGTAATAGAAGAGAACAGACTGAAGTGTATTTCCTTTTAGTATTGCAATACCACCAATGTAAAGTTTTAATAATAAACAGTGTGATATTGTAATTCAACAGGCAGAAAGGATGAATTTCCTTTTGTCAAAACCAAAATATTTGTATTTGCATGAATGGAAGTTACAAACATTTGACTTTAATTATATTGTTCTAATAGTTTGAATGCAAGGAACAGTTAACTATTTAATAATATTTTTTGCCAGTATCAAGATGCCTGTGCCATAAGTGTGCTGCAAAAACTATCTGAAAATTATATGGATAAGAAGGAACAACAAAAAGGGATTGCACTGATGAAAATGTACAGAGCCAAGAAACTGTACTAATGCTAAAAGTCAAATGAATGGACAAAGAAATGCTATTTACAACATAGCTGGCCATCACAATCACTCCATTGATTTAAAAAAAATAATTAGCCCATTTCTTTCAATATTAAACCACATTTAAATTTTGCCATTATTTGAGCTGTCTTTCTCTAAATATTTTAACTTTCAGAAGCAATTGCTAAACAATGAGTTTATTGCTGGATTTTAAAATTCAATCAAAGACCAGCCCGAAATAAAGCACTGTACTTGTCATTAAGGAAGTATTACAGAAAATTATTCAATTTTAATTTTTTGATAGTTATGAGCACTGAACCTGACACTGAAGGGAAGGAAGCCTGTTCAGTTCAGTGGCTTTGGTGGTATCTTCACTTCAAATGTTCAAGCTTTTAAGAGTGACAAGGGTGTATTTCAGTGTCCCTCCCAAGCAGGAGCACACTTAAGACTTGCACCTTGAAGCAAGCTACACTTGAGTCAGATAAAACACTTTATCAAGATTGTAATGAGGAATCAATTGGTTTTTGGTGTCCCAAAATATGGTCAGCAGTTTACAATGCAATGAGGAAGTTAGACTTGTGGTAACAGTGATGCTGTAGGTAAACAAGACAGTTATTACAGGCATTGCAGTGTTCCATATGCAGATCTACACTGGAATTTCTTAGACAATGAATATTGCCAGAGTTATCCAGGTCACTTTTGAACCTCACTCAGTAACTTTAATTTAGAGAAGTCCCAAGACCTGGCCAGAAGGGACCTCTGGTTAATTCTTTGTTACTGTCTTTATACCCACATTTGTACCTCAGATGATTGCCCAGTTTATGATTGAAGAATACAGTCTGCCCTGCAAATCACACCACATTTGGAACAGAATCCTGAAAATTTTTATCAGGCAACAAAATTTCTGGATTTCTACTTACTGAACATAATACTGTTTGGAGGTTACTTGATTTTGAGGACAGTTATCTTCTAAACACTGATTTTGATAAAAGATCAATGATAATGTATTGATAAATAGCTGCTTCTTCAAAATAGTTGTTAGTAAAGATTTACCACTAAAAAAAATGGAAAGGTGTTACTTACAGATGACCAAATCTTCGAGCTTGTGAGTGCCAGCTCAGTATTACTGAAATCAGCGTTGCATCCACAGCTTGCCAATGCCCAGAAGGAGTAGGTGCTTAACTGTTCTATACTCCCCAAATCCTACAAGCCTCTGTTTTCTGCTTCTGCAGTCAGTCCTATTCCTTCACCACAGACCAGCTGTATCAATACAGAGGCTGATTTGACAAATAATAACCTTTACTAAAACACACCATCTTCTTCCAAGTTACCTCTGTCTTAGAAAATACACGTGGAGTAATTAAAAAATAGATTTCTGCTTTTCAGTTCAATAAGCAGGTTTAAGTGTGTATCTCTGCTAAAAAGTGACTCTGTTGAAAGAGATGCAAGATGGAAAGCACAATGCTCAAAAACTCGCATTTCCTTGTAAAGCAAAGATGATTTTCTAAACCCTACATCTCAAGCCAAACCTTGCATTCAAAAGTTCAACCCTGTTCTCTCCCATTTGCATGTTTCCACATGTCACAGAGATTCAGCAGCCCAAACTGTGCCATTGTTATCTTCAAGTTTTGACTTTGCTGGTACCTGAGTGCAGGTATAAATGGGAAATGTTGCAATTATCTGGAAGTACATTCTCTTTCTAGTGGATCATGTGAGCTGAAATAAACTGCATCTCATTCTTGCACTGCTGCATAAACAGACTAAGACTGAATTAAAATATGTCACTGTGGTGGACATGCTCCTGTCCGTGGGCATTGCATCATTTCAGTGAGAAGATGCTATTTTAAAAAATGTCAGTTTTCCCCTTTACTGCAATAACTATTGAGCTTTAAAGACTGGTTTTATTTTTGTGATCCAGAAATGCATACATGTTAAGACCCCTTCAGAGATTTGGCTGTAATCTTTAGATCACTTACCAAAGGTGTTGTAATACAATCTTACACAATGGTAAAATACCACTTTAGATTTCAATGTCATCACCCCTGAAAGTCTAATAGTGTTCATTGCATACAAACCCCGAAATATTAAATAAAAAAAAAAACATTGAGATGAGCTTAAAGAGCATCTCTGTGATACTGATAATCAATTCACATATTCATCAGTAAAGGGGGTTTTATTGCAGTAAACAGGATGCTCTGGGCTAGGAAAAAAAAGTTAGGAGCACTATTCATTTGGAATTTTTCCCCTCTAAAACCATCTCAGACTTAAAATACCAGAGTCTGTGGGACAACTGTCTGGATTCAGATAATATAACAAATTGTACAAGGAAAATGAAAAATGTTACTTCAAGTTACTGACAACTTTAATGTGAATCAACAAACTTGGTATTTAAGAGTAAGTACATTTCCCTTTCTGTCTGTTGCCCAAAAGAACAACCATTTCCTGTCAGTGCATCCAAGAGTGTATTGTGAAACCCAAGGCAAACCAGGGCTGCCTTACTTGAAGGCAACTATGAAGACCCTTTTTGTCAGTCCTTTATTTTGAGATTATTATTTCTAAGGAAACATGCACCATAGGTCTTTAATATTTAACAGGTTACCTCTTAAGAGGAAAAGCAAGGGAAAAAAAAAAGGAATATTCCATGACACTTTCACCCACTCATAAAAGCTTGAAATCATAAGCACGTGGAACTCAAGCAAAGCCAAACCAGTATTTCATATAGCCTGAGAATTACAATAAAACATACACAACATTCTTTACTGGTAAAAGAAAAAAAATGCACTTAAAAACTTCAAAACTAACACCTACATTTTACCATATAATGGAATAATTAGCTGTAAAGTGTCTTGGTTCTAACACACAGGTCTAGAACTGACTACCAGTAAACACAGAATTCCTAATGGGTGTTCTTTTGCTTCTAGAATAAATCAGTACCTGTTTTACAGTCCTAACCCAAATGTAATAGGTGGTATTTCAGATGATTAAAAGCCCTTTCTAACTAGAAAAAGGCACCTACCTAACCAAACACAGAGGTTATTTTGTCTGTGATCTTATTTTGCTTCAATATAAAGACAGTAATTGAATTTATCTTTAAAAGGTTGAAAAGCCTTTTAAAATAACACAACAATAGAAAATGAATGAACTGACAGGATAAATATGCACATCTATTTCTAACACTTCAAAATTTGTAAAAGTTTCTTGGGTGCCACCAAAGTATGATGAGTTCATATAGGCAATATACACACTGTACTTTTTCCATGTGCCCTGTCAGGGCTTCTGTATTGTGACTGGCTTTATAAATAATTTTGCAGCCAATATTAAATTCTCCAAATTGCAGAGTTAATTATTGGTCTTATTTGATGAAGTTCAGTAAGAATCTTTGAAGGATTTGGATATTACTAAGGAGTCAAAGAGGAATCAGGAGTGCACCATACCTTTGGAATGTCACCATAAGACCCCAAGTTGTTTATTTACACCCATGGCCTCAAATTATTTCAAGGTAAAATCCTGAAACTGTTTAATGGTCATCCTGTGAGCCACATAGTGTTTTACTAGTTCAAGAACTTGGACTGCTCTGAGGGCACAAAGCACTTTATCTCATGTGCAAACTGGTGTGGGACATCCCAGAGCGAAGAGCTTCTTTTTAATAAATTCCCTTGATGCAGTTGGTTTTTTGGGAAGGGGGAAAAGCAGGGAGGCAAAACTGACACATTTTTTAAATGAGGCCACTACCATCTACACAATTGCTACCTATTAGACATACAAACTCTTCAGCTTTCTAGACATTTCTTCTGACCTCTGTCATGTAGAATTTCCCAGTGAAGATGCAGAATGCAGACAGATTGATAACTGAAACCCTGCATGTACTGTTTGCCTCATGTGCAACATGTACATGAAGATTTTACACCATGACCAGTTGAGGTCATTTTCCAAACACCTCACACAACAAGAAAGGAACAGCCACACTTCTTCCACCTACCTGTTCTAGTGGAGACAATTCTTCCATATTGTACAATGATAAGCAAAAGTATTCAAATGAAGTAACAAAGAAAGGAAGTGATTCAGAGGCTTTGAACCACAGTACCAAAAATTCACGTTCATCTTTGCAAATGCCTGCAAAGAGTCTGGGCCTAACAGTGCCTGCAAACTGGGCTGTGATTCTGCTCCCTCGTAGAACACACCAGGTGACTACCTGAGCCACCTCACTGGGATGTCACACAGTGACACAGCCCACATCAAACTACCAAACGTCATCATCTTACAACACAAAGATCATAAAACAGCAGAATTTTTAAACGATGAGTCAGAGCTGAACCAACATGGCTACCATTAGCCTAAGACATACTAGCTTTATTTCTTTCTAGAACTAACTCAAACATCCAAAGAAAATTCAGACTACATGAGGCAAAGGTCTTCTATGTGTCCCAGAAACTTCTAATACTAAAATTGTATTGCTAACATTTTGGGTCAAAGTTGTTCTTCACAGAACTCCCACTGGCTATTCTAGAGTCACAACAGCAATACAGCTGACATACAATATCCTTAAAATTACAAAGTTAAATGACAGATACTGCAAAATGGGGGGGAAAGGTCAATGACACTATTCAGATCATCATGTACTTCCAATAATTTAGCACTATGTAGGAGAGTTTAGTACTTCAGAGGACACTGTCACACACAGTAAAATACCATCCTAACAGAGCGATGTCATCCCTTAGCGATGACCTCTGCTAAAGACTTTGAAAGACAATGACAAAGTGAAAACTGTCTACGTGAAACCTGTCAGATCCTGCACTTCTTGCAGTAGAGACCCTACAGCTGATCATCAAGATCATCAAATGGAGAATAAATCCAACCATTCCCAACCAACCACAGAAGCAGTTCCACACCCAAGCACACCCTGATGGTTGAGCAGTACCTATCACTGGCACATAGCTCCAGCCTGAAGGTGGTGGTTTCTGTGCTAGCCCTTACACCGTGCACTCCAGAGAACCTCAATACAAATGGCCATTTCACCAGAAAACGTGGAGCCTCAGGAGGTGCTCCAGACCGAGAAGCATAGGACATCCAGTCATGTTTGTGTTATTACCACTTCCACCCTGTTTCCACTTACTGGCACTGAATATTTCAAACACCCATGTCCAGTCTGTCTTATTTTTCATTTCATCTTTCTCCCTTCTTCTTCTCTGGCGTGGCAAGAGTAGCTAGACTCGTTCTCAGTTGGGGCATTACAACTGGGTGCCGGAGGTCAAAATTCGGCTGGGTCTCGCCCACTGCCCGCCGGCTCTTTTTTCCCTGCCTGCTCCGACCCGGCGGCCGTCGCCCGATGCTGCCCCGCCGCTGTCGCTGCCGCCGCGGCCGGGGGG
>JACBWW010000023.1:5485187-5700283 GCA_020086605.1 Lanius collurio | reverse complement strand
GGGTGCCGGAGCGGGCGCTCGGCGGGGAGGGCCGCGCCGCCCGCCCAAGGTCACCACGGGGAGAGGCGGGCGCGGGGCCTCGGGCGGCCCTGCCGGCACCTTCCCGTCCCCCCGGCGCCGCGTGGCCGCCCCGCCGCCCGTGGCCATCGCCGAGGGAACGGCGGCGGCGGGAGCGCCCGAGGAGCGGCGGCCCGGGCAGCGCGGCGGAGCTCGGGGACACCTCTGGCCCCCGCTCCCCGCCGGGCACGGCGATGTCTGTCCCGCTGCCCCCTTTTTCAGGTTCGCCAGCCCCCTCGGAGACATGAAAGCCAGCGGCCTCCCGCCACCTGCCCTTCACGTGGAGCCGGTGGCCGGAATTTTGGAGCGGCTGGGGGATGCGCGGCGGCACGAAGCCATCGGCCATCGCCACTTTAGAGCCGTCCGTGTCTTTTTTTGGGAGGAAAAATGCCGCCCCATGGGCGCTGGCGTCCTCGCGGTGCTTACCTGAGAGAAGGGGAACGTACGAAGGTGATGGCGAGTGAACCGGGCTGCACCTTTACCGACCACCGGCCTTCGCTGGCCATGGCTGCAGAGCTCCTCCTCCGCGCAGAGCCCCAGGCTGAGGAGCTTCTCTCACAGCAACCCGGCCCTGAGCGAGCTGAGTCCGGACAGATTCCAGAACGGTCTGGACGCATTTCCGTGCCATGTGCTCTAGGATGGCCCTAGAGCAGGGTGGTTGGACCAGATGACCCACTAGCATGACCGATGCTGTGAACCAGTGATTCTGTGAAGAGGGATGAGCTCATGGTGACAGGAAGCCTCACTTTGCACCAGTGAAGGACTCTAGAGGAGGCAGGAGCCGGGGTGTGGCACAGAACCCTGAGCAGGATGTCGTGGCCCCCGTAAAGGTGAGCGCTGCTCCCTGTGGAGGCCGATGCGCACCGCGTTGTGTTCCTGCGGCTTCGCGCTGTGCAGGATGTGCTTCTCCAGGTAAAGTGCCGAACGTTCTCTAAGTATTTTATTTATTCATTGGGAAGAGCGCCATGAGAGTGTTCTCTGACCAGGTCTCCACACCGTGGCTCCGTAGCCGGCCCCCTCTAGTTGTTACTGTGTTTCAGACTCACTGTTGTCACCTCAGAGCAGACCTGCGGCAGCCATCCCCTGTAACCTGCGAGCAGTGGGGGATGTTGCATGGTCTGGCTTTGCCATGGGTGAGGCTTTTGTTCGTCTTTTTGTGTTTGTTATTTTTCCCCTCTTGATTTTCCATGTGAATGTGAGAATTGGCACTGCCCAGACTGTTACCTGAGCGCAGGTTGGAAAGGGTTTTTGAATGTGATAATGGTTAATAAATGTCACTGGTATTGAGTGCTGAATTATTTCCAAAATTTCATTAATGACCAAAAATCTTAGTGTGATTCAAGGGGTGTGCAGCCAAAGACTCTTCTGGCTGAGAGGATTCCTTTTTAAAATATCAATATTGGGTGTTTTGAACATTGTCACTTTTTATCATGAAAGTAGAAAATCACACATGCACATCCAGCTCTTGCTTGACCCCTTCTCCTGAACTGTGAATATTACCTCTGGTGATTATGAACTTGCCAGCTAACTAGTTTAGTATTGACTTAGAGTTCAATAAAAACTATCTAATGGTAGTTTGGAGCTCAAAGACGTTTATGGTTTGTGTGATCTACAGAGGCTTGTGATGATGTTGGACTCCTAAGGACAAGACACTGCTTACATAAAACGTAACTATTTTTTTGTCATGACTGTAGTAACTGGAGAGCTGTCCTCTGCTTTCCAATTTTCCAGCAATATTTCAATTGCTGGGATTTGATATTTGAAGAGTAAAATATTGAAAAGATTAGGAAATACTACCCATGCCTAGTAATTTCAATAATTAATGCAGCAAATACTTCTTAATTGCCAAACAATGCATTACTTAATAATCACACCCCATGGTTTCTTTCTGATAAATCAATTAATTTGTCTTATTGTAAAGTGATGTTTATTGTTTATTGTTTACAGTAGCAAGTCAGGTCATTGAGCTGAATATAAGAATGTTTCCATCGATAAGTAGGTGTTTTAATACATCTCTTCAGTGTCTGCTTTATAACAACTACATTTTGCTGCTTTCCACAGCAGTAAACAAAATGGCAGAGCAGTGAGTCATTTTTCAGATGCATACTAAAATATTAGTTCTCTGAAAGTGTTGGCTTCCTTCATAGTATCAACTCTTTCCAAAGGTGTCTTGAATGAATTAGAAGAAGTCCCTTCCCAAGCTGTAGAAGAGTATAAGTCTTTCATTTTGAGACAGGTCTAATAATCAAACTGTTCTTTCTGGACTTTACTGTTCCTGTGTTCCCGACAGTTGAAATGAGACCAACTCACCCTGTGCCATATCAGAAGAAATCTGATGACCTGGTCTATATTTTAGACAATTTCATTGACATTGTACAGTGTTTATGGTAACATTGTCAATATTGTTGCTGTAAGATTTACAACCCAAACAAATAGTAGTTTGGAAGTTTTGAAAGGATGAATGCTTTAGTGAATACTTTGAAGAGGGGAAACATCTTTTTCCTGATTACTTACTCCTGGTTTCAGAGTGCACAGTCCCTTGGGATGCGGTGGTTTGTGAGTCAGGAGTGAGGAGTATAAAGAGGACTTTTGTGATTGTCAAACCCAGGAAAAGTTGATTATGGTTTTAGTGTACTTCCCTGTGATTTAGCAGAAGACAAAACTTTAAGTTTTAAAAAATTCAAGTGACCTTCATTTACCCAGCAGGTCTTTATTGTAACTAGACAGGGCAGGCGGTGTCCTTCTGAGTCTTGTGTAAAAGCTAGAAATGCTTAAATTTATGATAATTTTTTTAGGGTTTCTGATAATAGATTTTCTGGGATTTGCCTTTCAGTGGTAATATCTATGAAATGAAATTGCAGCAAAATCCAGTTTTTTGTACAAATTTCAAACTCTAAACTTAATGGTTTTGCTAAGTATGTGATTATTCATTACTCTTATTGTTTCGCTGCCTTCTCCTATTTCCCATCCCAAGAGAGTAATGCAGGCAAGGGAGGCATTCCAAGCACAACACGTCACATTTGAACACTTCTTTGGATTTGATGGATGCTCTGGTTTCCACTAGTTTATTTGAAGGAATTACCTCTCAGTCTGGATAAACTTAAAAGCAAAACTGTTCTATTCCAGAAAGCAAAAATACCGCTGTCATAGCTGGGCCATTGATTTGTTATTGACTGTTTAGTCAATCAGTCCAGGGCTATACAAATATGTAGGGACTCTACAGTCACTGACACAGTTCCCACAAGGAGTGCAGGTGAGTGTTTGAAAACAGCTTGCATGAAAAATTGCCATGAGGGGCTACGTTGGCTCTTGATGAGGAACCAGAATGATGGGCAAGAATAATTAATAAATGGAGAAATTGAGAGAATTCTTGTGCTAAGGTATGAAAATGATATGAGAGAAGGGGGGAAAGCAAGGCATGAGCAAAGAACAAGGAACCAAAGGCGAATGCAAGGAGAAGGCTGTGCAAAGCCTTGGTTGTGTGAAAAAATGGGGGAGGCAAAGGAATATTTTAGCAGCAGCAACTAAAGCAAAAGCAGGAATCAAGGTAGCAAGATGTCTATCGCCAACCTAAGAAGGGAGGATGATCAGAACATGGAAAAAGTCAGTGAGTGAAAATGAAAAAAAATTCTTAGTGGGTTCATAGAGTAGCAGTTGGCAGGAAATGGTGAGTAGCTACAGCAGGGAAGGGAGAATCTCTTGTAGCACCATTGTTCTGGATGGATGACTGGCAGGATCAGGGATTTCCCAGGGCTTGGGACTGTGATGGCTCCATCCTCACCTGTTAGGTCTGAGGAAGCACTAGGATACCCCAGGAAGCTTATCACAAAAATTACCCAAGACATGAAGTCAAAAAGGAACTGCAAAACAAGAGGAAAATGTCCTTTACAGACACAGAGCATCTAAAAATTAGAAATTAGAGGAAGGTGAGAAAAATTAGGAAAGCAGCATGTTTTTTAAATAACTGATTTACATAATTTTGTGACAAGAAGTAGGCTTGGGAAAAGCCCAGTGTACTTTGCCCTGTGCCATGCTGTCTTTGGAAGCTAACAAGTAGTTGTGATCATTTGGTTCTGATGCTAAATTAATGTCTTCCTCCAAACCCTTCTTTGGATCTTATAACATGCAATTACTTATCATCAAGAGGAAGCATTTGAAATAGAAGCTGCAATACCACAGTATAATGAAACAAACAGTAATATATGGAAAACAAAGTAATGTTTGTTTGTTGCAGTACCTCATATGCCACAGAACAGAACTTTTCTGGGGTCGACAGTACATTTTAATGGCTGCAGTTCTGAAAAGTTACTTTACTTCTTACAACTTTATGAGTCTATTGTGTTCTATTTAGCATGGCAAATACCATTTTGCCTTAATTGGGGAAAGGGAAAAAAGAAACTTTGACCAAGGATAAAATTAAGATAACTCTGTCTTTCCCTGAATGCATTGAGTAGCTCCCAATATAGCACCAGAAATAACATCTTTCCACATTCTACTCCCTCCTGTTTGCAAATGCCTTTTTTCACACTTGACATGTTGTCAGAGATAATAGGAAGGTGCCAAAACATTCCTGTTGGACAATTTGCTGACTTTCCAACTAAGGCAAAAAAAAAAAAAAAGACAAAAGTGTAGATCATGTATGTAGAAGTCAGTCTCATTTGAGAGCTCTTGTGTGCAGAGAGCCTTGGAAATTGCTGGCTCAGCAGTTGAATTTCAACTGATTTAGGAAATCATGATGTGCATCAAGCAGGAGCAAATGGCACACATTGTTTTCCCTATAATCCTATACATCCTGAAAGGAAAGGAAAGAGTCCAGTATTAGAGGTTTTGGGTTATGGGCTCTTTTTTCATGTGGGTTGAAACTTAAGTGTGGAGTGGAGCTCCAGCGGTTTCTTCTGTTAAGCAGCAAATAACGATGTGTGAACTCCTGTGAATGTTTTAAGCTGTAGTAGAATACAGGATTTGAAACTTGCCCACTTGAGTGTGGCAGTTAAAGAAGGCTGGGATATGGTTTATTAATACTATTTGGGCAAGATGTATTAGAACCATTATAAAGAATCCATACCAGCAAGACTATAGGGAACACAGATTAATCTGAGAGATTCTCTTAAGGGAAGATGTCTGACTTGTTCTGTTTGGTTTACACATAGAGTGCATGTGATATTCAGAGTGATCACAGTGTATTACAGCACATTAGGAAGCTAATTTTTTTAAGCTGATTTTTCTCTCTGAATCTTTGGTCTATAAAAATTGCACTGAACTAATGATATCCAGCATGCAAATATGAAGGGTTTTGAGATCTAGGTGTATATATTGTATATGCTAAGCAATACTGGATTTTGTGACTTTTAATCATGGACTCAACTTGTACTTCTCACAAACCCTCTCTGCATTGTAGGCTGTTCACAAGGATTGCCCAAGAAAAGGAAAATCACTGCATGATTTTAATATTAACTCTGAAAGTATGCAAGGACACCTAACATTTCAGAAAACAAAAAGAATTAGAACTTACTAAGGAGGAAAAGTATGGAGTTGGACCCATCCATGAAAAGGATTACATAATGTCATTGTTTGTGAGGACAAAGAGCCTGAAGCCACAAGGTGCCTTCAAGTCTGTTTTTCTGGGTTTACAAGCAAAAACTCCATGATACACTGAAAGTGTTTAAAAATACACACAATTATAAGAAAATATAGAATAGTGGTGGCTGGAGACAAACTCTGTTGTTTGTCTCCTCCAACCCTGCAGCTCAGTCCTGAGTCATCTAGAGCACATTCACTCATGACTGTCTCCAGTTGAGTTCTGGGTATAGTTGCATAGTCAGGGAAGAAATCCTTATCCTGACTGTGAGACTCTTTCTCCATCAATTAATTGACATATCTGTGGCATTGTTTCTGATGACATTCTTTAAGGAGAGACTTCTTTTTGTACTTGTAGAATTCTTGTGCCTTTGTACAT
The DNA here is from genome assembly GCA_020086605.1 of Lanius collurio. Taxonomy (NCBI): domain Eukaryota; kingdom Metazoa; phylum Chordata; class Aves; order Passeriformes; family Laniidae; genus Lanius; species Lanius collurio. The sequence continues at coordinate 5,694,270 of JACBWW010000023.1, read as the reverse complement.
TATGTTAGATTTCACTCAGGAAAATGAATATATGTTGTATTTCAATGTCATAGCACAGTCTAAAACATTATTAAGAGCCACTCATAAGGATTAGATACTCTTTGCCTGGAAAGTTAAAATAAGAGCTTTCTGATCTTGGCAAAATGGGAGAAACCAAATTAGTCCAGGGAGAAGCAGCATTCATTTTGTCTGCTGGTCATTCAGAAATTCTTTCTGTGCCAAGTTAGCTAGAGTTCCTTATGGCACACTTTTTTGAAAGATGTATGTATTCACAGGAGGTTTTTTTTTAGGAGGATGTAAACTAAATTTTAAAGGAATATTTTTCTTTTTTGTTTCTTTTGCTAAGATGTTTTATGTTTTGAAAGAATATATGTTTAATGGTGTCTTATCATACAGTGTGCACTTTAAAAATGTGTAAGTATATTGCACATGTTAATTATTTTTTATTATAGATGCCTTTAAATACAAGCTAGTGGAAGTCTCCATTTACATACAAGGGCTCCTGCTGGTTTGGTAGTGTCTCAAAGAAGAGAATTATACTCACTGTGAATGAATATGCAACAGGGTCTGCATTACAGTACATACTTAGCTATGCTAATCATTAGCACTACTTTTTAGGGTAAGGGCTATAAACTTGGTCTTATGGGACTTAGTATTTGCATTACATTTATTTGCAGGAAAAGTACCCTTCCAAAGCGTTACTCACACAATTTTTCATAAAGAACTTGGAAACCAGTAATATTTTGTTCTTAGACTTTATTCTAAGTATTTATATTCTCATTTTTATTTTTAGATATTAAATAGTCTCAACTTCAAAATTGTCAAGAATTTAACTCTTTTTAGTTGTTCCATTAGAGTAATTTATAAAAATTGTAAATCCATTTGCAATACTGATTTCCAAATAGTGAACCATTTAACTTTTTTTAGTGCCTCTACCAGAGTGTGTCAGTACAGATGAGATGGCAGCCCTCCCACTTGTAGGAGGCATGAACTGGTCCACAGCCTCCATAATAGGCTTTCTTAAACAAAGATGGACTGCCTTAGAGTGAGAGTTAAAAGAACTCAATGAAAAAAAGGCTAGTTTTAATTTGAAAGACTATTTCATTTGATCAGTGTGAATTGAGAGTAATTCTTGGAAAATCAGGGAACATAAAACCTGAGGAGAGATGAGAGTCAGGTCTGTACCTTTGCACTCAACCCCAAATTTCCGAAACAGTCTGATTGGAACAAAGCAGGTTGGAGAGTATTAAAAACCAAAACCTGAAAGCTGAACTTTCAGTGAGTGTAGAATAATGATGTCAACATGGCAACAGTGATTCACCTTCCCTGAAATTCTGACCTGGACTCTTTAAGTGGAGATGCATCCCATGTTGGTAGGAGCCAAGGATTCCTCCCAACCTGCCCCTCACCACTTAGTCTTACTCAGTGTTGTTCTAGTTCCATAATGCATTAATTTTTGGTTCTTCTTCTGCTCTCTTGGCAAAATGTTACTTCTTACTTCTGGTTCAGAGTTCCCTGAAAGCAGAAGTTGTGATTTTGTTTCAGCCTGGCATTCTGGTCCCTTGCAGTTGTACTTCTCACTGACTTGTATTCCTGTGTCTTCCCTCTGTTGTTAACCAGTTACACCAAACCAAATCAGCCTTTCTAAACTTACTGTATGGAAATGGGAGCTGAGTTTTGTTTATTTGTGAGTTCATGCATCTTATTGTGTATAATACAGATAATTTTTCATTCAAGACAGTGCAGAATATTGACGCTGATATCATCAGATGACAGTCTTGGTTTGTTTTTTGTTATCTTGAACAGCCTCTCCGTTACACTCTTTTTTGTGCACAAACCAGTCCATTCTCATTCTAATTCTGGGTAATGAAACATATAATTTTCTGTTCTAGTTTTAATAACACAATTTCAGAGCATGTGTCAACTAAGTATCCCTGTGAAAATGGCTACTCAATTCCTTAGTGGTGTTTTTGATCGTTTTTGCTCTTTAATGCAGAAATCTTTGACACATGTTCTCCACCCTGTTCATCCCCTGAACTGAATTTGATTTCTGATGTGGCAGGAAATGCAGAGGTCTCAGGTGAGCATCTGGCTTCACTGCAAACTTTAAATTGATGTGGAGACTGGGACCACACACCTGGTGTCCTGTCCTGGATAGGGACAGTTTGGAACCCTCCCAGCCTTGCTGGTGCAGAGCAGGCCAGTGTGTCTGTGCTGAGAGCTGCAGTGTGGGAGCAGTCAGGTCCTAAAGGTGGCTGGGGGGTCTGAGAAACTCATGGAAGGGGCTGAGGGACAAAGATTGGTTTAGTCCAGAGCAGAGAAGGCTAAGGTGGATCTAACAGTGGTCCTAAGGAGTGGTAATAGGGAGGATGTACCAGATTTTCTGAGCGATGCATAGCAAAAGGACGTGGGGCAATGGTCACAAGTTGCAAGAGGGGAAAATATTTCTGGACAGAAGTAAAAAAAAAAATTATAATGAGGGAGATTAAGTGCTGGAATAGAGGCCCAGAGAGTTTGTGGGTTCTCTATCTTCAGAGACTTTCAAGACTCAACTGGCCAAGCCCTAGGACTGTCTTATCCAGCTTTGAAATTAACCCTTGAAAAAGAAGGTGGACTGGATGACCTCCAGAGGTCCTTTCCATGCTCAGCTATTTTGTAATTTTATGAAACCAGAGGGAGAGATCTGAGACTTTTCTCCTTGATCTGTAACTGCAGTTGTAAGGATTTTACTCCTTGAAATTGCAACTGTTAACATCGTGTCAGTACATAGTTAGACGAAATAAAAGTGTTCAAATTACCTTGTGTGGGCGGAGGTAATCTGTGCAGCCTTGAACTGCAAATAGTAATTAAACAGGGTGGTAGCAGAATGTATCCTGTGCTAGAGCTCCTGCTCCCTGCATTGCTGTGTGCTCTTTCTTCTCTGCCGTGTGTGTGAGTACCAGAGTGCCTTCAGCCGTAGGAAGGCAGGAAGTGAGAGAACATGTGAGAGCATCGTGGTCTGCTGATGGTTGTTGTGATGCTGATGCTCTACTCAAATGTGTAGTCAAACAAACAAACAAAGGTTAGTTAAACACACCTGAAGTCTGGCACTTGGTATTGCTGAGAGGACAGTGTTTTCTGCATCTTTGTGCTGTAGATCACATCACATGCCTACATGTTTAGGTTTCAGGCTATTGCAGAGTCTGATCCTTGAACTTTCCCAGAATGTCAGCAGTATAGGGCACTGCAACCCAGGGATGTGGTTGTTGATGGCTGCTTGATGATTCTGCCAACATTTGATGTTCAGAAAGGGGTACAGTTGGCTGCTGTTCCTGGTCACTCTCTCTGCCTTGGCAGTCTGGTGCTGTTGGGTGAGCAGGAGCTGCAGCCTGAACCAGAGTTTCTTGGAGGGTCCAGTACTGTTACAGGGGGTGTTCCCTTGGTTGCCCAGAGTGGCAGAGACAGTGCTTTAACAGAGAGCTGTACCTACAGTCCCACTGGCACCCCCCTGTGTGCCACCTTCCCATGCACAGAAACACCTCCTCTCCTGTCCACAAGTCTCACTCCCTCCCTGCCTCTCTGTGACTCCTGCCTGACCCACCCATGGTGTCTCACCATGGCCACGTGTGCTGGCTCTGCATTGCTGGCTTCTCAGAGGCCACGGACAAACTGGGCAAGGATTCTGCTTAACTCATGAGATTGCTTCAGTGGCTCTGCTGTCACATGGTGGTGACAGCAGCAGAGGCAGGAATTGCCTTTGGCTCCTTCTGATGCAGCCACTTGTGCTCAGTAGCTGCCTCTTTGCTGACTGTCGGTGCAATTGAAAGACTGAAGAAGCAGCTGAAGTGGAGGAGGGCTCATAAAACAGTAGTCTGCTCCCAACTAGAAAAGGAAAATATGTCTGTGAAATATGTTTGGAGTCTTGAGTTTCAAGTGTAGATGAACTGTTATTCATGTCACAAAACCAGCCACTTCTTCTGTTAGTCTCAAAAGACTGATGCTGGTGGGTATAAACCCAGAATGTCCCTGTCACCTTCAGATGTGGCCTGCTTAGCCCAAAGGTTATGTGTATCAGCTGTCTTCTCCCAGGAAATCTATGAGTACACTTCAGACTTTATGGCTGTTAACTGTCACCTGTCTTTGGTAGTAAAATTCCTTGCAGAGCAAACCTTGCCTCTACTTTCACATGATTAATAGGATAGAAGTAACTTGGTTCATGAGCAGGCTTTAACAGAATTCTGAAGAACACATTACTGATGTTAACTGAGTTGCAAGGTGGCACCCTAAAAAACAATATTTCCTCTTCACAGTTAGAAAACTTATTTCTGTAGGTATGTAATGAGGAAGATTAATTTCAAAAGTAGAAAATTAATTTCAAATTGAGATATTTATCAAATTGAGATAATATTTCTTTCTCTTAATGGTATCTTATGAGTGAAAGTATACATGGAGGAAATTTCATATATGGACAGAGAATATGTAGTATTATCTATCCATATATGAAATATACTGTATTTCTTGTTAGAGGACAGAGACTACAGACTCAGGAGCCACTGAGTCTCAATTTTGCTGTTGGGATCTACAGCAAAATTGAGCAATAACAGCTAAAACTGACTCAGGAGGACTTTAAAATCAAATGAATAATCAGTTATGATAGCAGCTGCTCCTTTGGCCTGTGGTTGGTCTTGAAAACTATGCAAGGCCTAATGGCCTTAAAGACTCTTGTTATATATTCTCACCTCTCTTGTTTTTCTATTTTTATATTGAGGTTAATCTGCAATGCTGCAGACTTCAGAGCTAGCCAGGGAGGGAAGTAAAGTGGTGATACGTTGAAGGGATGTACCAACCTTATCCTTCAGCCAGGTTAGATTTTGGAATGTAATTTTGAAGCACCAATTCTCCAGCTTGGTAAAATGTATTGCTGTTGTCCCACTGTGGTGTCTTCAAAATGAATTTTATAAAGTCAGGCTGAACTGAACCACAGCAGTGCCACATTGTGCTGGCTAAAACTACCTATAAAGGATTAATTTTCTGGTTTATGTGTCTTTCTTTGTGTGTGTCCATGATGGATGCACGAGAGTGTCCCGAGTGCACCGTTGAATACTAAGTCATTCATAAATGCTGTTGATGTGTGCTCATCTTTTAGGCTGGCAAATGCCCTGACTCCCTTGCTCTCACTGCCTTTCTCCAGTGCTTCTCAGCTGTGGACTTGCACAAAAGGAATGGTGGAACACTCTTGAGGCTCCTCTCCCTGCCCCAGGGCATTGGAAATGTTCACTGTATGAGAAAGAGATGTGGTGCCTTTCTGATCCATCCCCCTGAAATTCCTATACAGAGAGAGATTCAGGGTGGAATTTATAAGGAAATTTATTGTGTAGAACTCAAAAAAAGCTAAAAAAACCCAACAGACAATGACCACCTCAAACCCTGAGAAATAAAAGACAGAAAATATTAGAGCATTAAAAGGCTTTCTGTCAGATCAACACTACTTTGTTTATCCAGTGATTTTTGCTACAAACTTTAAGGCTTTCACTGTTTTGCAGTTTCCAGGCTCTAGGAAATCATGAGCTTTTTCTAATACTCAAGCTAATTTTCCATGTGTCTTTTTATTCTTTATCAAAATCAGCATTGACTCACCAAATGTGATTACTTAATCTCTATTTTTTTCATTCCTATTGTTGATGTTGTATTTTCCCACTTCTTTTCCCAGAACTATGTTTATTATGTCCACCAAGAAGTCCACAGGCAACATAATTATACCAATCTTTGTATACTATGTTGTTGCAAGGACTATGTCCCATTACTTCTGTTGTCTAGGCAGTCACTAAATGTTTAAAACCTACCCCCTATTGGTTAAAAACCTTTTGAGAGCTTCTAGAAAATTCAGACTGTTTCAGTGGCTTTTTATAGGATATTTAAAAACCCTTCTTGATGTTTTCTGGTTTTGTCCTTAGGTCAAATACTTGCAGAGTTATCATTTCCAAAAGAATCTGAGAAATAAAAATCCTGAGCTTGCACCAGTGCTGTCTTCCTTTGGTTCCCTGGTGGTGCTGAGCTCCATTTTTGGATAATCCATTTCTGAACTGAAATTATTGATGAATGCTCAATGATTTGGTTTGGGGAAGAGTGATGTGGCAGCTCCAGGTTCGTCCTGCAAACCCAGCCCTTTAGGATTCCATGGACAGTAAATTTTTGTTGTGCTCCTGAAGTTCATTAGGAGAGTGAAAGGCTTATTTTAGGATAAGGAACTAAAAAAGACTTGGCTTGTTCAGCATAGGAGGGGAAAACCAGAGACAATATGAATACCTGAGGGAAAATATACAGGACAAGGAAAAGAGCTATTGAGCTGAAGGCCTGTATTTGTTTATGAAAAAAAATGTGTCTAAACTGACTGGAAATCAGAGGAAGGATTTTTTTATTTTATGAGGTTCTGGAACAGCTTGCAAATGAAGTAGTGGGTTCAGGAAAAGAACAGCTGATTTTAAGGTGGAGCTGAATACTTTTATGAAAAGAATTATATAACATGGTGCCTACAGACTGCATGTGATGACTCGGGAGATCCCTTCCAGTCCTATGTTCCTAAATTTTCCTGAGCAATTCAAGTATAAGAAGAAAATGTCAATTTTAAACAATTTGTAACTCGGCTCAGCTTGAGTACAATTAAAGGGGATGAAGAAAAGGCACTTTTTTAGCTTAAGGCCATTCTGCCTTCTGCATTTCGAAGGCCTGTGGCAAACATGCTAGCTTGTCAAAGTGGTTGTAAGAATCTTTTAAAGTACAAGGTTTTAGACATTATAATTCTTGGACTGGTCAATAACAATAATATTTAGTGTCTTCTTTTAAATTTTCTAAATCCTCCCCCCTAACCAATAGGAGGAGGAAGCTCCGTTTTCGTCATGTGTAGAGGGAAGGATCGGTATAATCCTTTCAAAGGAAAATTATTGTGCTATTGTGCATTAGTTGTGGCCCAAAACTGGTCTGTAGCAATCACAGGTCCAGTGCAGAACTGTTGTGGAGACTGGACAAGAATTTTTAAGAAATGTTCTTCATTAATTTGTTGGTAAAGCACTCTATGTATTTTCCAGAGAAATTTTGCTGTGTTTACCACATCTGGAGCACTGGTTCAGTAACTAAATTCTCCACGCCCATTACTCAGACTTCCTTTATCGACACTGGTATCTTGTTACTGACTGGAAATGCTGTAGAACTCTAGAGTAGGACAAAAAAACTGGGAGGTGGTAAGATATGTATCAAGCTGTGTTCTTGTTTGCAAGCTTTTCCTTCAGCATTTGGGATTTTCTTGTGCATTAAGCTCCCTAGAAATTCTTGCTTTGGCCTAGATTAATCCCTAAAAGCAGAAAACAAATTACTTTATACTTGTGGATTAAGAGTCAGTTAATGAGGACAGTTGGTATTGCCTCTCCAGTTTGGCTGAGTTTCTTATGAGCCAAAAGCCTCTCCAGGATTGCAGCTCTCACCTGCAAAAACCTATCTGGGAAATAACTAATCAGTGCATTTTCTTCCTGGCCTAATTGCATTTCTCATGAATCAGCTAAACCCGTGGTGGGACTTCAGCAGCTATTTCTGGGTCCCTGAAGGGAGGTGGTGATTACAGGAAGTTTGCAGCATTGCTGTGCTACTGCAAGCAAATTCATCAGTGTCAATGGTTTCCAGACTCTTAGGTTGAGCATCAAAACCAGTGGTTGCAAGTAGGACATTTTTCAGCAAAATTTTTCCTTTTTTTTTTGCTGGAAAGAGAGTGGCTTTTCAATTAAATACCACTTTGGAGATGGAAGAAGAACTTTTGTTGGAACATCTATTTTTTTACTTAAAATCTGAAAACATGCTAATGTTCCCAATTCTGATAATCAAGAACACATTTTATACAGATCCCTTTCCCAAATTTAACGAAATATTTTTGTCTTTGATTAAAACTTTCCACAAAATAAAAATTGTGGCTTCTCAGCTGCCTTTGCTCTGTATTGTTTGGGTTTTCACAGGTAGAGTTTGTCTGTGGGAATTTTGAATCCCTTACATCTGTAATAAATAGGGTAAAAAGCACTGGTAATATTTGCTCTCCATTAGTCAGCTCTTACACAGTTGCATTTCAAAAGAACCCAAATAGAAATGTAATGTTTCTGTTGTTCTGTAGTGTAGCACTGACATTTCCTACTGTGAAAAGGTTACCATTTTTTTTTTTGTATGTTTCTATGTGAAGAATCTTCCTGTTTTCAGCTAAAACGTGCTGAAAAAACTCCTGCTTGTCTTTTAACATCCATTACTAAGCATTCAAATTCTCCAAAGTGCAGGAGGGTACTTTATGCTGGTAATGACTGACTGACCTTTCTATTAACACCACTTCGAAGGCAGTTTAGTGGCTTACCTCTTTAGCAAAATTAATAAATTCAGGGGTTCCATTAATGAGTATTTTGATTCATAGTTCTGCTTTAAAACATAATTATATGTTACTCATAATGTTCATACTCCTCTATATTCTCTTCACTCAAAAGCTGGTCTGTGATGTAGCTGCATTTCCATTCTTTCTTTTATCCCTAAAGCCACATCTTGAAATCAGTGGGGCCACATCATTGCAACAGAGAAGTATTTGGCACTGCCTCGTCTGAGAGTCTCGTCTCTTGACACATTGTTCTTGTTGTAGCTGGAAAACATATGTCCCATTACTTCTGTTGTGGAAATATCAAGTGAGATGTAGAACGTCAACTACGGTTGTTCATGGAGTGCATAAAGGCAGGGGAAGCCTCTGGAATAAATGCTGGAAGCTCAGGAAGAGCTCTCCAGATGGTTTACTCCAGCATTCCAAATGATGGGAAATTCTGAGACCAAAGACATGGTAGACATTGGTTGTTTACTGGTACAGAACTTCACACTTTCTAAAATTGTGAGATTTCTGTCACCTTTTCTGTTTAGAAGCATCTTGTTTGAGAACATAATTAATATCTTTCCTTTTTTTTGCTGTCAGCAAGTAAAGCTCTCATTGAGCTTCTAGGTAGGAGAGAAGGTAGTTATGTACTTAAATATAATAATTATTTTTATGTGAATAAAATCATAGGAAATTTTATTTCTGCTGCAGCTACTTAACTGAAACAATCTCTTCAGACTTTTCTTTCATACACCTAAACTGAAGCAGCCATGAGTCAGTGATGCACCCTGAATGACTCAGCAGTTTATCTGATTGGGGCATTCAAGTATGACTGGTGCAAAAAAAAATGCAAAAAAGAAAAGGAAAAGCAACAGAAATTAAAGTATATGACTCAATTATTAGTACTTCTTTTGTCAGTGTGGGCAGATTGTTGTCTGTAAGTTCTGTGCATTCACTAAAACCTGAAAGGACCCAGGTATCTGGGTATGTTTTAATCACTTGTTGTGTGGAGGTTCCAGCACTTCTAGTTTGAGATGTGTGCATGGTAGAAGGTATTTCATGTCTGCAGTCTGGGTATGGCCTAGTTGGAAGCTGAAAAATAATTTCATTACTATTTTCATGTATTTTAATCATTGTTTCCAACAAAGATAGGATTTATTTCAGATGTTCCCTAGCATTTTCTATTTAAGGTTACTTCTCATTACCAGGCTGAACCAATGGTGCTGATCCGTGGTGCCTCTGTCTCCTATTGCTCTGCCCATGATTATGACATCTGGCATCCAGCATTGCAGACACTTGCCCTGGAAGCTGTAACAATGTCACAACAAAGGCCAACTGCATTAATCTGCTATAGAAACGAGGTTTTGTTAAAGTCCACGCATTTTCATTTTTAAGGTCATATGATGTCATCAAAGATCAATAAAGGGTTAATGTGTTGTTTTTCTGTGGTGAGGAAAGAGCAGATTAAGAACTGCTATAAGAGGCAATTGTACTTTTTCAATGGTTACAACTTTGCATTTTGATTTTTATTTATGCAATTGCCATATTCCCATGACTCCATCATAAACGAGTTGGGAAATTCAATACTGTGTCCTGGCCAGGTAAATAAATGGGGACAAAACATGGTAATGGCTTTCACATTTTGTATCCTATGTGTTTTATCTCAGATAAATAGACTCAATAAATGTTACAGTATATGCACTTGTGCTACAAATATTGCATTTGATTCCAAATGGGTCATAAAGTGCCTTTTCAAAAAAAGTCAGCCTCTTCTATGGAAAATATATTTCAGTACTAAATTTACTTTATACTATTTGCCCTACTGAACTTGTTCCTGACTCATGTTTCTAAACTATGTAGAGAGTAAAATTTATGTTTTGGGTTTGATCTTCCTCTTGGTTACAAAGATTTTAATTCCACTGAAGTGGTACAAGCTGGAGTCTTTACATCCTGTTGCGTTTTAATGTGTTCAATGTTATAGTAGCATAAGAATAATAATATCAAAACCTATTATAAGCTACATGAATTTTATTATTTGAACATATAAACCAAAAGTAATTTACAATATTGCATCAGAGTAAGTCTAAATTATGTTACAGAGATCTGCATTATATGGAATGGATCCTCTGTTGTATTTAACATTTTGACCTTGTGGGATATGACTCATTGTATAAACTGAAATGATGGTGGTAAAATAGATGATAGATGCAGCATCAGCTATAGTGTTGTGACTTTTGATCACTTGAAGGAAAACACAATGAAAATTTTGTGTTAAGTGGTAATCTCTAGCTAAATTGGGTTAGATGGCTTTTCTGACCATCATCCCAATTAAGGCATTAATGCTTGAGTCAACTTGGGAAGTTACAGAAAAACTGAAAATCTAAATTTGTAAAGTAATATTCCATAACTGGTAACTTTGGAATAAGCTTGTTTCATCTAAGGCCAGAATTTTATAAACGTCATTCTTGAAAATTGAAGAGCTATTTATTCTGAGTAGAATATGGCACATATTGATAGAGCCAAATGTAGCTACATCTAGATGGTGGTATTTGTTCCACATTTATTTTAGTATTTAGGATGATGCAGTCCCAGATGATTCCATTTATGTATAATAAGTTACTGTAAGTTACAGAGACAAGGCTAATATATAATTTCTCTTAGTAGTTCCATACAGGCAAGTACCAGAATAACCAGGGAATGGCTGCAAGATGTCAGTAAATCTGGGCCACAGATTATTAAAACTGTAGAATCTGAGTTAATTAAGAATCATCATATTCGTATTATTACATATGTGTTACTGAGGATTCCATGTGCATTATAGCTGTGGCCTTTGAACCATTTCTGGCCATCATAAATCTTTGAGCTACAGAAAATGGATGGATCAAGTGTGGTGAAGCTGGAGCTAAAGCCTTCAGCTCTACTCTCTTCAGAGTTCCAGGAAATGCCCAGGAAGTTTTCTTTAACTTTTATTAATTTGTAGAAAGTTATTTAATATTCAGGGTTTGTTGACCTTAAGGAAGAATATAAAATGTATATTGACACTTAGGTAAATATTTGTGCAGAAAGTGCAGTGACAGCCAGTCAGCTGCCCCTTAGACCTGCTGTTCCTTCAGGGAACCATTAGGAACCCAACCACTTCCAGCCAAGTGCTTCAAAGGTTTCTCATCAAATGAGATGAGATTGAGCCAGACCTTTTGGCTGAAATACTTAAGTGTGTTCTTCAAGCAGTAAATTTCAAAAAATGACAGGAGAATTAAGTAGAAAAAAAAAGGAATATTCTTGGGCAAATAAATGTATTCACATTCAAATTAAATTTTTGTTCAGAATACCAAAGTCTAAATGAGTTAATTATACTGTTAAATCAGCTCAGGTATCCAAAAGACTCTGGAACAAAATCTGTTAAGCAGCCAAATTAAAACATTAAAAAAGATCCAGAAGCAAACACTGACAACTGAGCCTACCTTGAACCTGTTCACCCCTGCTCTACTCCTGAGGAGCCCTCCAGAGAAGGTTTACAAGGCAGCTGCCATCACAATTGCTCCACAGCAGGATGGTGATTGACTGGACTGGCTGTTCCTGGATGTGATCTGGTCCACCACACAAGAGTAGTTTGTTTAAAACCTGTCAGAAGTTCACCACTTTATTAAGAGGGAGATCTCTGTAATCTGCAATAATTGTAATGAATGTTTTAAATGTTGCACACTTTTATATGTCTTACACACATATTCTGAAATAATTTATGTACAAAGAAGTGTCTCAGACTGACTCCCTGGAGGCCAATGATGTATGTGCCACTCCCTTAGTGAGGTCAAGACTTGGTAAGAGTGAGTGATTAAAATGAGAATTAAAATGTGAATTGTAGAGAGACTTGAGTCCTCTCCAGAGATAATGTGGTAAATGATCCTCAGAGATGCTGATATTTGTCTAAAAATTGGAATAACAATTTTTTTTCCTGTTTAAAATGAAAGAGTTAGAAAAGCTCTGTTGAATTTTTGTTCAGAAAACAAGCAGATCTCCCACCTGAGTTTACCTGTCCCAGCATGTGGTGCTCCCCAAAACATGATGCATATGTGTGTCCTGGTGGGAGGATGGGAGGATGAGGAGGTCTCACCCAAGCTGGTTTTGAGTAGGCACAAACCCACTGCATGGTGTGACAGACCTTTTGTTGTAGCAGCCGTGCACTGGACATGCTTTATGGACTTAACTCGTCCTGAAAAAGTCAGTGACTCCAAGTCTTTTGTGTAGAATGCTCTGACTAAAAGAGTTTATGAGGTGTATAATGTCTCACGCTCTGCACTTCCTAACTACTGGATTGACTTTTGCAGCTCAAATAAAATCTGACATGCTGGGTCTTCTGACACATCAGCAGCTGAACAGCTCTCACTGGCTGAGGCCAATGGGTTCCCAAACTCTGTCCCACCTTTGTGTAGCTTAAATGCCTCATGCACAGGGAGGTCAGGGAACACGAGGTTTTAAAAAGCAAGTGTAGAAGCCTGTTCAGTTTGATTAATTTGATCGTACTTCTTCTGTTTTAACAGGCAGAATACTGGCTGTTGTCTTGAATTTTCTGATCTAATGTTCAAGGAATTTGTTGATGTTTCCAGTCATTAATAAGGGCCTTTATTTGAGGTAATAGAATAATTGCTTCTTACCTCTGTAAACATTTGCCACATCTCCTTAGAAAGAGTTAGCAACTGTGATTTCTAAGTCATTAATCACCCTTTCTAAGAGCTGTATTTCTCTGGGCTGGTCCTTCTTTTTTTCAATATAGACAGTTCTGAGACTTCTGAAGTTTTTCCTCATTATATTGTTAAGAATTTTATCCAGAATTTGTGGAAAGCCTCTCTCTAACGTGTTGCTATAGCTCATAGATTCAAGCTGCGTCCATTGCACTTGAGATAGATGTGGATAGAGAAATTTCAAGTGTCATATTCCATTACAGTCTGAAATTCCATGAAAGCTAAAGCACATTGTAAAATTGCATTGTCTCTCCCATCATTTAACTTCAAGAAAGAGCTCACAAAAATGTCAAAACTTGGTAAACTCCATATTAAATATAATGAGCTTTTGACTTTGGTACTGCCAGAGTTACTGGCAGATGAAAATGTTGTTTAAAACCTTCATAGAATATTTCTCCTATTTTCTAGCTTGAGTGTTTTCAAGAATGGTCCAGGCACCTGGACAATTTGTTTTTAATTCAATGCTGAATTATAGCTAAAATAGACATTCAGTGTATTTAGCTCTCTAATGTACTTCAGACATCAATCATAAACCTTTTCAGGCTTCAGTCTGCTGGGCTGAGCCTAGGTTCATTTAGTTTTCTTGTGGAAGATAAGCTCTGCCTTTCCCATTCATCTTAGTAATGATTTTCTGTGCTTGATCCAGTTTGTGTTCATTTTTCTCAAACAGGGGTTGCTGAGGCTGTGCATAACCCTGGGATGGGAGCGATTCCAGTGTCTTGGACAGTGGCAAAATAGAAATCTTTCATCTGCTGTCCCCTAAGCTTAAATCACAGACTCACTGAGTTGTTGAAATTGGAAGAGACATTTACAGAAATTATACTCCACCCCCCTGCTCAAAGCAGGGTCAGAGTATCACTCAGTTGAGGGTTACTCAGTTCAGTGTGTCAGTTTAATACTCCGGAGTGATCAAAAAAATTGGAAATTGAGAAAAATCAGGAAAGATATAAACAAACCAGAAAGCATTATAATGTTGCTGCATGTTGTGCCCTTTAATCCAGAACACTGTATACAAAGTTTTGGTTCTGTGCCTCCAAGGAGATGCAGTAGAATTCCAGAAGAGGGAAAATCATGGGAACAGAATTCCAAATCGAAGGAATGATGCTGCATCCTGTGGGAGAATGAACGAGGAGTGGGACCTTTTAGCCTGGAAATGAAGGAAATGGTAGATATCCATGAAATCAGAGGGGCATGGAAAAGGTCTTCCAACAAGAGGTGGGGCATGAAATGAAAGTAGTGTCAGGCAGCAAAAGAAATGACTCCTTTAGAGCCTCGGGATTCAGCTGTGGAACTCTGCCACAGGATGCTGTGGAAAGCAAAAGTTTTCATAAATTTAAAAGTAACTGGACAACTTTATGAAAGAAAAATCAATCAACAGCTATTAATTAAGAGACACAATCTTTGTTTTAGCAATCTGAAAGAGTATTCTGGGGGAAATACCACTCCCTGCTAGCCTTTTTCTTTGCAGTCTTTGTGTGATATGTGCAGAAGCTTTTAAAAGCTTTGGTTTTTAATTTAGAATGAAGTTAAATTGTAAAATCTTGAAGTCTTGTGTAAATATTTTTTCTCCTTAGAGGTCTAATTTCTAGAGACTAGTCACAATGAAAAGTTCTGTTGAAGAATACCAGTTTTATGCAATGTAAGGGTATAATGGGCTGGAGACTTGTTCTCTTTCACCACTATTATTTTATTGAGTTAATAAGGATACCTTTAATTTACACCAGGGAAAAGAAAGAGACAGTTATTATGTCTTAAGAGGGTGAAATTGCAAAGACATTAGTAGGCACAAGAAATGTATATTTCCTCCGAAAGATAAATGTTTTCTGAGATGTTTCAATTAACTCACATCTCTGTCCTTCATAAGAACTAGGAAAATAGTATGTGCATTTAGTGTTCTGAGTTGGCCTGAAAAAAACAGAATAAGAGCTAATTATATTAATGACCAAGGGCTAAAATCTCCTTCACTTGAGTGTGTCTTCGTGGCTGTTACAAAGGCCGAATAGTATAATATTTAATGACCACCCAGAAGTCAGACTTGCCAAGAGTGAGGGCTGAATATTTTTATTAATTGCACAGTGGTCAGATACAGCCCTGGTCACTGAGCCTCTGCACAGCAAGAGTTCACTCAGATCCTGTTCTGAGATGGGGCAGGAGCCACAGCCTCACTCACACTGCAGTAGCTCCTCCTCAGCATCCTCCTGCTGGTAACTTGGTATCTGACCTCACAGGAGGGGGATTTTAGCAAATGTTTATGCCTTGTACTTTGATAAATATAGTGCAGCAATATCTTCAGCTTCTTAATAATCTTGTGTGAGAGAAGAACTTTTTTTTCCTAAACCCAAGTTAGTACAATCTGATCCTTCTGCTCTTTCTCAAAGACATGTCCTACTCAGCTATACTTGAAATGATCAAGCTAAGTAAATATCTACTGTTTAGAGATAACTATTCTGAAAGTTTGCCTTTAAAACTAATGGGGGACTTTTTGATTTTTGTTTTGTAAAAAAAAAAAAAAAAATTAAAAAGTAAACCGTGATAATATAAAAATGTTCAGTCAAAAGATTTTGGTTTAAAATCTCAGGTTTTGAATTTGGAAATGCTTCCAGGGTATCTTATTTTTGCTATTTCTTCTTTGAGTTATATTACAGTTTTTCTCCCATGGAAGTACAAGACACAAATGACATCTCTGTTCTAGAGCCTTAATACAGTTTAAAGCCCCCTCTGTGTATTTCTCAATGATTTTTTTTTTCTATTTTAATGAATCAGCATTTTACCAAGAAAAGCCAACACTTTATGGAATTTTTTTTTTTTTTGAGTAGGAAAAAATAAGTACTCCTTTTAAAACCAGATGTAGCCATCCACTTTATGGAAGGATTGGGGAAAGAAATCTTTTGCTTCCATTTTAGATATTTTAATGTCACCTTTTGGCTTAGGCAGATTAATTCTTATCACGTTAATTTGTGATTCTTAGGGTCAATGTTTCCTGTAGCTTGTCAGAGCAGACCATTGTAGTGTTACATCTCGCAGTGAGCAGGGGTCTGTTCCTTAATTCCTTTTTCCCTGTTTTCTGTTAACCCCCCTCATCAGTGGGATCGTCCCGAGCCAGCCCAGCAGCTTCTCCCAAGCCATCTTGCTTGTTTCCTGCTGAGGGTCTTATAATGGCTTTGCACTGTTTGCCTGTTGCAGCAATTATTTCCTGGTTTCTAGCCAAACAGTGATTCACACAGCGTAGAAAGGTTTCATTCCACTTCTGTTTTCAGTTTCCAACTTTCTGGTGTTTTCCTGCAATTTCAGTTCCAGAAGACATACTACCTCTTTTCTTCCCTTTTAACCTCCTACTTCATGTAATTTACCGTCATTTGTCTGCTCCACCTCTTCCTTTCATGCTGTTAGAACTGAGCTGTGCTGCAGAGTTCAGACGCTGCAGCAGCTTCCATTTAATTCTTCTTTACTCTTGAAGACTTTTCACATTCATCATGGAGTTTTAAGTTTCACATATTCTCTTCTGTATGGAAAAGACATTCCAGCAGAAGACATTCTTTTGATGCATGGTCTTAGCTGTGCAGAGGATCACAAAGAACAGCTCAGCTTTGCAAGATCTCTTCTATGAGGCCTCATACCCAGCAATGAAGGCTGGAGCTGGTGACCATAAGAAACAATATTACACCCTTTTTTCCTTCTCTGCTTTGCTTTAAGAAGCAGGACTCCACTCACATGCAAATGGCAACTGTTTGCAAGTGAAAAGTAATGAATAATGATACTGCTCTGTTCAGGAAAAAAAAGTTGTGTTCTAGAATTGATAATGAATCACACAAGATATCTTAATAAACACATCTGCTTTAGTGTAAGGCCAGAGCTTTTAAATGCACGACCTTGTATGCAGAAGTAGCATGGAGAAGTATCAAATCCCTATGATTTCACAGACATCAGGAGCAATTTCTTTCCCTCATTTCAGAGTTCTGGTACTGCAGGTGGCTTTCAGTGGGCCCCACTTCATCCCTGCCCAAAGTAACTTTTGAGGGGAGGAAGAAACATCATTAAAAAGTGGGTCCAGATGAGCATTACCTTTTCTGAGTGAGAGAGCTTAACTTTGAGTTTGTTACCAAAGCACACAGGATTGAGGGCTATTCTGGCACTCCAGCATTAATTTAAAAACTGACACCCCCCTGCTGTTGCATCAGTGCCGGTGTGTGTCTCATCTCACAGTAGTGACTCACCTCTTTTCTCACCTTTCTGGTCAGATTGCATCACTGGATGTGCTGGAACCAGATATTGTGATGTGTGGGCTGATCCATAACAGAAATCAGCCTTATTTTGCCTGCAGCAGGTGGAGAGTCAGTAACAAAACTTTTTGGTGCTTCCCAAAAGCAGGCTCAGATCTCAAGGGGCTCAATACCATCCGTACCTTTGGTGCATTTGCAATTCCTGCTTTTTTGCAGTAAATATTTTTACTTTCAGCTGAGTTAGAACCTAATGCAACGACTGCTGGAAGATGTTTTTTAGGGCCTTGGTAAGCAGAAGCAGTTTATCAACCAGAGCAAGCACTAGTGTGGATTCAGTCCCTCATGGGATGGTGGCAAACCAAACAGGGGCAAGAGTCCCTCCTGTGCAGGAGCAATCCTTCCCTTCCTGTGAATCCCCTTTCTTTGGTGCACAGGAGTCTGGACTGAAGATACAGTGCTTAATGAATTCTCAAACTACGTTTTCCTTTTAGGATTGAAAAGCAAAACTAACTTGCCTGTGAAGAAAGCCATTGGAATTATTTCCTTCCAAGGGGGATAAAAGCAACACACATGTACAGCCTGTGAGTTTACTGGTATTAATTATGTGGTAATGATATTTTGTGTGTAACAGAAGAATGAGGTCATGCTTTTATCAGTGGCATTGATATTAGTGTTCTTTTTCAGAGAGATACATGGGTAACAAAATGTTGGTTTTGCTTAAGCTATTATTGTTTTATTATGCCACTGATTTTATTAATATACTGGTTTTATGCTAATGAGTTATCAGGGTTTGTGTCTTTGAAGTTTGTTCACAAAATACACCCTGAATGGAAAAGGTACCTGAAGTACAAAATTGTCCAATGTGCATGTCTGTATCATTAATGTGAGAAGTTGGGTTTATAATACATATGTAAAAAAATTAAGAAAAGTACTGTGAAGTGCTTACTCAGCCAGTGAACTTTCCTACTGAAAAGTATTTTTCAGTTACAGAACCTCCTCATTTGCCTTTGCTTGTTATTTTGCAGAGAAGATGTTTATTTTCAGTGTGTTACAAGTTAATGATGGAAACCAAGGGTCACTGAAAGAATTTCTGTTGATTTCAATAAGAATTTTCTTGAAGACTTTCTTAATTTTGTGTTGGAAAGGGCGAGACTTCGCAGGGAAGTTTCTGTTGCAGCATCTCCTGCAAAACACTGCAGTTCCATGTTCTGGTAGAATTCTGCACAGGGTCTTATTTGTAGCTGGAGATATGGGATGTGGCCTGCCCTGAGCAGTACATTGCAGTCCCCTTCTTATTTTGATCTCTTACCACCTTTGGAAACTCTGATCCTGATATTTGAAGAACAGGACTATAAATCAGCAGTCACTTTCATCTTATTTTCATTTAAATGTTTATTGGAAATCTTGAATATATATATATATATATTTAGCATCAAACCCCTGTAATTTATACTGCCTGTGAGGGCATTCTTGTATTATTATGCTGAAGGTGGCTGCCTTCTGTGATCACTGCAAAGCAGATTATGTATAATGCCTAGGAGTTGGGCTTTATCTAATTGATTTGCTGTTATTATCAGTAATAATGAATGTATATTAATTTTTCCTTGACTTGAAGTAATGAATTAGTTCAAAGTGTGAATCCTGAGTTCACTTTCATAACTTCTTGCTGCTTGTCACAGTATTTTCACAATATCTTCCCAACTGCCATTTGAAACTTGTTGGGTCTGTCCCCTTACGATGCTCATATGCCAGTAAAGAGAATCCTATAAATTCCCTGCTCTTGAGGCAGGGATGGAGCCAATTAAATAAAATTAACAACATGATCAAAGGGGCTGGAGAAGATTTTAAATACTCTCATCAAATATACAGCTTTCTGCATGAAAAGGAGCAAGCACAGAGGAAATAGCACTTTTCTAATCTGCTACATATTTTTTAGAAGTCTCTCAGTCCGAGATAAGCCCAGTGAATTCTGACCAGCAGGCACACTGCTCTCAGTCTTTGAGAAGTTCCTTGTGAAGTTGCCAGAAATGCAAAGCAAGGGTGATAGAATAATGCTGTAACAGAAGATCAAACTCATTCTTTCTGCTACATTACTCTAATTTTTGTAATGCCCTCCCAGGAGCATAAACGATCCTTGATGCATGGAGCAGTGCTGGTATAAATGATTAGCTCTCTGCTCCAATTTGTTCATCCTGGATAGTCATAAAATGTGTTTGTTTCAAACTAAAACTTCTGCTTTCCAATTAGATAACAGTAAACCATTTTCTGTTTGCTTGTTTTTGTTTTCTATAAGAATATTAGAAGGCAGAAGCTAAGTTATTTTGACTTTTAAATTTATATTTTCAAGGATAGAGGTTTAGGATCCAGCTGTCTACATCAGCATGAAATTATTGAGATTGTTTGTGGTAGTAAACCAGCTTTGTGACAGATATTTCCAAAACTATGGTGATAGTATTTACTGTTAAGTCTAGCAATGTGTTGCAAATTAATGATGACTCAATTTTCCCCTTTAAATTCATTCATCAGAATGTCCAAATAAGATTATACTGACTCCAGGTTTTTGCTTTAACAGGCTGTGCAAACCCCTGTGGAAAAAGAATAAGAAATTTAATAGGAGCAAGAATAGTAGGATACAACAAGAATTTAATAAAGTCCCACCAAAACTTTTAAGATTACCCCTGGAACTAAACAGTAAGTGATACCTCAGATAGACTTTTACAATGGCTGGTAAAATTGGATAGCAGTAATACAGCCTCCTAGAAAATTACATAGGATTTTTGAGGAAAAAAAGCTCTCAAAAAATCCGAAGACTATGATTTTTTAATTTCCAAAAGGATGTTTCCATGCAAGTCCAACCTATCATTAAGATACCAGATCTGTAATGGAAAAACCCCAGGTAGAGCCGAGTTTACGTCAGTTATTCTTGCATTCCAGACATTGCCACCTCTTTTAGAATGGGGCCACACCTTGTGGCCAGCTTGAAACGTGGAACTAACCTCTGGCTTCAGCTGAGCCCTCAGAAAAGAATTTGATGCTTATCACTGCTGCTTGAGCTATTTCCCTGTTTGTGGGGAGATTCTCTTACCCAGCCCATCCTTTACATGTGATTGGGACAATTAATTTAGGAATTATTCAAAGAGTAAGAAGATTTCAATAGAATAAAGAGAAGGAGCTGCACTGTGAGAGAGGTACTTCCATAGAAAGGGTAGACTCCAAAAAAAGGAGAAAGAACATTTGTATGGGGCAATGCAGGTGGCACCAGAGCACTGGAGTTTGGTCCTGAAGACACAGCATTCCACTCCTCAGTGGAATTCCTCCTCCTTCCAGTGCAGTGAAAATCCCTTTTCCCTGGCTGAGCAGGTATTTTTCATTGTGATACGAGCAGCAGTGAAGACATGAGTAAGAAAGCAAAGCAAAAATCTTTCTATTGCCTGGAATGAATCAGCCATCTGGGTGTGGAAAACTTCCTCCGATCTCAGAAAAAGAAGCAAACTCTCAATTTTTAGTTAAGTTTCATTACTGGGAATTTAGTGGTAATTCCTACAAAATTTGATAAATGAAAGGTAAAAAACTGCGTATTTCCTTATAGTGCCTGACCTTGTGTAGTTTATAGATGTATTTTCCAGTCATATTCCGTACTGGTGTAAAGGAAAAGTGATTCATGAGCTGTGTCATGCTTTCAGAGATACAGTGTACCATGGAACTCAGTGGGTAACTGATTCCAGTCCCCTGCTACCCTGAGCAGTTCCTTTCCAGGACATGCCTCTTGAACATTCACAAAAACAACAATTATGTTAATTCTAGACACATGAGAAGAGTTGATCTTCCCCTGGAGCAGCAAAGACTTCAAGATATTAAAAAGTAAAATGGCAGAGAGGTGTGAGGGGGTCTGAGGTATGGGATCAGTGATGAGAGGGGAGGGAAGAACTCTGTCCAAAAGAAACATCTGCATCTATTGGAGCAAACTTCCATCCCCAGAACAAGATCCAAATTTGGATACTGCCTTCCCTGCATAACCATCACCCAAGCTCAAAAACTGCTGCCTGCCCTACAGTTTCAACATTAGTAACATGTGAAAAAGTCTACTGAAGTAAATTTTCTTTTCCCATTCCGATGCCCTAGGAAGAATCCAGTCAGATGCCAAGAAAACCAAAATGACATAAAATGAATGGGCATAAATCATCACTAAAATGCACCAACATGTTTGTCACCTTCACCTGGATAGGCTTAGAGGGCCAACAAAGCCTCTGCTAAAATCATGTGGGTATTTTGCTCTGAAAACACCTACATAATTGTAAAAAAAAGCTGTCACCACTGCCTAGGGAAATGGGACACTCTCATTGATACAAGCCAGTCACTCAAGTCTGCCTTGCAGTCTTTGCACACACAGCCCACTGTGCTTGTCCAAAGGCTGGCATTGCTCCTTGGTTTCAGAGCTGGAAGTTGAACCCAGCTGAAAATTCATGAGGTGGAAAATATAAGTCCAAAGTTCCTTGCTTATTAGCACAGTTCCTGATGAACTGACTCTATAAGGGAATTAAAGAGTTTGATCTCACAGGACATTTTCAAAACATGAAGAGTAATTTTGAAGTTGACTTCTAAAATCTTCCTTTCCGTGTTTGATGGGGATGGTTGTTGCTGTGTTTTGGGTCTGATTTCTGGTGTCCTTTATGTATTACAGGAATCATAAATACCAGGATTTTTTTAGCTTCATCTCTGCTCACATAAGAAGAATTTTGCCATCATGTTTTTAGTTTGCAAGATGATTATGTTTGTGTTCTAGGACATGAATTTTATTTCCCATTTAGTTCCACATCCCTACTTTAAAAGGTCTTGCAACGACTGTTCCTGAACTTCTTTTTGTACATCCCTAATCACCTTTTTCTTTTCCTTGCTATGGGTTTTGGATTTTTCCACTCTTTCCTGTGAGCAGTTTGAATTCTGAGGAGGTGTTAGAGCATTTTATGCTCATGTTATTTTTATATCGGAGTACTTCAGTAGAGCTGTGGTTTTTTGGTTTTTAAATTACAGCCATTTCTATTGTTAATATTCAGAGAAGATGGTTTGACCTATAAGTTTGACTTTCGTGATTGTTTCTGGAAACTTGTGAGCCATCTGTTAGGTACTTTAAACGAAAGTAGATGTCCATAAAACTTATGGAGGCATCACTGATGTGTGCAAATCTGTTTCTTTACTTCTGTACCTTAAAGTTCAAATGATTCAATATTCTGTATTTCCTAAAAGAGAAGCTACACCTGAATTAAAAATTTAACATGTAGCAAATTCAGCAAAAATTGAAGTCCATTATAAAAACAGAAGATGTTTTGATAAAATCACTGGGCTGCTGGCTGGAATGTGATTGAGTTACCTTATCAAAGGTCACCCTTGGGTGCAGCTGGTTTAAAGGGTGGCTCTTCCTTTGCAGGCTCTGGTATCAATAAAAGTCATCTGATGTGTTTTGCCTGATCCTGTTATGCTGTGGAGGGCGTTGCACTGTAGCCATGGCTTATGCAGTAATTGCCTTCCTTGGGATAGTCCCTGTGTATGAAGCACATTGCTCACAAATAAGGGTTTTCACGTGCTGAGAGGAAATTGGCAAATACTTTGAATACATAATAGGACCTATACTGAGGTTTCCAATAACTACTCCAGTAGAAAAATGTTGCAGTGGTCAAGTATTTTACCATTAAAGCACTGACTAACAAGACGGAATGCGATCCTGTTAGATAGAATATTTATTTATAAATTCTTAAAAAAATGAGGTGCCTGCTCAAAACCAAGTGTAGGAGATTTATTTGCCAATTATATTATTTTTAGTTTAATTTACCCATTAAGTCAGTGGTAGAATACAGAGTACTTTAATGTTAGTAGAATACATCCAAACATGGAATCCCTTTAGAAAGTTACTAAGAAAAAAAGATGCAGCCAGTCTGAAATTACTTTTAATATTAGACTAACTTGGTGAGGAAAAATATGCAGCCTAAGAAAACTAAGATCTTATATAGATAACCTATTAATTAGAAAAGGTGAAAATAAATTTAAATTATTGAAAATATCACGAACAGGTTATTGTAAGTAAAACATTTGAGAAAAGCGCTGAAACACTCAAATTCTCACACATTCTGAGAATAATATTGGCATTTCTAAAAAGGTGGTAGAAATTAATATTTAATTATGCATGACCTACTCTTTTATCTTGACTCTGCTGCAGTCCTGCTGCTTGGAACTAGAGAAGTAACCTCAGTGGAGGAAGTAAAGTAGACTGTTTCATACTTATTCTGCAGCAAAGCCCAAAGCCTTCACAAAAAAGCTATCAGCTTTAATAAAATATGTAAAAATGAGTATCCTTGTTAACCGTTATCTGGCAAAATTCTTGGAATGGATTCTGACATCCTGGTCTGTGTGTTCCATTATACAAAGGACACGGGGTTTGGCCACAGCTGGCTGGGAGAGAAATCCTTTGCTGTAGGAGCATTCCCTGCTGGGGCTGCAAAGCTGGACCTCAGCCCAGGAGCTCTGTTCTGACTAATATGTGCTCTGCCTCCTGCTCCAAGTCGAGCTCTGATGAGGAGAGGAACTGTTTCTGACCCATAGTTTCCTTACTGTGTTCTTGGTCTCCAATACAACTGGAAAGCTATAAAAAAGGAAAGCGAGGTTCAGAGCAGTGTGTCTCCTATGACCTTTTTCTTTGTCCAGTTGTGAGTATTGAATATCTTATCCAGAATTCTCATGCCAAGGTTAAAATAATTTCTTCTTGAGCTAGTCCACAATGATGAAGTAGAATTTTTCAGGAGACGGATTGCTCTGAGAGCGGAAGATTATTACATGCAATTCACTCTGTTAAACTGAGCAATAAGCATTGCTAAATTGAGCTTTCTCAGTGCTGGGTGGTCATTCTTCTAGTTCTCTGGTGAAAAGAGGGGATTGGAACCAAGTTCCCTGCTTAGATCTGATCATCATACCAATCCCTGCCATCTGAGCTCCTAATTATGATTTACTAAAACTTGGCATGAAGCCCAGACCTGCTAAGGAACCAGAATTGAGTGTCCCTGCTGGAATCAATTCCCATGTAGCAGTCGTGGATCCCAGGGTGTCACCCTGCTGGGTAGTGTGACAGCAGTGCTTTAATCCCATCATCACCATCCCTGGCCCTGCACCAACAACCTCTGCTGGGATGTGTGGTGCCCTGCTTGGGTGCACTGCCATGGCCACCCTCCTGCCCCACAACCCCACAGGGCAGGAAGAGGATCCAGCTGTTTGTGGCTGAGTTATGGGAGCAGGGAAGGAGCAGGGATACTGACCTGAAAGTGTGCATAGCATCAGCAAGGAAGCATGAGACAAAGCCCCAAAGGTGAACTTTATGCTCGGTACATGAAAATTGATGTCTAAAAGTATTGTAACAGGACTACTTTCTGCTGTTTGTGTTAGTGATGGAGATGTTTTCTGAGTATTTCACTTCGACAGCTTTCTGGAAAAATGAGAGTGAATGCTAAATTGTGTTATCTGGTAACAATATTGATGTTCCACCAACTTTGAGCAATAGAATTGTGGGATATCCTGAGTTGGAAGTTGGGACCCACAAAGATCGAGTCCAACTCCTGGCCCTGCATGGGGCAGCCCCAACAATCCCATTATTGTCCAAGTCAGTCCCTTCTCACACGGCTTCTGCTCCAGACCCTAAACCATCCTCATGTCCCTCCTTTGGACACTCTTTAATAGCCTTACATCTTTCTTTCTTGTGGTTCCCAAAGCTGCACACAGGGCTCGAGGTGAGGCTGCACCAGAGCAGAGCAGGACAATCACCTCAATCACCAGTAAAATGAAGCAACATGATATTTTTAGAGAATCTTTTGGTTTGTAGTTCATTGTAAACAGCAAGGTTTGATGGTTTTCAAAATATTCCTCAGTCAGACACCTAGCAGCTTCCAGAGCTAAAGAGTCATTGTCCTCATTAGTTATTAAATTCTTGGTTACAGTGTTTTAAAAATTCCTTCCTTCACTTGTGTGATGATGTTCACTTAAGTTCTCAGGAACTTATTTTGGGGACTGCACTATTAATGTGAACCTTCCAACCTGTGTCAAGCTATCAGTTTATCCAGTTAAACAACATGCTTTGTAATTTCTGACTGCATTATTAACATGTATTTGGAGAGGGACAGGCACAAAGCTCACTGTAATATTCTTTATGAGAGAGAAATATCAGAGTTCCTTTTGGCCTAGTGTCAACAGAAGATGACTCCATCTGAAGGAGTGGCTGTTCACTGATCTAAATATTAACCTTCAAGACTTGGCAGTGCAATGAGACTGTTCAGCTGAGTGATGCAGGACTGATATCTTGCACTGAATATATAGAGAATCATTGTGTATTTGAGATAACTTATGGCTTTTGCCATCCTTTAACTTCATCCACCTTTAAAATAATGAAATAATTTTACTTGCCAGAAAATGTCTTGATGGGCAAAGCTTGCTAAGATTTTTAAATGCCTGCCTTCTTTTATGGTTGTAGATTAGTTTTGGAAGACTCTTCAAAGACTGGGCTGCTCAGATTTACAAATTTATAGAATAACTTAATAACTTACGAATAACTTAAGTATAATCATGCAGTAAGTATCCAAAAGCTGATGAAAAATTGTGCTAGAGCTATTTTCTTTTCCTACCAGAGGGCCAGTTCTGCCTTTTTTATGAAATGCAGGTGACCTCTATGCAGCTGCAGTGGTATTTGACCTTCAAGCAGTGTTTTCCCAGAAATGATCAGGCACTTTCTTTTGTTTTTAATACAGTCTTATAAAATTATCACCTTAATTAAATGGAAAACTGTAAGCACTCAGCCTTCTGCCTAAATTCCAGAACCCTCTTGTTCATTGCTTTGTTGAATGAAGTTCCCTTTCATATTGCAATATCTTCTATGTTTAGTAACCCTTCCTGTTCCTTCAGACTGGAGTTATTCAGCACAGTCAGAATTAGGGCTCACTCATCAGTAAACATGGATTTTGTAAATTCATTCCTTTTCCTTCCTCAGATATGATTACATACTTCTGTCTTAATAAAAAATTCAATCTGTAGGAAGAGTTTCAATTGTAATTTGTAACTGTACAGAGAGCAACATTTAACATCACTGCAAAAGTCCCTGGATCCAAAATGCAAGAACAAATAGTCTTGGGAAATGTTGAGGATGCCTGCAAAAAGATCCCCAAACTGCACAGTGCTTCTTTTATCAATAGCTACCAGCCTTTTTGTAGAAAGTTCATTTAACCAGACCTTTCTCTCTCTTGCTCTTTGAGATTAAAATGTGGTAAATGGACAGAAGTTAAAAGATTATCTAGCAGGAGAAGACTAAGTTTTTGAAGCATGGCCAATAATGAATAGAAGGTGGATTGTGTTGACACTATTAACAAAGGCATTTTGGGCACTGGCTCCTAGATAAACTACAATTTAATATTTCAGTTTCAGCACGAGAAACTTGGAGTTTCCTGCATTCTTAAGTGCAAGCTTTGATATTAATTTTCAGAGCCACCCGCCTCTTTTACAAAATGCTGTCCTCCTCCTACACAATTTAATTTTTCACAATTGTGTTGTGCAGCAGACAAATTTCCTGTAAGTTTACAAATAATGCACGTCTTTGGTGCTTTTGGAAAGCAGCCTTCAAGTCTGAACTTTTAGCCCCTCTGATGATTTCATTTTTTGTGGATGAAAATTGTTTGTGGACTTTTCCCTAATTTGTCAATGACATGATCGACTAAATGATTTTAAAAACCCATCAACCCTAGAAATAGTTTACTTCACACATTTAATTGCATTTCTTGAAACCTATTTGTTGGCAAAGCCTGCGTTAGAATAGGTGACGAGTAAAGTAATGCACAACAATCATTGCACTCTCATACTTCCTTTTTCCCTTTGGAGCATTTCTTGTATTAGAAATGTCAACATTTGAACTCAGGCATGACTGTGCCTCCCTTTCTGAGCAGGTGCCAGGTGGAGAGGAGCCTGTCCCAGGGGGAGCCTCCTGTCCCCAGCTCTCCGGGGCCGGTGCTCCCAGGGAAGGGCAGAGCCAGCGCCTGACCCAGCCGCCTAAAATTAGATCCTGATGTCAACCCCGGAGTTAAGCCCTAACTACTCAACTTTCATAAAACTGCTTTTGTCATTGCTTGATGCCTGCTGGTCCACTGAGCAAGCAGGTATCAGGGCTAATCCTAAAAATGCATGGTTATTTTTACAGTGACCTTTTGAAACAACCTGGAAGTGGTGGCACTGGGATCAAATCAGAGCTGTTGGTAGTTTATTAGGCTCATGTCACTCTGCATTTGCCTCCAAAACATTTCATTATGTATTCCAAGTACTCGGTTAATGCACTTAATTTAACCCAAAATGACCTTCTTTTCAATTTGAAATAAAATCATCATATGTTTTGGCTTTGAAAAAAAAAAAAAAGGAAATGTTTAGCTTTTTAGCTATTTTGATTCTCTAAGCATTGAAATGACAAGGTCTGTCTTCATCAGAATAGAAAAATCACTGTTTAGTTGTCACTTAAACTTTGCCCTTTAAACATCCCAGCATTACTTTTTCTGATGCTGTAGTTATTTTCAAATTACTTTTGTGGGAGTAGAAATGCATGTAAGAAAAAGATGTATTATTTACAGAAATAACTTAAAACTAGTAGTATTCTAAAAAAACCAACCCAGACAAGCTACCCTGTACTTGAAAGCAGTTTGATAATTAAACAGAACAATTTAAAAACTAAAAAAAAAAGTGCGAAGCAATTTGGAAAGGAAGTAATTTGTATAACTAGCAAATATTTAAATAGAACAGGACTATTTCCTGCAGTGTAGGATCCTTTGCAGAGTATTTCAAACAGTTGAACTCACAACAGGAAGTAATTTGCTGTTGAAAATAAGATCACATGAAACTCACTGCCTATAGTGATAAAAGAGAAGTACTTCACTTGGTGGGAACCTCTGGTTAATGTGAGGCATCAGAGCAGGTTAGTGGCACTGTGTGTTTTAAATTAGGTTGGGATGTCTGAAACAGGAGCACAGAAGATATGACAATCCCATGGAACAAGCATTAAATGAACAAAGGTCCCACCAGGCATCAGATTATGTGAAATGGCTGTTTGAAAACATCAAAATCTTTATCGTAGGTGCTGGGAGTGTGAAACCAATCAAACAAGGATGTTATAGATCTCTGCACTGTCACACACAGAGAAATAATTGATGACAGTGAATAAAATTCTTTCTAAGTTCCTGAGCAGGCCAAGGTGTAGGTGTGGACCTGTAAGTAGAAAAATTAAGCAACCTGAAAACCCATTTGCATATTTCCTCTAAAGTGGCCACTGTCAGGATGATGTCTGAAGATACTTGATCATGCACCTGGAGACAGTAAACCAGGATACTTCCTATTTTGATGTCCCACCCTTTTAGGTGGCAATGGGGCATTCTTTTTCAGACTTTGAGGAAAAAGTCAAGTTTTAATATTAAACAATGCAGAAGGATTAAAATTTTTTTGGAGCTGATGCACCAAGTCCTTCCTGTCAGTTTATCAGCTGCTCCTTGTGTCCAGTCTACAAATTGCTTTGATAAAACAGTGTATTTTTATAAACCTCTATATATTTGATATGGTGCCTGTTTCATGGGGTTTTTTTACTGTGTTGTGTCACTCTTGAAGGACCTCTGAGACTTTCAAGACTGAAGCTGCTGCTTAACCCACCATCCTTACATTCCTAGAGAGTTTAAGGCAGGGCTACTGCTCTTCCAAAGCAACTTCTTTTCTTAGGGCCTAATGCCCAAATCAGTAGGCATTGTTGGGTCGACTTTGGTAGTGCATGTCTGAGACACATTTGCTCTGTTGGTCCATCTCTGTAAGGAATCATTCTTAGGAAATACTCACCCTTATTTATTCATTCTCTGGTACTGCCAGGAATTTTTGACTGGGCGATGATGTACTTGAGCATTCAACAGCAGATACAAGAATATGGTCATCTGCTCCAATCTGCACCTAATTCCCCAGTGTGATAGTGTGGTGTGCTCCTGACACATCTGTCTGTGATAATGAACCCTTTTGAATTTAGCAAAAGAAATGTAACTCTATGCTTCAGTGTTAAATTGTTATTATAATCTGAAGTTTAATTAAATCTTTGCTATATAAACATGACATTTTAATGTTCTCAGTAATAAAGTAGTAAGTAAGTAAGTCACTAGAAAGATGTTATAATAGTTGAGATCAAATGTATTTCACTCCTTCTAGGGGGAAAAATGATATAACACAGTGGTGTGATTTATCATTTTTTTGGACTATGTCCAAGTATGTCCATACATACTTAACATAATTACATTCCTACATTAGTCACAAGTGCTTTCTTGGTGGAAGTGGTGTTGCTTTGAGTCATGTGGTTCGTTGTGCCAGGAGGGATACAGAGTCTTCCTTCCTCTCACTGAGATCAGCTGGACTGGCAGTGAAGTCACTCGGAGTTACTTGACCCTTAATTATTTGCTCCCTGAATTTGTCCAGGACCTTAAGCCTGGAGAGAGTTTCTCCTGCTTCCCTGGGACACTGCTCTGTAAATGTGCTGCACAACCAGTGCAGTGCAGGATTGCTCTGCTGGCAGCTGTGGCTGCCCTGGAAGATGAGGAGTCTGCAGGGGAAGTGGACTCCAGACCATGAATAGTTTGTGCAGTTTAAGAAATTTGTCTCTTTCTCTTGCTTTGCCCAGAATCCCAAAACAACAGGCTTGGATTTGGCTTCTGGAATCAGCTCAAAATACACGATGTAATGGTTCAATTCCCAAAGTCCTGCACACTTGGGATTCTCATTAAAGTGGAGATTACCAGTAGAGTGAAACTAGTTAAGTGTTGCTTCCCACAACACTTGATAATTTTGCAGTTTCTATTCAAAATCATCATTGTCCAAATACTTTCCTTTAATCACAACATGCCATGCTGACACAGTCATTTACTTTGTAATCATGCCATAGCTCAACATTTTTGCATATTCGTGGCACCACAGAAAAAATTATGGTATAAAAGTTGCTTCAGACCAGTGCAATCACATACACTGATAATTTAGATGGGTATTACACAATTATTTATTCAGCTTTTAAAAGGGGAAAAAATCAGTTACCAAAGCAACTGCTATATTGTGTGTAACTAATGCTATTTTTAAGATAAAGGACATTGGTAAGGCACATGTATCAGTATCTCTTGGAAACATGTACACAATTTGCAAAAGGGAAAAACACCAGGACTATTATAATCAATGAATTTGTAAAAAGAAGCTAGGACCTGTTTGCTAAGTATATCCTTATAACTGAGTTTTAGCACCATTCTTACAGCACTGTAATGTCTTCTGACAAGACTTTTAAGTAATATTCAGGAAAAAAAACCCAAAGAGAAATAATAATATGCAACAGCAAGGGAAATATGTTTGTGTTGTGGGTAGGACTGGTAGATCAAACAGCATTTGCAATCCAAAGCGTGCAGCCAAACATACAACATTTATACCATCGCAGAAGACTACAGAAATACAGGCTATGGAGATTCATTTTCTTCCTTTCTTTTCTGTTCATCCAGTAGAATATTGCCCTATCCTTGCTCTGAGGGTTGGGAACATAATGTGCTCTGTATTCCTTGTCACAGAGCAAATGCTTGAGGCTGAAGATGTTTGCATATCACTGTTATGGGCTGAACAACCATGATTCTGTGTCAGAGTGGAAAATAATAGCACATGACGTAAGCTTCAGTAAATCATTTTTGTCCTGAGTGCACTCATAACCAACTTACAGACTTTTAAAATGCCTGGTTTTACTTTTTGTTCTGGCAGTCCAAAGGGCACAGAAAAATACTGAAGAAGAGCTGGGCTTTATTAATCATATTTCAAA
The DNA here is from genome assembly GCA_020086605.1 of Lanius collurio. Classification (NCBI taxonomy): domain Eukaryota; kingdom Metazoa; phylum Chordata; class Aves; order Passeriformes; family Laniidae; genus Lanius; species Lanius collurio. Next base: position 5,663,082 of record JACBWW010000023.1, on the reverse strand, counting down.
TTTTTCTGTTAAAATCCTGTTCATGAATAGACTGACATTTTCTTGTACTTCAGAATTGTTTACAAAATAAGTTTCAAAAAAAATCCTGGTCCCTGGCTTATTATAGCCACTACATTGTGAATGCCTAATGTAGATCAAAGTCCTTCAGGTGGAATAAGTGAAGTGATGCTGTGATGAATATTATGGCTTTTTTCAAATGCTTTCTGTGAACCTGTAGGGTTATGAGTATGAATACATCATTCTGTTAGTGTTGCACAAAAATCTGTATTCAGAAGCCCTGGAAAACTTGGCTTGAAGAATGCCTGCAACTTGATCCTGCAAAACCTTCTGTCTTTGAACAGCCAAGATACAGCAATAGGGAAACTGAAGTGAGTGGAGATACTCTGATGGTCTACGTTAAAGTTATGATGTTCTGCAACAAGTAATTTTCTTATGGGGAAAAGAATTATTTATGAACAATTTGCCCAAAGTCTGTCCTTCTTCCTACTTGCAGAAAGTGCTGATGCCCCTCTTTGAAAGAACAGATCATTCAGACACTGGGTTATTCCAACAGTTGCTGCTGTGTTTCTGCAGCTGAAGAGCAGGGCCCAAAATGAGTAGCCAAGAAATGTTGAACTGATGCAAAGCAGGGACCCACCTCTCCCAAAGGAAGTTTTCTGGATTTTATTGCAAAGAAGCAGTTTCCCAGCTCTGGGTGAGATTTTCAGAGCTGTGTAAATAAGACAACTTGCAATGAAAGAAGTGCACCTGGGTTTTCCTACAACTCATGGTGATTCAGTCTGTTCAGTTAGATGTGATTTATAGATTATTAATCTTGCCACTAAGTTCTTCAGTCATTTCTGTTGCTGGCTGAATAAGGCTTCAAATCATCTGCTGTCCAATTTGATGAATAACAGCAATGTCTCAGCCCATGGCTAATCCAGAATTAGTCATTTCTCAGCTCAGGTGTGGTATCAGTTTCTCAGTTCAGGGATAGTCGTCTATAGAGAGGTATTTTGGGAGAAGCACGAGCCATGGATCAGTGCATGCATCCTTTTTGTGGCTCAGCTCTGCAGAATCCTGCAGGAGAACTGTTGTCTCTGATATCAGGATCAGAGTGCACAGCAGGCATGTCATACAAGTCCATGCAGAACTCTCTGTTTTCTCTATAAATTGGATAAATCCCGTTGGTTTCTGATAGAAAGTGAGTTGAAATATTTGAAGATACTTCATTGCATTTAATTGGCCTTTGCAGTAGTGCAAATGAATAATCTGGATTAGGAAACCAGGAGTGTAACACTAGAGAGAGGAAGATGGGAGAAATAATGTTAGAAAAGATGCATCTGTTTTAATTTGTCTTTATTCCCTAACTGTGGATACGAAGGGCTTTTCCTGGCTCCCTCTGCTGGCTATGAAGCTGGTTCAGATTTTTTTTTTCTTTTTTCTTTTTTTTTCTTTCTTTTTTTCCATGACAGTATTATTTTTGCTGATTAAAATAGCTATGGCAGCTTTGTGTCTATCTCAGCCCCCCTTCCTCCCCCCATCCTGTTCTACACATTCTTCTCTGCTTAAATATACAATTGTTTTTATGACTAATTCCTCTTTTCCCTTGTAAGATTACTGTGTGATTCATATTTAAAAATGAATTGATCCTTTAAAAAAGCATCAATTACTCCAAGTACATAAACAAAAGTGAAAAAAAGGAGAAAAATGTGTGAAAGTCATAAAATATTAAGCAGTAATTTCCAGTATGACCTAACTTTTTAAATACTGAATTTAAATAATGAAAGAAAATAATAACAGCAACATAGCAGCAGCTTCTCCAAACATGAAATGTTTGTATTATGCTTTATGCAGTTCCTCTTTTCAATTCACCTGAGATTTGAAATGCTGCACTGGCTCTGTAGTACTTAAGCAATAGTAGTACTTTGGCCTGACATTGAATTTCCACCTCTAGAAAATTTAGGTATAAACTGATTAAATCTGACAGTTCTCCTGTAGAGCAGGTAGTCACTACCATCCCAGATGGATCCTAGAGCATCCCCAACCCACAGAAGGGGACGCTAATCTGTTAAGGTTTAGCAAAATATCAAGTGAAAGCAAAACCCAACACTTGCTCAGGCATTCATTTTTCACTGTGAATTCCACTATCCAGGTGTAGTTTTCTACTTCATCAGTGACTGATCATGTTTTTTATTATCTGGCTGGTCTTCAGCCCACCCAGAGTCGTGGGGTGTGTGCTTGGGTTTGGAGTTTGCTCTGCCAAAGTCACAGCCCCGTTCCAAGGCTCTGCTGAAGGAGCACCAACAGGGGCTGATCTTTCATGGGAAAACCTCGAGCATTGTGGCCACTGCAGCAAGAACTGAGGTAGCCAAGCAGCTGCATGCCCCAACTGCCTCTGCTCTGACCTGGAGTGGGGCTCCAGGAAAAAGTGTCTTCCAGTTCATGTAAGCCCTTCCCATGTGAGAGTCCCCTCCCCAGAGATGGGCTCCTGTCTGTCTCTGTCTTTGTTGGAGTCCATTGTGTGGGAGACAAATTCATGGGTTAAGTCTTCTTGTTTGCCATTTTTAACACACTCTGGTGACTCAGCCCAAGTCCTATGGGAATTCCTAAACCACTTTGGGGGTTTTGAAAATGTTGCCTTTTGAGGCTCCCCGTGTTCCCAGAGTTAGTGGGCAAACCTGTTAGCAGTAGGCAGAAAATTCAATTAGGATTCTTGAATTAGTCTTGCTGTTATAATATATGGATGCTGCAGGATCTTGAATGTTTCTATCCTTACAGCTTCCTGCTGAGGTGGTATTATTGCTTGGGTTAAAAGCTAAGTGGCTTTGTGTATGTACACACTCCAGTCAAATATATGATTGCTAGTAATCCGTGTAGCATGAATGCAAAAGAGTTTCAGATGTGATAATGTAGAGCATCACTTCAGTGAGAAACTCACATTAGGTTTGGGCTGCAATGTGGTTGGAGATTTCACTTTTTTCTTAAATTTAGGCTGCCATTCTCCTGGCACTTTTTGGTTGTTTTTATCCTCATTAACAATGGAATATAAACTTAACCTTGAAAGTGCCTCTTGAAAATTTTATATGCAACACTTTTCTAGATGTTAAAATTGAATTTTTTACTAAGTGAAAATGTTAAGGTTTTAATAAAGTAAGAGAGCTGCAATGGAAATTATCAAAATATAGAAAATTAATGAAAAAACTTGAGAGTTTTAATTTTTTTGACTAAAAGTCTACATTCTTAGTGATTGGGTTAGAGAGAGAGAAGACAGCAATTCTGAGATGCTCCAACTTCTCTTCCACCAACCATGGAAACTGATTTTGGGTGTTGCTCTTTTTTATGACTCGGGTCCAGGCAAAAAATCTGAGATCCTGACCTGATCCTACAGGCCTGGTCTGAGAGCTGTGGCCGTGTCAGCTGGGCATTGCAGCCCAAGCTCACCCAGGAGAGTTTTAGAAAAGTGCTTGGTGATATTGAGACAGGCTTTTCTTTCTAAACAAGGACTTGATTTCTAGGTTTTCACCAAGAAGACAGTGTCATCAGACCTTAATAATCACTGTCCTTTCTAATTGACTGTCCACTTCCCTCATCTGACCTTTCACAAGAACAGATCACATACTAGAGGTGAGTTTATACAGTAAGGTCCCCTAAGCATAGAATAAATATCCCAAATTCACTTCTGCTTGCTTACAAGGAATGATTTTAACATTTCATTTGGAATTTGATAATAATCCAAATATACCATGCCATAAATCAGTTTTAAAATATCAGAACAAAATGAAATCATTGAAGTTACGTAGCTGAGTTGTTACTGCTGTACAAGTGCTCATGGTTTGGTCAGGTGTCCACCACCCCAACCTGGTTGCCTTTTCCCCTTTCTATCAGGCTTTTCTATCATTCTATCAATGACTTTTGCTGGAAGAGCTCCTGTGTTTCCAGAGTCCAGGGAAAGAGGATCCTGTCTGCTTAGGTAATGAAAAGCTGAAGCTCTATGACAATTTATGTATAAACAATTCACATCAGTCTGTTTGGATAAAACATCATAAATGGTGAGAATTTCATACAATATATTTCCAACAAAGCTCAATAAAGAGAGATTTAACCTGCTCGTATTTTAGCAAGTGTTTCTAGTGCATCTTTCCCCTGACTCTGCTTACAGACTTTGAAACCCTTATGATTCCATTTTCTGTTCTAGCCGATGTAAGGAGCACAGCCTGTCACTTGGTTGAAGATTTGCATCTGATTCCTTGCATTTTTTAAACTTCTTACCATATTAAGACCCTTTCTGATAGAAACAAGAGGCTGATCAGGAGCAAGGGCAAGAACAGGCCACCTCTCAGAATAGTGACTGTGTCTATAAGTGTGTGTGTGTGTGATTTTGTCAGAATTTTTGTCAGAATTTTTATTCAGAAAGGGGATCTTTGAAGTATTAAAATACAGTTCCTCCAGCTGCTGGGCTTTTTCTGCTTTTCAGGGGTGCTGTGTGTGATAGAGCTGTCTTTTCACCAAGGCCTCTCGTGTGACAGATGATATCTATGTATTGCCCTGCTGTTTAATGTGAAGCAAATGGGATGGCTTATCTAATGTGAGAGGTACAGTCATCTGTTGTCAAAGCTGTGACAGGACTGACCAGGATTATCTGGATGAGCGGTCATCGTGGTGCTGCAGCATGGAAGGTGTGGGCCTCATGGATAAACTGCAGCAGTACAATGAGATCTATGGCCACTGGAGTGGAAAAGATGAGGCAGGCTAGATGCTAATGTGATTTATAAAGACATCAGACACTGATGAGTGAAATTAGGATAAAGGTTTTGGGGGTGGAGATAAGTGGTGGAGGATGCATGAAATGCACACCTCTTGGAAAATCTGGTAGGCATTATTTGCAATAAAATAGGGTGCAAGTTCATTTTTCTGCAGTTAGGCAGATGTGTGTGCAGACTGCTCCTCTGCATTTTCAGTGGAGGATTCTTCCAGTGCTCAGGCTAATAAGGTGTAGAGGCAAGTGACTGAGTAGCCAAGAGTATGAGATATTTGCACTGAGTATAATTGCAAGCAAATGAACCAAGCATGGCCATGGTTTAAAAGTTGGTTTATTATGTGGCTGCCCTGTCCAGTGTGAAATGAGAATGACATTACTGTAGCATTGATAAAACATGCAATTTTGCTGTTACAGCTGTGATTTTCACAGGGGCCTCCCAGTGCCACATTATGGACATTCATTGGGGAGTGATTTTTTTCTAATTGTCCTCTACGTTTCAACAATAGAAATGAGCAGAAAGAAGGAGCTGAGCATGCTGCTGGACCTCCTGCAGCACAGCAGAATACACTCAAGAGCATTTGAGTGTGACAGCCCAGCAGGCTGCAAGGCTTTAGCAGGTGTTTCACAGTGTTTTCTTAAACCTGCATCTTCCAAAGACGTACAGGTATACAACCCCAAAGCTTCCAACTGCAGGAAAGCTCACAAGGTTCTTCTTCTGCAGGAAATCTTCCAGTGTTCAACCCATCAGGTGTCTGTCATGAGACTTAAGCTGAACTGGCAGCCTGTCTCATACCTTTTCCAGTGGGTGGGACTGGCAGTGCTGCTGTAATGGTGTGTTTGGAAGGGTACATTTTAGTTTCTTTCCAAAGAGCATCTCTGTATCACTCTGTAGAGACTTTTTGTGGTTTGCAGACATGGGCAAAGCGTGTTGGGCATTCAGAGAAATGGTGTTCCTGCCTACCCTCACTGTCCTGAGGAGAATTTATCTACATCACATCCCACCTGGCTTTTCTTCAGAAATGAAGACCTGAAGAGTAGCCTCAGTGGTTGCACCCTAGGGTCTCTCTCTCACTCTGAATTTCAAAGCCTTCTCTTTAGTAGCTGCTCTTTCTGTGTTTGAAGGTCCTGGGCACTGGGAAGCTGTGGGTTGCAGTCAGGACCAGCTTGCTGTTCTGCTGCTTAGTTAATTTTCAAAAAAACCCAGTGTGATTATTGAACACAACTTCCTAATACCTTAGTGACCAGAATCATTTCAACGTGCTGTGATTATACACAGGAGCATCTGTGGGGTCTGGGAAAAAGGGATGAGATGCCTCATTGCTATTTTTGGCACTGATGCTTGGTATTTCTTCCATTTGCAGCCCCTCTGTACCATTTTCTGATGACAAAACTGATCCCTGAGGGCACAATTGATATTAATGAGATGTAAATGGCAGATGAGGTGACAGATGACAGTGTCATCAACCAAAGAAATAAAGAACAGTTAATGAATAAGCACAGAACAGTCAGAAGACATAAATGAACTGTATATAGTATTGTTGAACAGGTTATTTTTTTAAAAGGTAATGCATTGGAAAAAGAGATAATCAGAGCATGAAATATTAGCATGAAATGACTCTGACTATTGTAGCTCTTAGCAAACATTTTTCGGGGTATTTATTGTAGGAGACTGAGAGAAAGATTATTCATTTATTTATTTAAAAGTGACAGTGACAGAAGACATGTGACAATGGAAAGCAGGTATTAGGCACTTGTTTCTTTAGGAAAGGAAGGTTTGGCGTTTTCATGGGTCACCACATGAATAAAAGAGGAGAACCAAAGATGATATTTAGCAAAGGTCATGAAAGCTTTAATCTAGAAGCCTAAGACATATGTCTTGGCATGTTAAGTAATATTGAAGCCTTGTAGAAGATGAGATTTTCACAAGGACTCTGTCTTGATGTCTCAGACTGATTCATTCCTGTCCAACCACTGACAATCCATGTAATTTTTTAATCACTTAAACATGTAAAAGCTGCTCTCTAACTCACTGGTGCCCTTAGGATCCCAGACTTGAAGAACGGTCTGAGCTTATGAGGATTTCATATGGATAATTCATTTCCCCCCTCATTCTGGCCTAGATACTCCAGACATTTTGTCATGGTGTTTTTTGGTCTTTTTTTTTTTTTTTTTCCCCCAGTGATATCCCATTGGGTTTCTACAGATTTCTGTCTTCAACTCTGCCTGGTTAGAGCTGTTAATGCTCCCACCTGCCCTTGCCACCGTGCTCTTGTCTGCAGAGTTATTTTGGAAGCACAGCTGCAAAAGTGAACAGAAATTTACCTTTGCTCCACGCTTTATTAGACAAGTGCTGTTCTGCCTCACTGGGGCACAGGAATCACTTCTCTAGGGTGACATGGAATCTTTCCAGCTCAGCAGAACCTCTGCAAGAACATCTCTGTGTATTTTTTTCCTTCTCTGTCTTCTCCTCCTGTTCTTTTTTCTCTCAGCTCTACTTTGGAGAGAGCACTTCCAAAGTGCCATACAGGAAGATAATGCTCTGGGCTGTACATGACAAATAGTGCTGTTATTATTAACAGGAGTGGTATCAACCTTATAACATGTTCTTGTATCAATTAGACAATGTATGGGATTATCATTAAGTTCTGTACACATGTTCTCTTAATTATTTCCTTGTTTAATAATGACTGTCTTCAGTGCATCGTTGATGCTTTTGTAATAGTTCCCAAAATTTAGATGCTTAGCACACTTGACTGAATTATTTTTCAGCTGAAACTTCTGTATGGTGTAATCTAAAATGTGGATTTTTTTGGTTAATACATATACTTTTTGTTGTGTATGATACCCAAGATTTTATATTGCAAAAATTTCTTGCAAAGTTCCAAATGGGGAAAGATTGATACCCTTGCTGTCATGTAGGTTTATGACTCAGCTTCACTAAGCTCTAGTCAAGTTTGGACATCATTTGTGGCTCAATAGAAGGAAAGAATTCCCTGTTACTGGTTTTATCCAGGGAGCTGCTGTTCTGTTATTTCTCCAGGAATGGTATCAGTTGGATCCCCTTCCTCTTAAGTCACTGTCTTGAATCAGCTGGATCGAGTTCTTTTGGTGTAAGTGGGAGTTAGAGTGGGTTGGAGTTGCATAAATTACTACATGTGGCTGACAGCAGACGATAGAATTTGAATTCTTTTTGTATTGTTTTTTTGCTAAAACTTAAAAAGAAAAAGATTAAAAAATACTGTTCCATTAAAATTCAAATATTTTAGTGTCAGGAAAAATACAAACCATGTCTTATTAATTCTTGGTCTGCTGCTTGTCAGGATTCATTGTTCTTATTTGTCATTTGAAATTAAAACTGTATTACTTGCACTCAGAGGTCACACCAAGTGTCTGTCTGATTGGAAGACCCAAAACTTTTAGAGGCTTGTTTCTGATGTGAATGCTTAAATTAAAAATTCATAGTTCACTTTCCTCAGCTACTGTGCAACATTCCTTTAAAATTCAGTGTTCCAGTGAGCAATCTCCATTTGATACAATATTCATGGATGGTAATCACAGAAGGTTGCAATGCAGTCAGAGCAGATTTGTTTGGAAGTTCAGTGGCATTTGTTTGGGAGCATTTGCTGAGTGCTTGTTCCTCACTCCCTGATGCTCTGTGGTAAATTCCCCAGTCCTGTTCTTTGGCATGGGGAGTTTCTCTTGGGCTGCTTATTCTGGCACCAGTGTGTTACTCAGCATCCCAAGAATCCATCATTTAAACTGGGTAACTGGAGTAGTTTGGCTTTTCTTGTAGTGCCTGCAACAAAACCTGTTTGCTTTGGTTTGATAGCACATTGTTGCACTGATAATCTGGTTCCTGATTCAGTCCATGTATCTGTCACTCTGTGGACAGCAAAATTCCTTAATTTAGTTGTCATGGGTTGGATTAATTCAACAGGCTTGGGCATTAGTGCTGGATTCAGGTGCAACTATTTATCTAACTTGTGTGCTCTGGAAATCTCTTCTGGCACAAGTGGGAAGAGAAGAATTCAGCAAAATACTGTGCTTTTTCCAAACAGCCCTTGATCTTATGATTTGACAAATTCGTTTTGAGAGAGTTTTGTTGCAAGCTTACAGAATGAAATTGGCAACTCATCCTCAGTTCCCTTAGGGTGATATCTTCAGTGATTTATGTAAAAGTCTGTGTAGCTGAATATGTGGAGAGATTATTTTTGACATTCCTGGCTTGGATAAATGATGCATTTTGAATGGCTGGATACACTAGTTCTCAGGTGGCACCGATTTTTTCCCATGTAAAGAATAATGATAGCTAATACACGTTTGCACATTTAATTATTTTAAACATATTTCTATTTGCTTTTCTAATCAGAAGTATAATTTTCTTGCTACATGAATTTAAGTGATTGTGAGGAGTTTCAACCTCAGGTGATTAAAGAACTGCATAAAGTTGAAATAAACGAATAAAATTGAAAGATTTATCCTGTTCCCCCTTTTATTCTGTAGGAAGTCACCTGTTTCAATGCTGAAGTTGCAGAGGGATTCAGTTGGGAAATTCTGGCAGGACATTCAGGTAAAGACCTGATAAGTATCTAGAAATCACAGTGTGCTGGCCTAAAACTTCCTAAACCAAGGCTGAACTCAAGGGCATTTTTATCTCTAGATATGCTCTCCTCTTATAAAACTATCCATAGACAAATTTATCTTAAGCCAATATTTACCTGTATTCTGGTTTTATTTTAGGAAATTATTTGTTCCTTTTCTATTTCCTTTTGGAATACATAGCATGGACTCTCAGATCCCCCATCACAAGTGATTCAGCATTTCAAAGGACTCAGTGTTTTCAGTGTCACCACTTCATGGTCTACATACAGGCAACTAGAAACTCTCCCCACTCTGCCTGTTTTCTTTTGAATTTATTGTAGAGCCTTTTTTGCTGCCTTGCTCACTAACTCAGCCCTGCCCCTGATTCCTCAGAGGCTCCTGTGCCTTAATCAAGTTGATTTCTGGATCCAGTTCACTCAGTGGAATTGCCAATAATGTCATTTCATTTGGGGCACCAGTACCACGTTCCTTTCCCTCTGACACTCTTGCTTTTCTTCTCACCACCGTGTCATGAGCAGGGTCTGAGGAGCAGCCAACCCCATGTCCTGTCCCCGTGCACAACCAAGAGAGCTCCTTGGTTTTCTTAGACACCCACCTACTACCCTGTTCCTTCACAGTGCCTCCCTCATCATGGAAATGTCTGGTTGGATTAAATACTCCAGGAGCTCTGGTCTCAGGGAGGAAAATAGCCCTGGCAGGACTCTGAATAAAACGGGCTCTGTTGAATGGCTGCTTTTAGGAAAAAGAAGCATTGCAGAACAGCACAATATGGATGAGTCATTTAAACCCATTCCTTGTCTCTTTTTTTTCTGTGAACAAAATGTGTCTCTGAGCTGAGAGAATAAATGTGACATAAATCTGGAAAGGAGACTCTGGACCATTGTGGCATTGCCTGGTTTCTCTAGCATGGCAGACTGCTCATGGTATGGTTTCTTGACAGGAGTAAGTTCTTGGTTTGCCTACACACTTGAAACTGAACCAAGTGACTTTCCTGTTTTCTTAACACATGATCAGCAAACATAACTCTTGTTACACTACATACCTAATTCCCATAATATTGTCAGTTGTGCCCTGACATAATGTGTAAAGACACAGAGGATCATTTCTTCAGTAGATGTAAGCGGGTGAGGATGAGAGGTATTCTGGCAGCCAGGCACTGGCATTCCAGAGCTCTCTTCTCCACCCTTGAAACAGAAGAAGCTGTGCCTGTATGAGTTCTTGGGTAGGTAATTTTTAGGAAGAGCAGAATTCTGGCTGAGACAGAGAAAGCATGTGAGGACCCAACAGGGAGATTTCCAAGGAAATGCTTCTGGTGGAGTTGCATAATACCTATTATTGGGAAAAACAGTCATAATGTTTCTTGCTCTTTCTCTTCAATGGAAGTAGTTTTAGTTTCCAGTATCAACAGCACTGACCAGATAGTAATGGATCAGCATTAGTGTGCCTGTCAGGGAAATGCAGGATACAAGCAGCATTTCCTGGATGGACTAAACCAGTTTACACAGATAATAAGGTAAGGACAGGTCCTGGAGTCTCCAGCTGTGGCAGTGCCATGCACAAATGACCAAAGGAAAGCTAAAAGTGCTGTTTCACACAGCATGCCAGGGACACAGCTGAAGACACAAAGTGGTCTGTTCACTCATGGACTGACTGTTCTGTTCTCCCTTGGACCACTCTGTGTTTGCCTGTAAACAGGGGCTGCAGAAATTAATGTCTGGAAAATAGGTGCTTCCTGTGCTTGTGTCTGTAGAACTATTTGCAAAACAAGTGAGTCCAAGTAGAGAGACACACTCTTAATCTTAAGAAAGAAACAGTTAAGGCTCATTCTGTTGGTAGATTATCTGAGGGGATTATCTCCCTGTGAGAATCCTGGTTAGCAGTGAGGGCTGCAGCAGTGCCTTTGAGCTGTCTCAGGATGTGTGGATGTGCTGGATGGGCAGATTGGTTGGGATACGTTGGCTTTTTGTGCAGGTACAAAGTCCTAAACCACTTAGTATAATTAGTTTAAGTAGTGGCTAAAATAAATAAATCTTTTACACCACAGTGATTATTTGCTGATTTTTAAAAATACCGAGGTCCTGATATTCCCTTGCTTTGAAAGTTCAAGAAGACACAGTATGCACTTCTAACATTCTTTTCTAATTTTTAGAAGAGACTGATGAAAATGAGTGATATCTGGTGAGAATAGAAATATTAATACGTTGTTCAAGACAAGTTAAAACAGGGAAAGGCAAATGATAGCAATGAGTCAGCCTTTCAGAGAAAATAACTAGTACAGACCTTTACTCTGGGTGACACTATCACAACTCACTCGACTAGAAAAGTTCCAGAGGCCTTTTCTGAAGATGCCAGGGAGATAAAAAATGCAAAATGTTGTAGCCATCTATGCTGAGAAGGATCAAGGGAAGATTTAGGAAAAACAAAAGAGGTACAAATCTAATTTCAGATGTGAGGAAAATGTTAGACCCATAAATAAATTATAGCTATGGAGCATTTAGAACTGTAGAATTAATTATGGTCTTAATAGAAGTCTGAGAGCAAGAGCCTGCTGTGAAGGCATTACAGGGCTAATTAAGGCCAGTCTTGCAAATACAACACTTAACAAAAAAATTTTTGAATGATGTGAAAATGCTGGTGCAGAAACCTCTCACGGAGTTATGCAACCACCTGTACAAAGGAAAGGTGTATGCCAGGGGCAACTCCCATTTTATTTTCTGTGTTAAACAACTATCCTAAAATTGAGGCCTATTTCTATGGAAATGTTCAGATGTTTTACTGACATGTTCCCATATTTTTACTGTCTCCTTTAGTCAAAATTGTTGTTCAGATTGGTAACTATGAAGCTAATGTGGATTTATGGCATATATGAGCAAACTGCAGTTGGAATACAACACTGAATAATTGGGGAAAAATTTAAAAGCTGCTCTGTTTCAATGTGTCTGAAGTAAGGAGTCATAATTTTTTGAGTTGACTATTTTCTGTGAGCAGGAGAAGAACTATTAAAATAGAAATTACACTAGGTTTTGTGAACTGGGTAACAGGAACTGTTTCTCCAAAGTGTGAATTCAATTACAGGCTGTAGTGAGAAGTGGGATGTTACAAATCTAATTGATAGGCAATTTGTTAAGGATATACTACTCATAGGTTTGCTCAGTTCTTTCATCCTGCAAGTACAATATGTTCTTGGGTAATTTTACTCAAGCGATCAATTTAAATTATGAGATTAGAAACAAATGGACATCTGTGGGCAGTATTGGTGTCATCATCCCAAACCTAACATCCAAGATGGGATGGTGGTAATGATGGTTGGTATAATTATGATTCTGTTCTGCTTGTTTATTTGCAAGAGGTTAAATGATCACAGACTGGCTGGAGTCTGGTGCAGTGGGTGAGATGTGGTCAGAATCATCAGTAAAATTAAAAATAGATTTCAGACTTAGCTGAGCTTAGTGAAGACTGTTAAGGCCACTGTAACTCAGTTGCTCTCAGCTAAAGTTCATAAACATCCTGTGTTCCTCTGAAGCCATTGTTGTGGTGCTGTGGCAAAATGACACACAGAAAATGCTGTAGATTTTGTGTCTGCAGATAAATGGAACTGTGCCACAGTGCTTTTCCATTTCATTTTGTTTGAGAGTCTAGAATCTCCAAGTCAGGAATATTGGAATATCTGGACAGCAGTTGCTGGGATTAGGTGCTGTTGCTCACAGCAAAAGCTGAAAATCAGTATAAAACATTTTGGGTTCTAATTACAGGAGGACACTCACTCTGAGATAGAGTCGCACATGCTGCCCTGCTCTGCGGGTTTCCCATTTTCTCAGCTAACATCTGTAAATAACTTTCAGCTTGTCCCTATTGATTCCCTGCTGCGGCCCTGTAACAGTACTTAGGCCTTAGAGTAAGAAACACGCAGCTTACTGCCTGAGACCAATCGAGAAAGTACACGTTTCATCTATAACCAATAGAAACTGGGGCCCTAAGGGCCCTGTAACAGCACATAGGCCCTAGAGCAAGGGACACACAGTTTACCCACTTGAGACCAATAGAGAAAGTACACGTTCCACCTATAACCAATAGAAAGTATAAGGTATGCACTTGGGGCCAATAGGGGAATGACACGACCGCCTGGACGGGACCAAGAGAACTGTATAACTGTGTGTAATAAACTACAATAAAGGGAGCCTGTTAGATGCATCATGTTGGTGTCGTTGCTCCCCCCCCGCTTCTGGCCGTGGCAATTCCCCAGCTGCTCTATCTCCCTTTTGCTCATGTCAGTGACAGATGAGTCTTGAGGGGAGCACGAGAAGGCTGGAACAGAACTCCTGCAAACGCCCACAGAGTGGGCAGGATGTTCCAGTTAGTCAGCACAAGGATCCTTCTGGTGCCCAGAGAGTCTGGAAGTTCATTGGGGTCATACAGGTTTTCTGAATATCCATCCTGAACAATTACACTTGAAGAGAGAAAAAACTAAGAGTTTACTGTGTCTTCAATGGTAAATTGTCTTCCTTTTCCTTTTTTTATTGTGTTTTCTTTCTGGGTTTTTGCTTCTACTCATTGAATTCAGTAGCCAAACTCAAGTTGGCTTCAGTGGAACAAGATCAGTTACCATGCCAGGAGGAATTATAAAGCAGTAATGAAAATCTGATATTAATTTTTTATGTAATGATAGCATGGGTGTTCAGGATTGTTTTTAGCTGTGATGTCTGTCTGATATTATGAAGCTCTTGTCCAATAACATTTTCCCCTGTGGTTGTGTGATTATTCACAGGCTGTGCATTTCACAGTAATATTGGATGGTCAGTAAACATTAGAACCTATTCCTGTCCGAGCAATGGACAGCTGTGCATTAAATAAACAGAACTTCCAGGTTTGTCCTCAGCTATTTGGAAGGTGGTAATTCCCCTGGAAACTGGATTACAAGACTGTGTGTTAAGGCTTGGTCTGGTACCACAGTCACCTGTGAGGTAGGAATGCAAATAATCTCTGAGGAAGTGGGCAGACATTGAGGACTTCACTGTGTTGATAGGAGGAATGTTTTTAGCTCCAACATCAGCTGAAAAAATAGAAAATGCTTGCCTAGAAAAGCCAAATCAAAGGAAAGGGACAGTTTGTGAACCCAGGTATCAAGGTGTATACAGGGCAGGAGAATTGTGTGCTTCAGAAAGGCTCAGGGAAAAGCAATGCTGGAGCCCCTTGGGCCAAGCAGAGCTCAGCTGTACCTACCAACAATGGCAGGTCCAAAAGCACCGTGTTCAGAGCTGGCTGCTGCACAGCTGATGGATCCATGCAGAGTGAATCCCACACATCCCAGCCCTGCTGCACATTTGCACCCAGCCTCGGGAGCGTACGGGCAATGGGGTTGATGCAGAGGTTTCCCTGCACATGTGATACAACATTCTTGTGGAATGGCCGTTTGTTCAGGACACCCACACATCCAGCATTTGGAAAAATGTATTCAGCCACTGCTCAGAGCAGCAGAGAGAGAGCTTTCCTGCTGTAAGCAGCAGACAAGTATCCACGCTGGGAGAGCTGGTGGGGAATGTGCCTGGATCCAGTGCAGCTGGGAGCCAGACACAGCTGTGCGTGAGCTCTACCAGGAGGATACAACAACTGAACTACTCCCAAAGTTTTTAACCTGCATAGAATAACAAGATTGGGTTCACAAAGCCTAGTCCTGTTGGGAAAGGAAGAAGAAAGGACTTTTGGATGAGGGTCAAATGGAATAATACACCATTTATTCTTACCGGTACATTTACTTGTTCACATTCAGTCCCTACATTGTCTCTCAAATTTGTCTGTTCATCACTTCCAGCTTGCCTACTCCAGCTTTGCTCTTTCTCATTCCTTTCTTTCTGGTTTCCACTTCCTCTGTGTATATGTAGATCCCAGCTTCTCCTTTATATACTTATCCCGTGAGAAAGTATTTCTGCAAGCTGCATTCTTTATTTAACACATTTTTTTTCTTACCACACCACTAGAAAGGTGAGTCCCAGTGCAATTTGGGATACACATGTCAACAACTGGCTCTCATGAAAACTGCAGAACTGAAGGTTTACTGCATCTGTGTTTTATTTTACTTTAAGCAGTTTAGTGTCTTGTTCAAGTTCCTGTGAAAATTCAGTGTCAATTCTTGTCTTTGAGTTTCTTGGACACCTGGAGTTATTTCTATGGCCAAATTCTGTAGTTGTAAGTTCCTGGGTGAATGAACAATATGCAATTTATAAAAGGTGAAGCAACATGGATAGTAACCAAAAATAACAGCACAGAGCACTTTTCCTGGCCTCTGTCCAGTACAGAGTCAATAGGAATTTCTTCATTGGCTTCAGTGGAACTTTCATCAAGTCTGTTGAGAGAATACTGTACAAGATGCCCACGTCAGACAGCAAGGTTAATAATACCTGAAGTCATTATCATCAGGAAAAAATACTGGGCTGAAACGAAAGGCCAGTGGAAATCAGCTGTCATGGCAGGCTCAAAGGTTGTTCAAGCACGGTGTAGCTGATAAAGTGACCTGGTGGTTAAGCATGAGACACGACCTGTTTAGCTGGGCTGGCTAAATTTCCCAGAGTACTTGTGGGATTGCAGTGTTTCCTCAGGAAAGGCTGGGTGGGATGAACTTTCCAAACGTGACCTCATGTGGAAGGTGCTTTAGGTGTCAGCACTGCCAGCAACATCAGAAATCTGCCCTTGTTTTCTAGTTGCAGTGTTCATTAATGTCACTAATGAAGACAAACAAAAAAATCTGTCTGAGTCGTTAGCAACAAATTATTTTCCAAAGCATTTGCAAGATGCTAAATGTCTTGAGATGTTTGCAGAAGCAGAAGCAAACACCGAAAGCAAAATAATGAAAATTAAACATTTCCTTGCTCATTCAAGATTAATGATGTCAGGGTTAATCACTGCCATATAAATACCCAAATAAATAAAATAGATTAGGCAAGTATTATCTGAGTGTTTGCCTGGCTATCTGGCTTTCTTAGGATCATTAATTATTGACTTTTCAAAACTTGTTTCTAATTGACTTGAAATTCACACTAGCAAGGAAGGTCTAGAATTTTTTGAATCACTTATCAAGTTTCTTTCCACCAAATGCATATGTAACACAGAATAATCACCCTCAGGTCTGACATACAAGAAATGTGAAATAAAAATTGAGAAACTGTGATTAGACCAATTAGTTTAGAAACACTGCCTCTAAATTATTCCTCTATCTTAAGAAAAAGTGAGAGTTTAGTGTAGCACCTGTTCTCTAACCTCTTGTACCAGCTGGAAAACAGCATCACCAATGAAGAAAACAGTTAGCCTGAGAAAGGGGTTAATTACTTAAAAAAAAAAAAAAAGAAATAGCCAGTGGTAACTGAATTGTCCCTCTGAATATTTTGCATAAAGTTTCTATTTATGCAAAGCTGAAAGACTAAATGTGGTGCTTTGTCTTCAGAGCGCCTGGAGATGCCTACATAGCATGATGTCATATTTAATAAAAATCTTACATCTGTGATCAGTTGTGTCTGAATATGCCTCACCTCCTAGTCACTTTTGTATTTAAAATAATGTTTAAATCACCTTTCTTTTGTCTTAAAACCTGATAATGCTTTTGAAGGGTTAGGCTGCTGCTATTGGGCAACTTATCCATGTATGGAAATACATGCCAAGAAGTTTAAAACATTGTGTTGTAAAATGCTGGCATTAGGACCTCAACATACAAAACATGCTAAAAAGCCTTCTTTGAGTGGTAAGGTGTGTGCAGTGTTTGGTGTACACATGTATATAAAGAAGTTTATTGGTCTTTTGCAATGGAGAAAACTGAAGAACAGACAAAACGAAATTAATTTCCCCCAGTCAGACAATGAGTCAGTGACAGAGCTGATAAAAGAAACCACCAGACCTGATGAGGCAGAGGGAGCAAAAGCTGTGGCTGGGGACTTTCACAGCCACAACACCCAACTCGGTGGAGATGACTTCACTATGGAGGTGGTCACCACTTCTCCAGCATGCTCGGCTGGGACTCATTAGTGGGGCAGAAGCTGCTGCTCAGCCAAATCTGCTCACTGCTCCTGGCCCCGAGCCCTGTGGCTGCTCGGGATTGGTACCCACGAGTTGTTGAGTCACCTCCCTGTGGCCACCCTGTCCTGTGCTGCCCTTGGGTGTGCAGCAGGGTGGTGGGAGAAGGGAGGGGAGGGGTGGCAGATGAGTGGCAAGGACAAGCCTGGTGCTGCCTGAAGGGGGTTGGTGCCATGTGCAACACACTTAAAACCCCCTAAACTGCTCTGTAATTTCTTTTGGTCTTTCAGTTATCCAAAAGTGCCGTGTTTACTGATCATGACTCAAGTTTACACTAAGCCAGGAAATCTTATTTCAGGCTACAGCAAAGATTTACTTGGCTTCTAAATAACACATGGAAACATCAGGTACAATTTTATAAACAGAGCACTTCAGATTTTCACAATGAGGAGGAATTCACACAGCACATCTTTGTCCTGTGGAGATTTTGCTGTAATTCAATGCACAAGTGCTGTAAAAAGCCAGTAATAAAACACCAGAATGGTGAATTGAAATTGGAATTTTGAGGAATGAGCTCAGTATCAATTACTACTACCACTGAATTAATTTCTATTAATATTTCATTAAAAGAAATTTTCTGCCTCTCTTCTAGCTTCAGGTAACTTTTTTCATGAGGTGCTAAGTGCATATCACAGGTCTTAATCAGCAGATGCAAGTGTTTCTTGTGGCATAAAATTCAACTATTCAGATAATGTGGCTTAGTGGTAACTTATTAAATTTTATTGTTCAGACAAGTGAAATATATTAAATAAGAAGCTAAAAATTTTAACAAGTGTATCTCTTTTTTTTTAATGAAAAACCAATTTCTTTTGCCACTAGGTAGGACCAGGCTCTCACTGTACAGTCTGTCCCAATACAGTTGCTGCTCCAGGCACAGGATGGAATCCAGATTCTGTCCCCTCTCCCAGGGAAGAGGTAAAATACTTCATCCCTTCTCATGAAGCAATGCCTTTTCCTCTGGGCAGATAGCTTAGTTTGTGAATGGAAATGTTGTTTTCCACACCACAGAGTGACTTGCAGCAGGACACTTTTGGGTGCATGTCCTGTACTCTCCCTCCACCACTGTGGTTATTGTCTGAGGAGAGCTCATCAAAACTGGGGACCAGATTTGTCATTTCTTAGTGTTGTGTGGCAGCCACATGAAAATCAGAGTGGATGCTCCTGGGGGAGGACACTGACTGGGCAGAGTCAGGAGGGCCTGGAGTCAGTAAAAGATCTCTACCTCTCCATGGACTGTGTAATTGCATTGATATGATGAAAAATTCGTTGTTCAAAAGCTGTTTTCTTTCTCTCACAAGCCAAACAAACATCCTGAAAATTAGTGCATAGTAATGCAGTAGTAGCCCTGGTGCCTCCTTTCATATGTGACCAACCCTTGCAGCAAGCAAAGGTCTCACTCTCCCAGATGTCTTGCAGTGCCTTTCACCCATCTTTTTTTGCTTTATCTGCTCAATAACATCTCACCTGTCTGAAGCACTTAGGCTGCAGCCTTTCCTGCCTTCAGTAATTTCCGTCTGCACATAATTTCAGTCTGAATCTCTCCTGTCCTCCAGCAGAGCCGATGTTTTATACACACTATAACTCTCAAAAAAATCTATCCCTGATTGTCTTTCACACTTCCTCACCCAGTTCCATTGCCTGTTTAATGTTTTATTCCTGCCATATTTATTACAAGATGGCATACAGATGCTCTGGTCCTGCATATATTATGTTGTCCATTCTGCTGCTTTTTATTCTCCTGGATTTAATCAAGTATTGCTCCATTATTCATTCATATTTTTCCCTGGTAAAATATAACCTCTTAAAAGAAATTATCTAATTTTTTAAAAATGTCTTGTATTGTCCTGCTGAAAATTTACCTTTTACTTGATGGAGAAAATTTCCTTGTTTTATGAACTCTTTGCAGCTCCTTTGAGTTTCCTAAAGAAAAATCCAATACACTTCAGTAAAATGAAACTTCCTTTATGGAAAACAATGAACCTAATTCAGTAATGTTATTTTATGGTATCTTGTATAGAAATGTTTCATGTCAATTCAGTAAATAGATGTTGATTAATTGCACATTGTGAAACCATCCCTTTTCCCACAAAGTTTAAATTAGGAATGGCTGCTTAGATCAGCAAGTTTAGTCTCCTGCATAAGACAGGTCATGCAACTCTCTTCTGTTTTGCTTTGTATTCACTAACTTTGCTTATTGTTGGAACAAGTCTAGATGCTTCAGAAAAATGATGCATGTTGGTTTTTAAATAACCCAGTGTTGGGAAATCCACCACAAAATGTGTAAGTTTCTCCCATGATTAATTAACCTTGCTACTAATAGCATGTGCCTTATTTCTAATCTGGCTTTGTGTGGCTTCAGCTTGAGCAATTGGTTCTTTCTTATCCTCTTCTTTTTGCCAGAAAGTCCTTGACAAACGTCTTCCTTGGACAGCTGGAATCTCTTTGTGCTTCTGTGTCAGCCTGAGCAGCCATTCCCAAGAATATTTTAGCATTTTCCACTTTGGTGCCATATCAAAGCCTTTTAACAGCTCTCTCACTGTGCCAAGAGTTGATGTTCGTGGTGGGGTGGACCTGCAGCTCCTCCTCTCTGAGCACTTCAACCTGGCCACTCTTGGTCAGTCATCCAAGTGCCACCAACTCCCTTGGCTTGGTTGCTTTCCAGACACAGATCAGCTCAGAATGGTGGAGAATGGTGACTCATTGATCAGTCACTCCTCATTTGGTTGGGGGCCAACATCCCCCCCAAATAAGCCCTCAGAGAGAGCCATCCTGGGTGCTGCAGGCACAAACCCAGCTGGAGCTCATGCCTTGAGCCTCAACATCCCCCCCAAATAAGCCCTCAGAGAGAGCCATCCTGGGTGCTGCAGGCACCAACCCAGCTGGAGCTCATGCCTTGAGCCTCAACATCCCCCCAAAATCAGCCCTCAGAGAGAGCCATCCGTGGGTGCTGCAGCACAAACCCAGCTGGAGCTCATGCCTTGAGTCTCAACATCCCCCCAAAATCAGCCCTCAGAGAGAGCCATCCATGGGTGCTGCAGGCACAAACCCAGCTGGAGCTCATGCCTTGAGCCTCAACATCCCCCCAAAATCAGCCCTCAGAGAGAGCCATCCGTGGGTGCTGCAGCACAAACCCAGCTGGAGCTCATGCCTTGAGCCTCAACATCCCCCCAAAATCAGCCCTCAGAGAGAGCCATCCGTGGGTGCTGCAGCACAAACCCAGCTGGAGCTCCTGCCTTGAGCCTCAACATCCCCCCAAAATCAGCCCTCAGAGCCATCCATGGGTGCTGCAGGCACAAACCCAGCTGGAGCTCATGCCTTGAGCCTCTCTGTAGCTGCTGCAATAAGTGCAGGTGTAGGGCATGTGACTCCTTTGTGTGCCTGAGTTATACACAAATACCAGCTCTTTTGCACACATATATGGCAAAATAGCCATTTATGGTAAGGGCAGATTAAAACCCAGTTTGATTTCTTGGAATAAATCAGTTTGATTTTTTTGGAACAGGTCATACCTCCAAGCTGAGTTGTTCAGGTATGCCATGTCCTACAGGATCACCATGGTGGGAGCTGTAAAGGCCTCATTTTTGTACACTCTGAAGAATGGAGAGCTGGCTGGTTAGAAGAGCTCTGTGTGCTTGTTTGACTTGCCTTTGACATCATGGACATACAGTAATCACACTTAAAAAATGGAGAAACAGACAACATGCCTTTTCAAAGGTAAACACACACAGACACATATCCCTTATTTCTTAATGTAATTTTTGACATTTATTGTTATGCTTAACTACATGACAATCAGGATTGTATGTGTAAAACAGTAGTGTTGGTAGCAGTAATATGTAAACATACTATGTAAATGTTTCCCTAAGTATAGGACAAGTAACTCCTGAAAACCACATTTACATTGAAAACAAAACCCTTAGAAATAGAGCTCTAAATCAACAAAAACCCTAATGAAAATCTCTTAGTCATAAAACGATAAACTTATTTAAAGGCAAGGACATTGAAACTAGCAATTTCAAAATGAATACTTGTGTAGAACTGCTGGAGAATTTAAAACAGTGTTTTCTATTGAAAACCTCTCTGAACTCTCAACTTCATGCCTAAGATAATTGAAGGAAAATTAAATTTACCCCTAGGACTGTTTGTAGGAAACTCTTCTAATAAGGTTTATATTTAGCAGATAACAGTGTGTTTATGGTGGTCACAGCCTGCCTAATAGAGCTGTAATAGATACATTTTGTATTTAATCAATATCAGTGAATAATAACTTCTCTTTATTAACTGTAATGGCTCTATGGTTAATTTTAGCTTGTATTGTAGGGATATCTATACCTTATTTTTCAAAGACTATGATTTTTTTTCTTAAATAACCTAATAGAACTGTTTTTATCAAGGCTTTTTAAAAGTTTGGTGATGGCCTATTACATACCAAGTGTTTACTTTGATTTTGCTTTCAGTGAAGAGCATATTTTCACACGTAGCTAGTTATTAAAAGATTCTCAATTAAGTGTAAGTCCATGGGCAGATAAAATTCGGGAAATTTCTTTGTTCTACGAGCATTATAATTTATAGCTGTCCTTAAATACTAGCACAATTTTCTGAGACAGTTTTATTGAGCTTGTTTTCTATTGAACATCCTGAGGAGTTACTGTGATATATTTTAGATAATCAAATTACTGTGCATGCACCTTGCTTCTCGAGGACAAGCTTGAATCACCACTGGATCTGGTTACTTTCTGTAGGTCAGGTTCCATCTTTCTGGTTGTGTTCCACCTTCTCAGTTGCTACTGCCAGTGGGAGGCACTCAGCTGCCCTGGAGATGCTGGAGCAGCCCTTGAGAAGGGACAATCCTGGCAATTCCAGAATTTTGCCTCCTGTGCTGTTGGAGATGGGCTGGAAGCTGGGCAGAATTCAACATCTGCTTCGTTTTCATCAGAGCTGTGTTGAATTTATGGCTGTGAAACTTTGCTAGGTGGGTGACCTGGCACAGTTCAAGCAGAGCAGCTCTGAGCAAACTTTTTAAGAACTACAGGGAAACTTAGTAAAACTTTAAACAGGGAGAACTCTATGCTAAAAAAATCACAGCAAGACTTTGCACATGCACACAAGCACACCCTAAAATACTGGCATATTTTTAATACTTTTAAATATAATAATTTAATTTAGTCTGCCAGTGAGTGAGACTTTTATCTAAGAGGTTTTTTTCTAAGAGTCCTTACTTCCACTGATAGTACTATCTCCAAGAAGAAATACTTTCTTGCATAAGCCCTTCTCTGTGAGTATGAGGCATTCATGGGCTGGCCAGGAGTAGCTGCCTCAGCCTATTGTTGTTGAGTTCTAGTCCCACGGTTAAATTGGAGAGAAAATTTTGTATTTATTGATTTACCACTCCCTTTTTCTAGAGGGAGGTATGCCTAGTGAAGTATCCCTGTAAGATCCCTGTCCTGTGATCATTCACTCTAGGGATGGAGTCAGTTGGCAGATCCAGAGATACCAAAGACTATAAGGCTGCTGGAAATGTGCCAGTGTTAGTGTCAGACCCACTCCTCTGTCTGAGTCTCAGCTGGTGATATGAGAATCAGGACAACCAGATTTATATTTGCAGTTGTAAAGTACTGCAATTCCTGTGGTCTATCCCTTTGTCTCCAACTTAGCTCTAATAATTCGTATACATTCTTCTTAACAGAAATTATGTTTATAATATAGTGGAAGATAAAGGAGGCCTTTAGAACAAACTGAGCAAATCTTTGATATTTCAGTTTCACAATCAATGTAAGTAATGCTGTTGCCAGCCTTGTAGCCCAGCCTCACCCAGTGTATGGAAGTGGAGCCTGTGATGTGCTGCTTTTGTGCTTCCTACATTCATGTTCAAGGCAGTCCTTTGTACAGCTGAAATGGCACTTATCTGACTCACCTCTGCAGCTGATATTATGTACCTTTCCTTGCCATCTCTGTTAGAAGCTCCCACATCAATGGAAGGAGCAGTATTATCTGGATGAAATGTGAATGTCACAAGAATGGGCTGTATCAGACCATCTTCTGCTTCTGCAGTTTTAGTATTCAGACAACATCGTTGGCAACAGAAGGCAGGCGTCTTCCCTAGCAGAGCTGTTGCAGTTGAAGCAGAAATTCTGACATGTGTTAGTGACATTCCAAGGATGTTTAAACTCACATCTCACATTTGAACTTGGTTTTCCTCTTTGGTTCAAAGGCAAATCAAAGTTGAATTTGTGATTATGATATTGCTGAAACCCCACATCATTTTCAGCGCTCAGTTTACTCTTGTAAATGGCATAGAATTCATGGCATTGGTAATTAATAATATTCCTCTTATTAGATTATTAGGGAACCGGAGAAGTCTGGTGTAATTTTATTAAAGCTCATAGGAAATAACTTTGCTGAAACACTTTTCATTAAAGACCATAAGCAGTGTAAGGCAATGTGCTGTTAACCCACGTGTGCTTAGCTCTGCTCTGTGCATGAGTGCAGTCAGAGATGAAGTAAGATTGAAGAGCTTTGAGTTTAATTCCTTGTTTCTCACAGATTTCCCATGTGATTTTGAGCAAATCACTTACTCTTTTGCTTCTGTCTGGAAAGTGGAGACAGCAGGATGTTCCTGCCTCACAGGCATGCTGTAAGCATGGCATATACTTGGATACTCTGGTGTAGGGGGCTGCAGAAGTGTGTGAAGTAGACAGATGTGTTACTGCTCCTCAGCAGCAGCTTCAGCAGAGAACAGCCTGCTCAGCCTTTCCACAGGACTGAGTGAAGAGAATGTGTTTTTTGCCTACCCTTTAATTTATTTATTTATTTTTTTAATCAGCTATACTGTACACAATCTGTTTATTTACTGGTGTGGATTTGGAAAGTGCTTCTAATTTGAAGGATGAAGGTATGTGAGGATGTAAGAGAACAAGATTTTCTTTAATTTGAATTCTGACAAAAGTGGACACACTTCACATTCTCCCTCACCTCACTCTCATTGTCTCTTGTGGCAGCCCCTAGCATTGAAATTTATTGATGAGAAACACTGATATAGAGACTTATTAAGTGATAAATCAGCACTCGCACAGCATCCAAGCTGAGCACAGCAGGGAACATAATAGCCAAAAATTAAGCTTGATGCTCAGGAAAATAATTCAATGATAGTGAACTCTTAGCAGTCAATTTTAACAATAATGAAAAGGGATAATTTTACACAAAAATGGGTGGCTTCTACTTTGTGCTGTAGGATATATATAACTGGTTGTTTTACCCAAGCAACTCACATGACAATTTCCCAACCAGGAGATTTCTCACACCATTGCACTCTTAATTTTACAGAGCGCTGGATCACTGCCTCTGCCTCCTTGGGCTACCTTGCACTGCTGCTTTTCTGTGCTGTGCAGCCTCAGAGCAGAAGGGTTTGTCTTGCAGCATAAGGCACTTGACAGTGAGACCATTGTCTGTGGCAGTAAGGCCAAAACAAAGAAGTGGAACTGTGCTTTTATTTGAGATTTAAATGGACGTTGCCACAGCAAAAAAAAGATATGGGGAAGAAAAAAATAAAAACATTCTATGTCTTGCTAGCACCAGATTAAACTGCTATTAATACAAATGACCTAAAAAATGTGTGTGTCATTTTCCACTTTTTGTTTAGTAGCTTGTGAAAGCATGACCTGATGTTTGGCCAAGGTTGTCCTGAAAGGTGTTCTCTACAAGTCTGATTCCTACACAATCCTAACGTGTATGGTGGGAATTTCTTGTATGCACCTTTTATGGGGAGACAACTGAAGCCTGGAGAGATTTAGTGACTGTTTGAAAACATGCTTGAAGTCTGTGGAAGGATGGCTGTCAATTCGAGTCATGCCCTAATGACCTAATGTCTGCTGTTGTACAGGAAGTTTGAACACAGACTCGATCTGATTTCTCCCCACAGCATCCATGACCTCTCTTTGAAGTTTGAAAAAAAGTTGTCTGTCACATTAATTAGGTGGGAAAACTCAGGTTCCTGAAAGGAGTTTTTTAAAATTTGCCAAAGTTGTTTTGGTTTAAGTGTAATTTGGGCAGATGTCCTTGACATGACTTTTGACAGCCAGCTTGTATACGTTGCATTGGTATCTATAGCTGACCTTAGGTTTGCTATTTATAACACTGGTAGAAAATAGTAATTTCTGTTTTCCATGGTTTGGGTCATATTATATCTAGCAGGAAGTCTTATGGGGAGAGTTATGATTGTCAGTTAAACCAACTGATATGGCTGTAAAAGTGGACAAGCTCTCAAAAGAAGAGTCTTAGCAATCAGAAAATGAAAAGTAACACAAAAATCTTAGCTGCCTGTTCCTTTCTGAGTCTGAGAAAATGTCTCTTATATCATGTAAATCATAATTTTTTCATGTAGCCATAAATCATTAGCTGTTGTTGTGCTAACATATTCATACTTGTTCCATCTCAAGGCTCTTTAAATTGATCAGTATACACATGTGGGATGGCATAAACTGAGATATGATCAAATTGATATGTTATACTGTGGCATCCAAATAACCACAAGCTGTAGAAACAAACACATCCAGCAGGTAACACATGTATACAACAGCCACTACTTCAAAAGAAGTCTTTTAGCTATTGAATTAATTTTACATTTTTGTTGCTTGCTTTACCAGAAACAAACATATAATTCATGTGTGTTGTGCTAAATATTACAGGTCAGTAACTTGTAGATAAATGAGGCGGCCTTCTCAAGACTGGAATAGCTTCTTGGTTTGCAGTGTGTGTGGGCAATACTGGTATTTCTAATGAAGCTGCCTGTGCTTTAGTCATGTGTAGAACTCCTGTGATTGATACAGAAAAAGGCAAGTGGGAAAAGATTATTCTTTCCTTATTATAAAGTTTGAGTGACCTCAATACCTCTATTCTTTTACCAAGGAAATTGGATGCTGCATCACCTTGCCCAGAGCTTTTCAAGTCCTGTATAAATTGCAGACCATTTCTTAACAAAATGCCTGTGAACCAACTCCAATTTTTGCTGGCTGTTTTGACCTCCATCTCTGACATTCCCAGGGGCACAGATAACCCATTTGCTCTCTGAGACCAGGGGAAAATCATGGTACCTTCATGCCCCAAGTGTCTCTCCTTGGCTTTGCTGATGTGGAGAAGCTGGAATACAGCTGTGAGCTTCTGAAAGGGTTTGAGTTGGGTGGTGGGCAAGGGCACCTGAAAGCCAAAGAACTCAAGAAAGCTCAAGAACAGGAGCAATCACTCAGAAGAGCAATCTGAGCTCCTGCTGAAGAGTTTGTGCATTGCTTTACACATGTTAGGGCTGTTAAAACCCACCACTCTCCTGTGGAACTCACACCCTGTGTCTACACGACCACAAACACCTCAGTGATGCTTTCTCACCCCAGAGGTACCAGACCCCTCTTCCTGAAGGCTGCCTTGCCTGGTCACGCTCACCAGTGGTGCTAAAATCAGTAATCAGGCTGTAGCCTAGTGACTGAGCATTCTCTCTCTGCCTTCTCTTTTCCTCTGATGTTGTTAGTAAATATTTGTATTACAATATTAATATTTGTACCTATATAAACCCTATTTTAGCCAACCTGGTGAGGACTCAACCTCCCAGACCCAGAGCACTCTTTCTGCATGCTGCAGCAGTGACTGCTGTGTCAAGAGTCAGAGTTTTCATTTCAGTGAAGTAATGCCAACTTACATTATGTTGTGTGAGATTACAAAGAAAGATTGGGGTATTTTATTACACTGTCAATCAGCCTGTAGCCTGGCTCTCATCTGAGCACTGAGCCCTCTCCCCTCTTCCTCCTCAAACAAAGCAAACAGAAAGCCAGGGTTGTTGAAGGTGTTTATCATGAAATGTATGAAGCATGGTGATGCCTTCGAATACAACAGAAACCACATGCCAAATCAGTCCTATTGTGAAGTAAAGAGAGCAGGTGGATTTCATGAATATATATGTGCATTCTCTGGGCATGGCAGATTTTTCTAAAAATGGTGATGAGAGTAAACCAGTACAAAATAGGTGGCAATTGAATGCCTTTCTTTAGAACAGAAGTTTTTATTGGAGAAACATAATAATTAGTTTCCACAACCCATAGCTGCTGACACTGACTGTTCTGCTGACGAAAGATGCTGCAGATATTGGCTGCAAAAGAATACAGGAAAATTACAGACACTGACAAAAGGGTGTACTTTTCATTTGCTAACTTTTCTTCTCTGAATATTCCTTTGAGTTACCTTCTTTTGTTTACAAGAGTCTCAGGGGCGGAGGAGGGTGGCACATTGCCTACATGGGCAATTACTTTACATACTCATTTCAATCATAATCCATTCAGAATGATAAAAATGAAATCAAATGTAATTTATAATCTAGAACATTGCAGCTAGAGCTTTTTAAATATTACAGCTACAACGTGATTTGACATAATCCCTTGCAGTCATTCAGGCTCTTTTAAAACCAAAACACATTTATCTGTAAGTGAAAATTATATCTCCACTTTTTTCTTCTGAAAATTTGGTATGTTATTATGGTTTGGGGGCTGATCTTGTGTAAGTAATGATTGCTAGTTGCATATAAAGCTGTTTATTTTCAGACCCCCACCTACCCTGAACCAGTTCCATGCACTGTCATTTGCTTAATGCTGCTAATTAATATGAAATAACATGCCACTGTTAGGCAGTTAAAAAGAAAGACTTCAAATGGAGCTTAGCCAGTTGTAATGGCTGTCTCGTTAATACTGTTGTCATGTGCTCTAAAATGACACTAAACAGTAATTCCACTCTGTGAGTATTATAATATGAGTGGCATGTCATTCTGCATTTGGAAATCCCAAAGCAGCATGAGATGATTGTGTATTCCTCCTCCACACAGGGAGAGGAATTCCCCTAAACCTGGTGTGGAGTGTAATTTCTTAGTTATTGATTTGTTTTGTTTCCAAAAAGCAATTGGTGACAGAATCTCAGTAGCCTGATGCTGAAGTACATCTGTAGCACATTTCTGAGCATGCTGCTGCCAATCCTGTTTCTGTTTTGTCCACAGAAGCTGATCTCTTCTGTGTGGTTAATTGCCATTATCTTATCTTCATCTCTTATAATCTGCAATGTCTACTTGTTTTTCATGGTTTTGTAAAACAGTGCAGCATTATTCGCTTTGGCAACAACATCTGGGTGTGCTGAGTCCAAAGCTGACAGTGCTTGGAAAGACTCTGATTTCAGCAGGCTCTGGATTGCATGTGAATGTTGTTCTTTCTGTGCTTCCCAGCTGAAAGGCCTGTTTGCTTCTGGTTGTAGCTTTTTGTCTCTCCTTCTCAGAATAGCCTCACTTCAGGTCAGGTGCTTCTTAAAATTGTGTGATAATGGGAAAGTCTCACTCTGAGGTTTTTGATTTGCTTTAGTTGGATATTGAGGCAAATTCTCTCTCCCTCCTCCCCCATTGGCTGTGATTTCTTTAGGAACAAAAATGCTTGACCTCTTCATGGAGTGAGTGATCATTTTCAGGGACATAGCAGAGGATCAGAGTTCCCCAGCTGGGCTTCAAAATGCCAATATTGATGCAATGAGAAAAGTCCAGTAGAGAAGAAGGAAAGCAGAAACTACAAGGCTGGGGAAATACCAAGTAGTAGTTATGTGGTACTAGGCTAAAAGGGTATTGAAATTCTTGGTATTGCAAATGCTGGCAATTCTTGGTATTGCCAGACTCAGAGATTAAAAGTCTTGAGTTGAATGTTAGAAAACAATCAACTGTTTTTCTGAAAAGACACTGAGTCCTTGTTCTTTTCTTCGAAGTTTCAGATTTCTGCAGCTCCTTCATGTGTGTCAGAGACATACCAGTAATGTTTTGAAATACTTTGAGAGGTATTCCTGGGGTGCTGCAGCTGGGCTCATCTCTTACATCTGCTGACCTGAATCATGCTGCTTTCCAGAGTCTGAATTGGCCATTTTCCTGGGGCATTATATTACATGTGCATGGCCCCAAGACTCTGAGGTAGTTTTGTCCTATTAATTCTATCCAAGTGCTTCCCTCAGCTGTGCCCTTCATCCTCTTGTAGGGTCACTTTTCTAACCTGCACATTCTCAACCCCACTCCACTTTATCTCTGTGGGTCAGGAAGGATTTTCCCCTAAACCCTTCCTCTAGTTTCTCCTACACACATTCTCCAGTTCTGTCCTTCATACTCACTTCTGTCTTCAGGTTTTGTCTCCAGGCTTAGCAAGGTCAGCCACAGAAAGCATCCTTTTTTCCTGACCTGCTCTTAACAGAAAGCTTGGGATAAAAATCTTTACCTGCTATGTTATAAGGTGTTTTGAACCATGATAGTGTGCCCCAGACAAACCATCTGTAGTTATTCCTATTGGAGCCCTCAGAGTGAGACCAGGCTGGAATTACCCTCACCAGCTTCACCTGGCCCTCCACCTTCAGGTGTAGCTGGTCAGCTCCTGGAGGGTTTTTAGGCCCAGTCAGGACGCTCAGTGAGAGAAAAAGGGGAGAAGAGAGAGTGGTGGGAGAGGCTGCTACCTGCTCTCTGTCCTTTGCTGTCTTGTTGTTTGGATTTCCTGGACTAACTTGGCTACTGATCACTGGATGGGTTTTGTTGCTGCCATGATTTTGACTCTGCTTGCCTGGATCTGGAGGACTGAAAGACAAACTGTGCTAAAATTGAAAAAGAATTGGGAAAGGAGAAGCTGAAAGGCTAAATACCAAGACAGCAAGGAATAGATAAAGAGGACTGTGCTGTACTGGATTTGGAACAAATCTTATTATCTAAAAAGTATGTGTGGAGCTCTTGGACAAAGGAGAGGGACTAATCAAGTAATGTGTAATCTCATGGACAGCAGTTGCAAAGTGTATGTGTACTGTATTGTGGATAAGCTGTAAAAGGTATGAGTAAGGTAAAATGTCTAAGTACTGTGTTAGGTAGAAGTGCTGTGTTAAGTAAGCATAAGTAAAAGTACAGTGTGTGTGTACAGTGTTAGGTAAAAATAAAGTGTGTAAGTACAGTAACGTGTATAAGATAGTGAGTAGGATGTATAAGTTGTAAGTTATGCATGAGCAAGTGAACTGTATAGTTTATGTATAAGTTGGTAGACTATATAAGTAAGCAAAATACACAAAGGAGGTGATAAGTAGGTATTGAGTAAAAATTGGAAGATGTATGAGTTCCCATGTGATGCCCAAAGAGGTGATGCATATTTTAGAAAGTTTTAAAGCTTCTGTGTAGTCATGATGATTCGTTGTACAGAAGTGCTGAGTTCCTGCGCTGCTACTTTTGGTTGTTGACAAAAAGCAGAGTTGATGTGCTGCTTGTCTCAGGAGGTGTGGAGAAGTGGGGCAGGCAGACAAAAGAAAAGCTCAAGAAGATATTAATAGAGTGTCAGAGATGCTGACCATGTAAAGAAGAAATGGGAAAAATCTGATAGAGCTTTTGGATTCAAGATCACCCTGGCCAGCAAAATTCTGTTTACAGGAATGGGTAATAAGAGAGGCTGAGAGGAGTAAAGACAAGAGCTAATACTTCTATTTCTACAAGTCTAAGATGGGCCCTAAGTTAGTATTGTTGTATTGAGCAAAGAAGACAAAAGGGAAAGAGATCTTGAGGAGTTTACAGCTTTGTGTTACTTTATTCTATAACACAAGTCCACTCAAAAGGCAAAGGTTTCAAAACAAAAGATCCAGACAAAATCATAATAAAATCTTTGCAACTAGCTTAAATCTGGTGGAGCTATATATATCCTGATTAGATCCCTCTACTCAACTCTATACTTAATTAATTTGATAACAGTGACTCTAACTATCATTCTTTTACTCACCCTTATTGCTTCTTCTTCCATGTCTCTTGGTTTAGTGAGTGGATCCTTTGTGGAATGCAGCACAGCAGAAGACAGCAAAAATGACTGAATAGGAAAGAAGACAGAAATAAAC
Source organism: Lanius collurio (assembly GCA_020086605.1). Taxonomy (NCBI): domain Eukaryota; kingdom Metazoa; phylum Chordata; class Aves; order Passeriformes; family Laniidae; genus Lanius; species Lanius collurio. The sequence goes on along the minus strand of JACBWW010000023.1, from coordinate 5,631,776 downwards.
TTCACCTGGTAATGTAACTCATGTTTTCAGACTTCCCATATGGTATGCTTAACTTTCTAATTTGATCGTATTTTTATGTTTTGAATATTGTATGAAGTAGTTTAGATAAAAATAGAATGAGAGCTAAGTGAAGTGGAAGTATCATATCATTTGAACTAGTTCAGTCTGAAGACTGTTTTAGCTGGGTTTTGTTATTTTTAAAATCTTTCTGTATGAGAGAAAATTAAGACACTTTGGCTTCAACGATTTGGTAAAAATCCTAAGTAAGTTAAAAGCAGCAGCCGTGTTCCTGTAAGTTGTCATTGTACATTGAAGGAGTTTTGTGTGAATGATCTGTATTGTTTGTAAAAGTGTAATTTGACTGTTTGTCTCTCAAAACCATTGAAAATGGACTATTTTAAGTGCAGATAAAATAATAATTCATTGCATTTCTTTGTGTGTACACAAATGGATGTCACCTTGAGGATTGTAAATCACATGCCCAGTGCTGGAGGTTAGGTGTTGTAACATGTAGCCTTTAGCAAACACTCCTGAACAGGATATTGGGAAGACTAAATGAATCCATACAAACAAACTTACTCTCTTTTGTTGGAAGATGTAGAGATATGCGTCTTTGCTTTCTTGCTAAGGTACTATATCACATTTTGTCTTGTTTCTTCCTGTGTTTCAAAATCAATATTCTATCCACAGTTTCAGTTTTCTTATCTGCTGTGTCTTATCTGCTGTCTTTGTGGAGATGGACAGTGAATTCAGTCCTGAAAAGTATTTGCAATACAGAGTTTTTTAATAATATAGTTTTGGATGATTATTTAAAAATAACAGCATGTCATTTTAATGGGTGAGTCTCAGGATTGTCAATTTACTTTAGGAATACATAAAGCACTGACTGGCTTTATATCTTTTTCATAATACCATACTGAAAAATACCTACTAAAGACCATTTGGAAGAATTTTATTAGTGTTTTGTGTAGCTCTTACCCACTAGAGAAACTCTACTTGCAGTACCTGAGACCTGTTAAAATAGGTGCTGTATCATCCCTCCAAAAAAGGCAACACAGAGAAGATAAGGGAATGTTATTTTCATTATTTTATGGATGGAAAGACAGGCACAACAATATTGTGGATTCTTCTGGGTCATGCAAGAAATATGTTGTGGAGTTTAAAAAGAGTGTGATATATTCTGAATTGTAGCACAGTGGCTCAAACCAACAGTCTTTGGTTATATGTAACAAAAATGGCATTGTTAATATCAAGCTGAATCCATGTCATCATTTTCCCCAAAATATTTAAGAGAAAACTCAGGGAGTGAATGTATATTAAAGCAAGAACAGTAGCAGAAAGGAACAGGGAATTATATTCTCTGTTTTAAAATCCAGAGGCATAGTTTTTAGAAAATACTTCTCATTCATCACAGGTACAGAACTCTGCTCCTTGTAGATGTAGCATTTGTTTAGTAAATAGTGAATGTAAAAGCCCTCTATAATATATCTTCAAAAGCATTCCATTGCTTTTCCATAGTTTCTGTGGGGTATCATCTGGGACACAGACACGTGTGAGAAGTGGGATGTATTGGAAGAGGCACCCACAACAGCAGAGTTCATGCAGGTGCCACGTATGGAAGTGAACTAAAAAGTTGGGTCAGCACAGGACTGGGAGTAGGCTAATAAATAAGTTCTGCACACAGGCTCGTTAATTAGCTTGGGCACAGCATCAGACTGATACAGTTTTTGGAGCTGAATCTCCACAACAGGACACAGCAGGGGCTGATACCAGTGAGGGCATCTCTGCTCTGTTTTTCGTGGCTCAGAGCAGGCACAGGTCTATTTTCTTTTCAGCCTTTGCCTGTTGGGTAGGTGACAAAGAGACCAGTATCTTCTGGGAGGGCCTTGGCCAGGCTTGGTTTGCAATAAACCTTCTCAGTCCTGAATTATTGTATGGCTCCTGATTTTGAAGAGGTGCAAGCACTAATACCTTCAGCTGAAGACAATAATGATGCAGGTGCTCAGTGCACTTCCAAACAGTTTATTCATTTAATCAGTTCTTGCCAATTCTTAGCACTCAGCTTCCCAGGACTGCCTTTCTGGCATGTCCAGGCTTATTCAGCATCCACGCCTTTGAAGATCATTAACACTGCTGAGTAGATGTGTGGGATTGGAGGTGGGTCTGTAATGAGAGTGCTCTCGTTTCTCTGTGCCTGTATTTTGGAAGATGATGTGTGTAAAACCGGTCTCTCTGCTTGCATCAGTGGGGTTGTTTGAAGGACAAATTACTTCCATCTCTATGACCAATGAAACAGAAAGGGCCACTTTGCTTTAATGTGTTTTGGCTGACAAAGCAGTGACTAGCTGCATGTGAACAAATACCTTAGGACCTCTCTGTGGTGAGTTTTTTAGACCCTCTCAGAGAAAACACGTATTTAAACTGTTTCTCTCAGTTTTCTTTCTGACTTTAAGATTAAGCCAGATGAATCTGCCTTAAGATTTATTAGAGTTGGGTGGACTAACTCAGGAATGCTAACTTAGAAATGATCTAGAGTTGATACTTCAGATCTGGCTCAATCGTGATTGGGGTAATTTCTCTAAGGACAATGAAGTCTCAGGTACCTTATTTAACCTGTGCTACTCCAGAGAGAAGCTTGAAAATTTTCACTCCTTCAAGACTGGCTCAGTAGTACCTTGCTTTGCAAAAATAGAGATGTATTTTGCAAAGAGAGTTGTTAGTGAAAAATTCTCTTGAAGATTTTCAAGATCGATTTCTTTGAGACTTATTTTCAGAATGTATCTTCTGTCTTACTTGTCACTGGGAGAGTCCATGCTGGTGAAATACTGCCTGTGCTGCTTCCATACAGGAAGACATAGCTGGCAGAACTCAAATAAATTTAAAGTCTTTCTTTTTTCTTCATAAATGGGACAAATTTTATATCTTATCCTTCCACTGTTTTTAAACACCTGTTCTGGACTGACTCTGTTTGGGTCTCATTTGAGCTTCCACACACTGAATAAGATATGGAGCAACCTATGATAAAATTTTAATGAGCAGCACAGTCATACTATCCACAGGCATAGATCACACAGCCCACATTCATGGTTAGAACTACACACATCTAAAACAGATGCCTTTTTCATCATTGTCTCTACGTTACTCTTCTCCAGGGATATAAAATAGCATTTAAGAATTCTCCCAAGGGTGCATTCATGGAGCAGATAAGACAATTTCTTCAGCTAGATTGCAGCTGTAATTCTTTTCAATTGTAATTGCCGGCTGGAGAGGAGCCTGCAGGCCAGGGGGGTGCTGTTCTTTACATTAGTGTCTTTGAAAAGAAAAGGAAATATAAACCTGGTGGTTGTTTCTGAGATACTTTTTTTTTTTCAGGTGTCACCATGTGAACTCAAAAAGAGCAAAGCCTCTTAGTAAAATAGAAAATAAATGATAATAATAAAACCACCACTGCTTACTCTTTGTAGAAGTCTCTTCAGGGTTACACATTTGTGCTGGGAAAGCTGTCCCACATTTGGGAGGCTGTGCTGCAGCCAACTGCTCCTCATCACAGCATGCTCTAGGTGGGAAGATAGCAGGCTTCTCCCTTTACTGCTCCTTTATTTCTGTGTTGCTTTGTTTTTATGGCAAAGAATGAAATGTTCTCCCTCCAAACTTTCTGACATTTGGCAGGGACGGGGGAAGGAAGTGCCATGCCAAAGCAAATCCCTGTGCAAAAGCTGCAGAGGATGTATTATTTTTACTTTTTTTGTCCTGAGAAAATCTGTGAGATGACAGAGTCATGCTGCAAGGGCTGTTTCAAAAGGTGGCTGTTTGTGTAGTGACAAATGGAATCAAATAAATGGATGTTGTGTAATTTAACAATACTTAGCAAAACTGCGTAGTGCCAGATCTGCACTGCTGTAAGTTGACTGGATGCAGGTGCAAAGATCTGTGCCAGTCCTGAGGCCAGGGAGAATTTACTAAAAATCCTGCCAAGTATAATATTTATTAATTTTGCACTTGCTAAGGGACAGCTCTGTAGCTCATTGCTGTGTCACTCTGTTTCCAGGCAGTCTATACTGCATGATAGTCAGTTGGAAGCCTAAGACTTGTACTGAGGAACATTTTGTAATGTTGAATATGGAAAGAGAAGGGCAGGGCTGCTGTGTAGCCACAAAACAGCTCGTGAGGACCATGCCCTGAAGTGAGGGCTTGAAAACACTCATGGCTTTTCATGTTGCAAATCCATGTCTGGTTTCTGGGCTGTGCTCGAGTGGTTCCCTGGAACATTGATGAAGTTTTAGGTTGGATGCAAGACTCACTGGGTGAACTTTTGTAAACTGTATTAGGAGCTGATCAAAACTCTGGCCTTGGAGTGTGAAAGGACATAAGACATTTTGAGAAGTCTAAAGAGAGTCCTAGAACTGGGCCACTTAATAAATGGCACTTCTTCGAGAAAATCAGATGTTTGTCTTTCCCATTGCAGTCAATGAGACCTTCTGGCATCTGCCCAGTTTAGATTTGGGTTTTAGAAATATTTACACAGGTTTCTATTTTTAGTAAGTTTCATCTTTGTTTTTCTATCAACTGTTGTATTAACTACAAAAAACCCAACCTTATGAGATCAGTTAAAAACTGCTGGTTTGACAAAAGCTGTTTTCCCTCTAATGCTGCACCATGTGAGTGTGGTTAAATCCAGTGGCCTCATTCTGGAATGAGAAACAGTAGATTTCACACAGCATATCCATTTTGCTCAAAGTCTGGTGCACCCAGCCTTGGGCTCATTAATCCACAAATACATTTTCCCTGAAAAATGAGTCTATGTAAATTTTAGAGCTCAGAAGTGGAATTCACCTCTGAAAACAGTTTGAGAAATTCACATGAATAGTTTGAGGAATGAAGTGAGTTGTCATTCCTCAGAGAAGAGGGGGTTTCTGTACTAACAAATTAGAGTGGTGGTTGGATTTTTCATGAAAATTAGCAGTGATGTTACTTTATATACAAGAAACTTCGTTAGGAATGTTGGTGCTGTGAAATGCGTGTGAATGAGGATTTTTTACATCTTGCAAAATAAAATTGGTTCAGTTGCCCGTTGACTGTAGGAGAGATTTATTTGCAAGACCCAGTAGCAGTGGGCTGGTTTGCTGTTTAGACTGCATTCTGAAAGATCTGTTGGCTAAAAAGACTGATTAGAGGGTGGCCTAGAGAATTAAGAAATATACAATGAGCTGAGGTTGTTGTCTTTTGTTTACGCTCCACATATGCAAACCAATAAAAATATGAAGCCATATGAAAGCAACTTAAAATTTGTACCCTCTAACTTTTCAAGGAAAAGCATAGCTATGGTCACCAATTCCAGTTGAATTCCATTTGGAGAATTGAGAATGCTCCTTGGAGAATTTTAAGATTTTTATGTCAGGTGGATTGAGGAGAAAGCAAAAGAATGTCTACCTGTTTATACCAGCAGACAATGAAAAATGATTCTCCTTCAAACAAATAACAACCTTATCTCATCCCAGCAATACCTAAAATGGTCTGGAATGGCTTTTTATTATCTAGCTTACACATCTCAAAAATGAAAGGGAAGAAGAATAGAAGCAGGAAACCTGTTCCTTTTGATGGATGTAGTTTCACTTCTAATGGCACTCTTGAAATGCACAGTCTCAGACATGTTTGCCCAATAATTTTCAGAGCAGAGTCCTTGGGGGGTTTTCCCAAATGTAACTAGTGCTTTTCTCCCTCTTCTCTTTCCTGAGGTACATATTTGTGTGCAGGATGCTTTGCCCAGATCTTTAGATGCAAGATAGGCAAATACGTACCATAGCTGAAATTTGCCCTGCAGTGATGCTCATCCCGGTGCCAACTGCCAGCCCAGCACCTTATGTTGTGTAAGGCCAATTTTAGGTCCTTTATGTGGTTCTTCTGCTCTACATAAGAATTTATGTAGATAGTTCTACTGGGGGAAATTTTCTTTATTTGCAAACAGAAAAGATTCTGATTCCATTGCCAATGTGATTGCAAGCTGTGCCTAAGAAATGCTAGGTCACATACTCCTTTTATAGTTCATAAAACACTAATGTTGTCTTATCTTCACTGACATTATTTCTGCCTTGAATGCTAGGGCTGTGGCTTGGCACTGCCAGTTTCCCAGGTTTAGATAGCAGGCAGTTTGATGGGATGGGGAGATGAGGTTCCTGGGAGAGGCTTCTTTCTACAATACAAACTGCAAACTAATGGATTATTAGCCATAAAATGTCTAAATAGCCCTCTGGTTTCTTTGACACTGGACAAAGTCCAGTGGAAGAGCATGGCTGCTCTCTGGGGATAAAAGGAGCAGTCAAGTGTATTCTTCAGCTCCATGCCCACCCAACAAGGCTCAGCTTTCTCTATTGGATCAAAAAGGAGGATGGGAAAATAAGAAAAGAAAAACTTGATAATAAATTATGCTACAAGAGCAGCCAATGCATAAGATTTTACAACCTTCAAGTTGGTTTATCCTTGTACTTCTGCCCTTTACAGACCTGTAAAGTGTAAAGGGCAGAGACCCTGCACATCATTTAGCATAACTGAACTTTGAACTTTTTTAGAGGCTGGGAGTTTTTTTGAGCATTAAAATTAAGGATTATTCTTAGTTTGATTGACTTAAGACATGACCCTTTAACACGTTCTCTGTTCCTCCATTCAAACTTAATTATTGGAATGCCTAACTTGCTTATACCTTACAAAACCATTGTTTTGGGAACATCTTATTAAATAACATGGCATACCAGAAAAGTTTATTTAAAACTGGAAAGAACTGGACTTCATCCAACTTCTGAGTTTAGCCTGCTTGCTTGGAGAGAAGAGTGCCAATAATGGGCCCCACATGGTGAAATACTGGGGTAGGCTGACCTTGGCTGGATGATATTAGAAAATGACAATAACTGGAAGTTCATGAACCGCTTTAGGGAAGGCTGTAAAATACCAATGTGTTTAAGGAATTGTACAGAAATCCCAAAACTATCTGAAATGGTGCAGAAAACGCTCATATCAGGAATTTGGATTTGATGTGTCAAAGATGAAAATACTGACTCAATGGCCCCATTGTAATTGCAATAAAAATTTGCTAGATATTAAATACTTCAAAGTCATGCATACATAAAACCCAATCTGAAGCAGAATAAATTTGCATTAAGTTTTGTGTCCAAATTATGTTTCAAAGACATAAAACTGTTGCAAATAATATCACAATATTATTTAATGGCAGTACTATCAGGGGTTTTATAGGCTTTTAAGGTCTTCTTCATTCCTCTCCTGACCTGTGTTGTGTTCTGTGCCTCCTGCCTTGCTGCCTGTGTTTGCTGTGAATGATGCTATGTGAGAAAAGCAGGAGCTGCAGGCACTGGATACTGGGCTTAATGTTATAGTGGGTGTGTGTATAAGAGAGAACAGGCTGTTAAGAGATTCTGGACTAGGTGGGCTGGAAAAGCAGAACAATAAGCAATGCACAAGATGCAAATGGTGATGTTTCCATGGAATCATCTAGACTAAAAATTACAGAGTTGAACTGCAGAGGTAAAAGGATTCAGATACTTACAGAAGTTAAATGTCTCCAATCCTGCAGATACCTGTGCCTCCTAAGCCTTCTAGGATCATGAGAAACTTTCAGTGACAGCTGGAACCTGCTGACACCTGGAGCAGTTCTGTTGTATTGTGTGTATTTTATTCTGTTGAGGATGACAAGAAAATTTCTTCACTTCCACCGATATGTTGGAAAGTGCTTTATTTTGCTTTTTTTCTGTGCTGGCAGAGAGACATCATTAGGGCAAATGATATATTTCATTTACCTCAGACAAGTTATTTACAAGCTTGTCCAAGGTTTCCTGTGAATCTTACCCTTCCCTACAAATCAATAATGCTGGTATTCAGCCACTGCTTTCAATTTGAGGAGAACTGGGATCCAACAGAGGATGCAATCCATGGGACAGTAGTTAATACAGCAATTTAATAGCAACCTTCAGCTTCTATTACTCTCCATGGGTGCTCAAAGTCTCTGATGGTAGAAGCCTGAGGGGACCTGGCTTTGAAGTGTATCTGGAAAGTGGCCATAAAAAAAGATGTATTCCCCAATTTCACCACTTGCAAGACTTCCATTCTTGGGCTCCAAGAGCACAGTTGTTGCCAACATGACAGACATTAGGAGGCAAAACCACAAGGACACTGATCTGTAGGAGAGTAATGTAAAAGGCCCACAAAATATCCTGACCTTGTTTGCAAGTAATGGAAAAGATCAGTGCCAAAAACAGCTCCAGTTAGAGTTATAGATGGAAAAAACTGTCAGAGAACCTGCTGACTGTAGTTTTACACTGCTTAGCTAAGAAGCTGGGAATGACTGAGGATCACTTCCCAACACAATGGTAGGAATAAATGCTGTGGCCACAGGTGATAATATAAATTCCCCATCAGTGGCAGTAAATTAAGTCTTCTTCCCTGACTGTATATCTGAAAATCATGAGGATAAAGGCTCTGCAATTCTAAAATAAATAATCACTACCGTGTTTCCACACAACAAGTTGAAAATCCATCCATTGTTGAAAGTCAAAGTGACAGAACATTGTTCTGGGCTCAGTGCATCACCAGGCCTTTCTTTCAGGTGCCTGTCCAGCAGCCAACTGACTGAAATCTGCTTGCAGTGTTTTTACATCACCTTGTTAAATATAGGAGTGATGTGAACATTCGGTGTATTTCAAATCTGTGAAAAGACACAGACCATCACTCCAGTATAGAAGTATCTTCTCACAGTAGTGACAGAATGTTACTTCTCCTTTACCATGCCATCTTCCTTGCCAGCACAGAGTGAGTAGTGAAGAGTCAAACTGAGTTTCTCCTCTTGGCAGGGTTTATGTTGCTCAGTTTTAAATACCTACAACATAGATGTCGGTGTAAGAGCTCATTATCCAAACTCTCCCTGCAATCACTGGAGAGAAATGGACACTTCCAAGGCAGAGCTAATCAATAATTCACCAAAGAAGGTGAGGGAGGGCGCCTTTTTTTTTTTCATTTGTGGAGTCTCAGGGAATCAATATGCTGGATGTGAGTGTTTCCATTCTTGGTGATATATGCCTCAGGTCTCTAATCCTCTTGTTAGGTAGTTGCAAATGTTTCAATGTCAACATTAAAACCCCTCCCAAATTAATAACAATGCTATTTTTCTAGTAAAAGCAATAGAATGCCTTGTTTATCCTTTCATTGCGTTTAGAAATGGTGTTTTAAAGTAACATATATATATATAACTGTATTATAGAATGAGTTAGTGGTAGTGCTTGTAAATATTTCTTATGGCTCTTATGCTATTTTAGAGGCTTTGAGTAAATATATACCACTATCAAGAAGGAGCAGCAAAATTAAATAATAGAGCAAAAGGAGGCTTTTATAAATAAAAAAGCATCTGGCTCAAAATGAGAGGTGAAAAAAAGAGCATAACCTTGACTGGTTAAACATAAAACCACACCATATATAAATATAAAACCATGGAGCAGACCTAAGAAGATTTTGAGGAACAACTTGCTGAAGGCATAAAACCATTGAAGAAAGAAACTCCATTTCTCCAGAGAAAAGATTCTGCCAGAGAAGCTGCATAGCCAAATATATGTGTAAAATACACACGCATGAAGAATGACATAGCAAAAAGCTGAATGAGTTATTTGCACTGGTGTTCACTCTGGAGGAAAGTTTGCTTTTCCTTTACAGTGCCAAGGCTGAAGACCTGTCTTGTGTTCAGGTGCTGGTAGGAGAGATATTACAGTAAATCAAAATGAGAAGCAGATAGAACAGAGATGAAAGAAATTTCCTCACTTTTCATTAGAAGGAGAACTGGTGCTTTCCTCCACGCATCTGGGTTGGGAATCTCCACTATTTAATATATTTATAGCTGAAGAAAAGTATTGACCAGTGAGTTGATCAGGTTTTCCAGTGTTAAATTACTTATGAAGATTTTAGTTCAAATTAAAGCTGAGAGAAATGTTTGGAAATGAATGGTTTTCTGAAAATGCACCTCAATGCTTTGACCCAGTGAAAAAGGCTAAGAAAGTATTGGGGATAATTGGGTAGGAAATGGAAAATGTTATAAAAAAATTGCTGCGTGCCAGTGTACTCAATGGCACATTGACATTTGAGTATGTTTATACAACAGAGTCATGGCTGGGAAGGACCTCCAAGATCATGGAGTCCAATCTTTGACCAACACCACCTTGTCAACTAAACCAAATCACTGAGTCCATGTCCAGTTGTTTCTTGGGTACTTCTGAGGTTGGTGACTCCACCACTCCCTTGGCCCATGGATCCAGCCTGTCCACATGTGCAGTCCTAGCTCCAAAAAATTAATATATAATTAGGAAAGGCAAAGAGGATACTTGGAATGGTCAGCCATCAGCATGGAAGACTAACAGTCTTCAGACTCTTCAGCAGGGAAATAGCATGCTCAGAAATTGTGGGACAGAGGTTTTCAGTGGCCAGGCAGTGGTGGAAATGTCCATTTGTCTGAACACAGCACCTCCAAAGCCCCAGATAATCTTTGCTGCAGATTGAGAGCAAACAAAAGGAAGTACTCATTTTACACAACACACAATTAAGTCATGGGATCCATTGCTACAGGATGTTTCATATGCCAAAGTATATATAGGTTTAAAATATTGTTAGACAATTCATGAAAGAAAGGTCCATTGAGGGCCACTAAACAGGAAGATGCTGATGTAACCTCCAGCTCAGGAAGTCCCCAGACTGCAGATTGCCAGGAGCTATGAAAGTTACTGGGGGAATGCTCTCAGAGTTGTTTCTTCGTGCATCTGTTATTGGTCACTGCCCTCCAGGGAACAGGGAGCAAGCAGAGGTTAGCTTTTGCTGTAGTTGTTGCATGCAGCTGGTGACATACTGCATTTTGGAATCTGTGCCTTAGGATATTAAAACTGAAAGAAGAACTGAATTTCATTTTTTTTCTTCCTGCAGTTTGTCTATTTCATGTGTTTCACTCTGTTTTGGTGAAGAAATGAGACCACTGGATTCTTTTTGAGTTGCAGGGTGTTCAGTTTTCTAGTTCTTTAGTGCTATGAAAATTAGAGAGGGTGGATGTCTGATACTCCTGGCCAGTATTGGCAAATAAGAGCAAAGAAACTACCAAAAATAAATGGAACAAAACAAAATAACAAGGATATTTCTACTCATTCTGAGTTCTGGACTGGTCTTCTACCAATGGCTATATTTGAAATATAGTAGTTGATTTTAGTTCATTATTACTATTTTAACTGAACATCTATTTAAAAATTACTTGGGAATTCAGCACATTTGTGGGAGCTTGGTGCCTATATCCCTTTCTGGTAGGGGTTTGGAACTCTTAACTGCAACTTCTCATAATGGTATGGTGAGTGTTCTTCCTCCCATGTTGGGCTTTCTTCCCTATAGAACAGGAAAGAGCAATTATAAAAATTCTATTTTAGGGAAAATCAATCTAAATATATGCTATCCAGAATAAAACAAGTTCTCTTTGGTGGTAGTAGCCAAGTGTAATCTTTCTAGCTGATAGAAATGTAATGGGAAATCAATGTCCAGACCATTCTTTGTTCTTTATATTTTGCTGCCACACTAATGGAATCCCTGAATTTACTCAGCCTGTCTGGCAACTGCCACGTCCATGGAGGAGCAATGCAGCCGGGAAATCCAACCCCAGGAGACAAATATCAGATGGAACACACTGACATTTACACACTCTATAGCATATTACTGAGATCTCAAGGATAACTACAAATAACAAGCAAAATAGCAAAGGTTTTTAGTAATGGCATTGCAAGACAGACTCACAATCGGCTCAAGAAGTTGATAACTTCTAATTAATTCAATACTTTACAGTTTTCTGTGATTGGAACTGTAGGTTGATATCTTAACAAAATTTCATTTCTCTTAGGAAAATATTCACTTTAAACCAACATTTGGAACCTTAAATAGCAAGTATTGTCCTTTGCTGTCTATTGCTTTTAGCATTTGTAAGTCATATAAGTGTGTGTGATTCACTGAAGAGGACCCACCAGCTCAGGTTAGCTGGCAAATTGCTCTTTTTAGTAGTAATTTCTATTCTTAGGTAATTGAATAAAAGAAAGGATGGTATTTGTTATTACCATTTATTTTCAGATCTATGTGATGCTGGTATTTAAGCTCAGAGCTTTTGTATTTGAAAGAAAAGGAACTGGAAACACATTTGCTGTAGAAGTAACTTTTGTCCAAAGTAGACAACTATGAATCTCCTGGTAGTTTTAATTTGTAATTTTTCAAATTGTTGCAAATTTTTTAACTTTTTTTCCTGTGTCACAGTTACCAATACCAAATTAATGTTCATTTTGATAAATTAGCAAATATTTTTATTTACAAGAGCAGTGTTTTATTTGTGCTGTTCTTCACTGCTAAAGCTCCACAGAAATATAGACTATCCATTTAAAATCTAGTAGATTTTTCCTTTTTCCATTACTCCTATTAGAAATTTCTTTCAGAATTTCACTGATTATTAGAAATGTCCTTCAGATTTCTGCAATATATTTATGATTATTGCAAATACTGTCTTTTTCCTTAAGCATCTCTTCTTCTTACATCCCATCCATACATCTGGAAATAGTAGCTGCATCTTCTCAGCCTTTGATTTCTCTTGGGTCAAAGAAATCCCAGTCCTTAAAACTACTATTAAAAATTCTTCAGACAGATCATTTGCCACTCCATCCATCTGAGCAGGGTTGTTTTTAATGAATGTGAAATGATTTTTTTTTTTGTTAAAGCCAGAATTGTGCCATTGCTTAGATAAATTCTGTTCTGCACTGTGTACCTACAGAGCTGCTCTGTTCATCTGACTTCGGTGTCATGTTTTTCTTTGCACAGTACTTGATTAGGTTTGCAGAAGGAGACTGAAGTGCCTTCTTTGCATTATTTTCAAAGATATGGTTGCTTGAGTGCCCAGATAGTTCCTAGTTAACATGTTTCAGCCTTGTAGCAATTATATAGTGACAATTGGCATTTCAGATATTTCTGTATATTCCATTGACAGGCTCTGAAGTTTCTATGGAAAACGATGATTACGAGCCCATCAAAATAGCTTATAATTGCTTTCCTACATCTCTTTCTTTTTGATGAAAATCTACTATAAAAAGCATCACGATGCATTATTCAACTGTACTTTTTTAGATTCTAAATACACATTGATATCCATCCCCTGAACTTAGGTTGTTATCATTGCATAGAAAACTGCTGTGTCCTGAGGCTCCCCTTGCTCTGTGTAGCCAAACACTTGGCCAATAATCACCATAAAAAACGTGATCCTGGGTCCCTTCTCCTTGTAGGACATGCTGTGAATCAGCCTTTTTTAGGGCAGAGCACAGCACTGGGGTGGCTCTGCTGCGGCCATGAAAACTTGGAGCACTTGTGTGGAAAGCAGAGAACAGATCAGTGTGAGCCCAGCCTGCAGCAGCCTCCTTCAGCTCCGGGCCCTGTGCCAGGTTTCACATGGTTTCATTGCCTCTGCCTTGTAGTGGGTAATAGCCCTGCTGCCACCAGCTCGGGAGGGCTGCTGATTTTAAAGTATGGGCTCAAACTCTACCACAGGGTCAGAGACAATTTAGATGGCCAGATTCTGTTCCACGAAAAAAGTTATTAATTTCTGACCCTTGCCGTGAATTTTCCTTTGCTTAGTGTGAGTGTGGACAATGGTAAAATTCTGGTTTTAAGAAAAAAAATTATTTCACATTTATAAAACCTCTCCCCTGCTCAGATGGATGGAGGAGCAAATGATTTGTCTTAAGAACTTTTAGAAGTTTACTTAATTGCTTAGTATGAGACCAGTAATATTGAATTAATTTAATAGGCAATATATATTGCTATATTATCAATTTGCTCTCTACTCTTGTTTAGATAAGCTATTTCCTCTTTTTTCACGGTTTTTATTGTACTTGTCCTCCAAATCAAAATTTACCCTCCACACAATTGGGTTGATCATAGTTATTTATATGTGGATGTTTGGGTGTGTCCTAGACCAGGGCTCAAATTTTTCTTAGAAAATAGGTGAGAATATTTGGTGAGAGGCTCTGCATCAACGAGGATGAAGCTTGGCAAAATTTCCATCAGTTTTGGTGAGACTGAGATTAGATACCAATAAATATAGTAAATATTTGGATTTCAGAAGAGATATGAATAGTTACTGATAGAGATATTTAAGGAAAAAAGATACTGAATTTTAAAGAAAAAATAACATGTTTTTTAGTGTTTATTTGACCTTTTTTTGGGGGGGGGGGATTTTGCCAAAATTTCTTCATCTTACTTTTACTATAAAACGCTAAGAACCCCACTAATGTATAAAGAGGAGACAATTTTTTTTATTAAATGACCAGTTTTTAGAGTGCTTTCTCTAGAGTTGCCTGTGACAGCCTCTTGCTGTCTTGCCTGGCAATTTCGGTGACACTTCCTCCACATGGTAACTGGTTTATCTTATGATCAATTTGCTTCATTTCCTGTGCACCTTCTCTTTTGCAGTGCTCATTTCTTGGGAAGTTGTCTCCAGCTCAGGACTCCAGAGGGATGTGTGACCCCTTCCTTGCTCTCTCTGTAGTTTATAGCCCCATGCCTGCTGTCCCCTTGCCGTGGCACCGCAGCAGCTGCCCTGTGCAGCTGAGGGGCAGGAATGGTACCCACAGCCAGGTGTGGCAGGTTCACCCGGTGCCAGCAGCTGGATGTGATGTGGCACTGAGAGATTAAGTAGGTAGATAGGAGATATTAATGGTTTTAATTTGTGGACAGGGTTTTGGAAAGGTGTTTTCTCTGGTGCCTGGACTACAAAACGCAGAGCTCTGCTTTGAGGGTTAACAGAGCCATGCCCAAATCCTTGCAGATTGCTGGACGTGGGAACAGGGAGAGTCTCCTGGTGCAGCCCGGAGCTGCAGCTTCCTGAGCCTGCAGGGAAGGGAGGGAGGGGACGGGAAGGGAACACGACTGCCAGTGTCTTCTGCTGGGAGGCTGCCAACAGGAAGCAGCTTTGTAATTTTTTTAATTCCTTTGTCGAGCCAACCATTCCAGCCATCTTTCTGGGAAGCACTGTCCTTCTTCCAGGCAGTTTCAGGAGGCTGTGAAGTCTTGGTCTGGGTTTTCCTCCTTGGGAAACATGGCTGGGAGCTGCACAGAGCTGTGTTGGGCCGCTTTAAGAAGATCTATATTGGGACGTGTAGGCTTCTATTTTATTTTTGGCTTTTCGTTTGCCTTTGATTAAATTTTCCTCCAATTCTTAAGCTGCTCTGCACCATCCAGGCATCCACAGATGGAGAAAGTGGCCGAGCAGTGTCCAGAGTGGGATGAGGAGATGGAGATCTTCACAGCAGCTCCTCCCTTCCCTGCAGGGTGACAGAAGAAATAGATCCTTGGGTGCCTGCAGGCTGAAGCTGTGGTTTATTAAAGTAAATTACTTTTTTTTTTTTCCTTTTGAGTTATTTATTATTATGCTTTTGCTCAGTTATCAAATTGGAAGCAAATGGTGGAAGAATTTGCTTTGCATGTAAATGAGAAAGACTGAAACTACTTCTCTTGGCTGTGGCACTTTGTGTACAGTTTCCTTAAGCCCAAATGGCTAATCTTTCTATAATGAACTTGAGGATGTCTTTTCACACGAGTAATTTCAGTGACTTTAGTGAGATTTCATGCATTAATAGGCAAGCGAGATTTTACCTTTGAGAGCACCAAATCCTTTTGGAAAAATCCTATAATGTTTAAGTAGAAAAGAAACCAAAGAATTTATAGATTAATGACTCAAGCCTAAAGAACCTAAGGGAGGGTTTTCATAGATTCTTTAAAACATCTGGTAACATTTTGCTTTAATGTTTTGTTTACATGGGGTTAATAAACTGAGCAGCAGCTATAGGAATTGTAGGGAAGTAAGCAAAGTCTAGGGTAAGAGGCAGTAGGAACCACCCTTATTAGCAGTCTATTAGGAAATAGCAGTTTGTAACACTTTATTAATGTTTTAATGGGCATATTAATAATTATTCCTCTTTATGAAGTATTTAAAAATAGAATTTCCATATAAAGCATAATCATATATCCTGTCATATTTAAGTGCAGGAATAGAATTTTTGTCCTGTGCTTTAGGGTTTGTCCCAGCATCAGTAAAATTGGTTCTCTTTCCTATTGTACCTGCCAAATGTAATCAACCTAACCAAAGGAATGTGGTCTTTCTTGTCCTATAAATATAATAAATATATTTTGTATAACACTTTGCAATGTGACTTGAGCATGTACCTTGTAAGTCTGGCTGAGAAGGAGGGAGGCTACCTGCTTTCTCTTTAATTACCTTCTCCAGTTAAAACCAATTTCAATCAAAACCTGTAACTCCCTGACATGGCTCTAAGTTAGACTTTTTATAAGAGGTAGTTATTAGGAATAAGCCAGCACTGCAGGATTTGGCCTTCTGTGGTGACACAAACGGTGTGTTTCAAAATGGGCAGATGCAAACCAGGAAGAGCAGATCATATTTGAGCAGACTGTGCTCCTATAAATGTGTTTGTTGGGGGAATTAAGTGTTGGTGATTTATTATTCTGCTTGTGCTACACAGAGCACAGAACTACAAGAGCCTGTCTGGGAAATGTGCACAACTGCCACTGGGGGAGTGGGGCCTTTTCCCCCTCTCTGTGGCAAGGATGAGCAGATGTTAAGCATCGCTTCACTGTTTTATGACTGAGATTTATAAAGGCCAGCAATATGGATTGAGAAGGCTCTAGGTATGTTTTCTGTTAGAGGCTGATAAAAGAAATTAATGGCATCTGGAATTTTAAAGAAAACTAAAAGTGGCTTCATTTAAAACAGCAGCCATAAGAGCAAAATTAACATGCACAAGAGGGATGGCTGATTCCTGAAAGAATGTGTGGACAGTGTTAATGGTTCCCAATGTATGGGAAAAGAAGAACTTGATTTAGTAGGGGAACAGTATATGAATTGCTAGGAAAAAAGGGAGGTGTTTGCTATATTTCTGAAATGTAACAGTTCAGGCTACATAATGAGGACTTTTTTATAAGAGTGAAAATTCAAATAACTTACCTCTGATATCTTCTCCCTGAGTAATAAATGTGCAGGATTCCTACAGAAATTCTGTTCTCATAAGCAGCCAATGAGTGCAAGAAATTATATTGCTAATTTTTCACTCTCTGTTATGTTTCTAATCATTAACGGCCTTCATTATTATTCAGTTATTCTGTTTTAGAAAAGCTTGCCAGTTATGCCAAATTATGTAGGGATATATGAGATTCTATGGGTGTTTCTTCACCAGATACTAGAATGATGACTATTTGTTCTTACAAGATGAGAAAAAATGATTTGTTACTGATTCAGAGCACTTTATGACTAGCCAGTAACATCCCTGGCTGTACCTGCAAACACAAACATTTGAATCACAGAATTATCAAATATAGACTCAAAATGATATAAAACACTGTTCTTGGGTTTTCAGTTTTTCCCAGCTGTTTGGTGGAGTGCCCAAGCAATCTGTGCTTAGCTTTGTCATGAAGACTAAATCCGTGGGCTTATTTTTTGAATCTCTCCTACCACTTTCTAAGCAGCACAGTTGTTGGAATTCCTTTATGACATGAATTTTCATTTCCCCATTCACAAGCACATACCCTGTCAGAATCCTGGGGGCCTGATTTAAATGGTTATCAGTGTCACTGTTGCACACAGTCATTTTCTGGTGCTTGTTTTCTCCCTGGCTGAGGATGTACCATCCTTATTTTCTTAATAAATGGGCAGTTAAGGGTCTTCATTTTTTATGCTTGTGACACATTCATGTTTTATTATTATTTTATTCTTTCTATTTATAGATTTTACATTAACATTTGATGAATTTTCTACATAAATGGCGATGTTTGATGTAATTCATATCACTCTTAATATGTACAATTTGCATATATTATCCCAAGCAATGACCTAGTAAATGAATTAAATAAGCCCTGGTAATAAGAATGATGTATCTGAGCCCATTTAGACAACAAAAGCCCAACACCTCACCAAAGCAGGGCATTACTGAGAAAACACAGGCACCACCTCAGAACATCCTATATATTTTAATTCATCCCCACCTGTGCTGCAAAAACACAAAGTCCTTCTAAGAGTGAACCAGGGTTTGAAAGAAACTAGTTAAAGGTAATATTTTCAATTCTTTTAATGAGCCCAAATCCTGAAGAACAAATCCTCCAATGAGTTGCATGTGGTTTTTATTAATTTTGAGCATAAAAACATTAATTATATCAATTATGTAAAAGCAGCAGAGAAAGAATTGTAATTCTGCTTGCATTGTGCAAGCCATGCTGGGCCCCTGGCTATTCTTCCTTGAGGAGCTGCCACAAAACAACCATTTAAGGAAAACAGACTTGCACACATTGAGAGTGATGGAGCAGGGGAGTTAAGAGAGTCTAGGTAGGTTTCTGTGTGTCTGCTTTACCTGATAACCATCAGGATACCATCCATTATTCCAGGTAACCCAGATCAGAAAGAGGCATCTTCTGAAAGCAACAGTGGCATCCATTTGGATTGTGTAGCTTCCACAGGATTTGCTGGGACTAGATAATGGTTAAGATTTATACTGTTCCTGCAAGAAACTACCACCATATGACTTGAATATTATTAGGGAAGTATTTATTCCTTTAGCAATCATTCAGTGCTAATATTAATTTATTATGTTATTAAATCTCTCTGTTGTGATAATGCTTTTGTTTTTCTTTTCTCATTGATTCACACTTAACTTATTTGACTTGATTCTGGTTTCTCACAGATTCTTACTTTAGCTTCACAGGAGCTATTTGTGATTTACATTAATTTCATGCTATTGGAATTATTCCCAGCAATCTCACTGCGAGTTTTTTCCCCTGTACTTACAATTGTTCTTTGCTTCCCTTTGGCAACTATGGAAATGTTAGGCTTTGCCTACAGAAATTAATTATTTCAGGCTAAACTTCTTTGTTTTGATGAGGAAGGAATTTGTATAGAAGGGTGTACAGTGAAGGCATTATACCTGCACCATATTGAGAAAATGTATTTGTACATTTATCGCAGTATAATTTTGTTTGGTGAAATAACTTGTTGGGTTTTTATTAGACTGTTGAATCTTCCAATGCTACTCTGAACCTTCACAGTTCCTTCAGTGACTGGAAAGACACATTGATTCATTACCAGTTATATTTGATGAATGTGACAATCTATTTCCCTGGATGCTCTTGACAAAATTTAAACTAAAAATACAGTCAAGAAAAAATGGGTAATAACTCCTCAGAATTTCAGGGGAACATCCCAAACACCCTTTGAAAGCCAGCAGGTTGAGTGTTTTGTTTTTTTTTTTTATTAACTAGTGCCTAATTCCACATAAAGAGCCAGCTTGCTTTTGAATCCAATTCTCCTCAACCATCTAGATGAAGAGGCAACTTCCTCTGGAAAGGAACAATCCCCAGTCTATTTTATAGCAAAGGCAGAAGCTTTTCTGCAGCTGAAATCCCCATATGGAGAACACTTGACTGCCAAATTTCTATCTATTAAGTTGAATAGGATCCAGCATATGTGGCTCCCTTGATTGCAGTGCTGACCGAAATGTGCAAAGAGAAATGTATTCCTTCACACAGACAGCTCCTAAGACAATTTGGGCTTAAAGACTTGTAAAATTCAAGTTTCACCTGAGAACATGAAATTGTCAAGGGAAAAACCCCTGAGCTCTACCATTTTCTGCTCCTGGTAAGATGCAGAGCCTACCAGAGAGCAAAGCAGTTGCTGCAATCTGCACTTGCCAATTTCTCTAGTTCATTTCTAAGTAATTTAAGCCTCTCTTTTTTATCCTTCACTATGCCTCTCTGATGACAAAACCAGGTTTCTAACTCCTTACTGCTGATAGGGTACATCTTCTGTTCCATCCAGGGGTAAGGCTTATGTTAGACACGTGACACCAGGTCTCTTGGGCAGCCCAAAATTGCCACATTATGGATCAATGCAGAACTGCAAAACCTACCCAAGAAACAGTGGATGCCTGTGGGCAGCTGATCTTCACCTGTATTTGTACTTGAGGGGTTTGGTTAAAGCTGAGTCTGTGCAGTCTTCACACACACCTTTGACTGGTCATTTTAGACCGAGCCACTGGGTTGGTCAGCTGTTCTGACTGGAAGAACTCACCTAGTTTTATCACCTCTGAACTCTCCTTACAAGGTCTCTGAGCTGATGGCAAAAGCATCTCAGCAGCAATGTCTTAACCAGAATTTAATGGAAGAAATGCAACCAGTTGCAAGAGCAGCTTTATGCAGTTAAGAAACCTCTATGGTCAGTTAATTGCTGGCTTTGTTTTGGGAGGAGCCCTGCATGTTGGAGTCAGTACATGTCAGTTATGTCAGAGGAACACACAGGAATACAAGAAGACTCAAACAAGGGGTAGCTGCAGCAGAGCACTGTGTCCCTCTGCACCACGTAACTGTCTCTGTGTGTGTCCACGCTGTCAGTGTCCAGCACTGGGCTTAGCAGTTGTTCCCACTCAGGTAACAAACTCTGCCTGGACAGTAGCACAGTTTAAGTTGATTTTAGGGATTGATTTCAGACCTGGAGGACGGTGAACTGGATAGGCACCTAAGTTCAGATCAGTGTGTGAGCCAGGAGCAGAGAGGCTGCCTGAGATAAAGCTGTCATCATTAAAACATAAACTATTCCAGTTCCTGACCAGTACAGAGATTGGGGGACAGCACTCTCCTTTATTACTACTCCATTTATAGTGTCAGGTTTATGGCAAGTCTTTGAGAGTCAGTGGGACATTGGCATTTAACCTGCTTAAGAACTTTTGTAAATCCCTTTGGACATCACATTTTCAAAGGTAAAATGAGGACATTAAATAATTAATCCCCACCATGTTTCTGTCATCTGTTACCTTCTATAAGCATGAGGAGACCAAAATGAAGGAATTAGGGTTCCATGGAGATGTACAGAAATATGGGATCTCTTGATAATCAACCCTACAGATATTTCCTTCCTGATATTCTGCCTTACTGTTATTTGTAGATGATTAAAGTTGGATCCATAGACTTCCTGCACAAATGAAGTCTCAACTCTGACTCACCTGCCATCCTATTAAGAAAATATAATAGAAAATGAGGACATATCCCGTGTGTTTTCTCAGATTTCAATTGTTTCCAGAGGCCCAGGCAGCATGGAAAAGTGGTTAGTAATGCACTAACATTGAACAAAATCTTTCACAAACCATGTGTTGCTGAACGATTGCTTTTTGATGTGATGTGCAAAAAACTTTTTTCTTTTATCTTCCTCTTTTTTTAATCTGCCTGACTCCATTGACTGCATCTCTACAATAAGAATGTAAGTTTGAGGATTTAGGTACAAAGAGGAGAGCAGCACTTATATGCCAGGTTTTTTAAGTGGAGAGGTGATTTGATTAGACAGATGACAGCTGGAAACAAGTTTTGAATCTCTCTGTATGTCAGATTGGCATCATAGCCCCAGTCTGCTGCAGTCTGGTGGTTTAGAGAAAGTCTGTAGATAAACAATAAGCAGGACTTTATCCCCAGTTCCTCTGGGGAGTGGCCACACTGTGGAACCCTGAGCACTGAGAGTGGATGATAAGGCCTCTCTGGAAAGGTTATAAATGAAGATCAGTGAACAGCTGCAGAGATAAAGGACTGCACCTTCCATGGTGGGTGTTGTGCAGACACTGGAGTCACTCAGTAGCATGAGGTGCTGCTCAGCCCTGCTCTGCCAAGCCACCAGTGCCTGTGGGATGGCTCTTGTCCTCAGCAGAATGTGCCAAGTGTGGCTAAATATGGCATCAAGACTGATAAATCCCATGTGCCTCAAAGGTAGATATCAGCCTCTGTAGGCACCTACAGAGATCAAGACCATGGGAGAAAAGCCACTGTGAGATTACGAGATGCCAGCCAGAGATGGCATGGCACCCTGGCTCAGGAGAAGTGCCCCGTGGTGGGGAGGTCCTGTGGCCATTCCTCAGCTTGCAGAAGCAAGTCCCAGGTACAGAAGTGCCTCCTGTCACTGTGCAAGCAGTTTAAGGATATGGCTGGATCTAAAACAAATTCCAGCATTTATATTAAAAATGATGAGGCCAGAGACTCTTCAGCAGAAGCAAAATTCAGTTTTTTTCTCTCATTTTTGGGATGCTTAACAGATTGAAATAACCCAATAAAAGACTTCCTTAGAGAAGGAACATCAGAGTTCGCTGTGTGTCCCGTGTAGTCTTCAGCTCAGCTTTAATAAATTAATCAGTGCTGCATGAATATTCATTGAGAAGAGATGTGAGGAGCAAAGCTAGACAGAACTTAGGAAACATTTGCTAATTTTATTTTTATAAATTATTATTATTTCATGATTTTACTCTCTTTTCCTTTAATATTTGAGTCTTAAAAATGCTTTATGATGAGTTTTAACTCCTGGTAATGTTATTCTTGATGTCTTGGCTTTAGGGTACCTTAGAATTTTCAGAATTAACTATTTTTTAATAATTTCTTTGCAAAGCCTTTATTTTCTGGGCACTATACATCTAGCAGAGAGTTGCTGCTGTCTTGAAGGATGGCATTGAAGACAGCTTTGGTTGTACAGCCCAGTAGTAGCAGAAACAGAATTGAGTCCCAATCAGTTTCTCTAAGCACAGGGCCATGCTGTGTTTCCAGTTGGAAAGCTCAGGTTTATTTTTTTCTTATTAATATTTCTTGGTATGTTGCATATGTGGTACTATTCCTGGCTGAAACCCGGTCTGTAGATCCAGGAGGTTTATTTTTCAGTTTTGTCAGTTCTGCTCTTGCTGCTCATTCAGTCTGGAAAGTCATTTCCCCAAGGATCTGTGGGCTAATTTCAGATTCAGAAAGCTTGGATTTCTCACAAAATTGTTCCCCTACCTATTTATCCCAATTCTCATGCTTTCCCCACTTGGACTCGCATTTGCCCAGGAGAACCAGAGAAAGTTGGCTTTTTCTGAGCCATCTGTACAACATAGATAATACTGTCATCAAGACACTTGCAGGACTGCCTTGCATTTCGTCACCTAGACAGTGTCTGCTCAGTGTTCATCCTGTGCTGTGTTGTCAGCTCCAAGCACGTGACCCCACTGGACTTTAAATGCTTGCAAAATAGGATCAGGAAATAGCTTTGTGGTTTTCTCAATGTGGAAGTCCTCTCCAATGTCTCAAGAGCTCAGCAACTTTCAGTTGTGTATCCTAAAAATAATCATTTAAAGAAGCAGAGGTGTGATGACAGGATATTAGTTTAAATTCTGTAGTTTTTTTTAGTGATGGACAATAGTGACTTTCCTGGCTACAGTGAAATCAGCTGCAGAATTTCCAGAGACATCATGAGGCTGTAATATACTGGTGTAGTCTTAACCACCTAAATGGTTGACAGTTTGTAAGAACTGATATAAATTTCTTAAATACTAGTAATATAAATATAAATAAGTTTTACCATAAAAAATAACATTCAAATATCTCTGATTGAGGAAGATACTTTACTTTCAGTTGTAAGCTCAAATGATCCTAATATTAAAATATACTGCAGGATTTTTAAGCACTGGAGTAGAACTTTGAGAAATTATGGCTGGTATCTGAGAGCTGTAACATTTACAAACACTAAATGAACAAACACATATATTTTTATGCTTGCCATTCCAGACCCATGAAACTTATCTCAAAGGTTACAAGACAAGGGACTGAAAATGATTCTATTACACAATTGCTGCAGGGAGTTGCTGAGCACGGTAATTAATTGCTGGTGTATTCATTTGCAGCAGGAGGAGCAGCAGAAGGAAAATATCTAATTGAATTTGGAATTGTATTTATTCATGTATGCACTGTGGTGTTACAGCACAATTATTATCTGACACATTGGAAGCAGACTTGTGCTCCATTAGTTGCTGGAGCCATGTGCTATTATTGGATGATCTGCTGCAAAAATGCACAAAACATTTATTTTGAGAGATGCAGTCAGGATTATAATTGATGCCTCACAGATCTCAGCCTGGCATTCTCCAAACCCAGCCAGAGGAGTAGCAAGCTCAGCTTGGCATCCTCAGCCCCCAAAAATGCTGAGGTGTCCCCAGGGGCTGATGGAAACAAAGCTGGGGCTCCCTGATCAGCATCTCCAGCGAGGAACTCGGGGGGTTTTATCTGTGTCCGGGAGGGGATACAGGGGCAAAGCCAGCCTGTGCTCCTCTCCAGTTTGCAGTGCAGTGCTGGCACCGATCCACAGGCAGCTGCTCATCCACCATTCCTGGCTAGAGGATCATTTTAGCAGCTATATAATATGTCAGCCAAGAGGAAGCAAGGAGAAAAAGGAAAGTAGAGTTATGAAGTTAAACCCAAGAAAATAAAAATTGCAGGCAGCTGTAGTGTGGCAATGGCTGCGGGTGAGGGTAGTTTAGTCAGTGGTTCTGCTGCACAGTTTCTCATAAAACCTCACAAATCCTATTCCAAGACTTCTCCCCTGAATTGTTCATTATTGTTTGCATGAAGCTTGTGAAAACTGACATGACAACAGCTCATGTGAAGGTTAAGCTTTGGGCAGCTTCTAAAAGAGTCAATATGGAGTAAATAGTGACTGGGGGCAGAACTGGGGTGGTGTGCCAGTGTCACCCCCCAGGAATGAGGGAAATACTGTGTGCTTTGCATCTCAATAACCACTGCTCAGTTGTAATTCCAACCCCACCAAGCTCAGCCATGGAGAGCAGAGATGGGATGTGCACGATCTGACAACACTCCAGATGTTGTAAGCAGGAAGATGTGGGGCATCTCTCACCCTGCCACAGAAGGCAGTGGGGACCAGGCTCTCCCCATGCCCATCTCTCATCCACAGCATTGTCCCTGCGAGTGATGAAGAGCTCCGTGGTGTCCTTGAGCTGCAAAGAGCAGTGCCCAGCCCCGAGGAGCCTCATGGCCTCTAGAGTGAGGTTGTTTTACACAAAAGGGAGAGGAGAATCAGGTTTGGAATGATTATTCCTGAGGATTTTAAAAATAAACCAACAGCTTCCTCTAGGCCTTCTAAACAAACAGCCTAAATGAATGTGAAATTAACCTCTCCTTCCTCTCAGTCTGATGAAAGAAACAAATGGAAGTGATGACAGGATTATATTACTCTATTAATATGACAGATTCTAATTTGTGATAAGAAAGGAACCTCATTCACTGCTTTATTACTTTCAGAAATTCTAAAATCAATGCAAGATAAGCCATAAACATCATTCTTGGCAGGCACTCATTGAGGTGAACATATAACTCAAAGGTAGCTTGAGCTGAATTCTGACCAATTTAGCAAGTAATAAGCAAGGTGATAAGAACATTAAAAAGAAGAGACAGTAACAGAGTTAGGAACAGATGGTAGCCATAAATAATGCTGAAATAATAATAATATTTTATATTTATATATGATGCCTTTCAGTCTGGGAAATCCCACAATGCTTTACAAAACTGAATTTAAAATACAAACCTAAACTGGAATGCAGCATTTCTGGTGTGAAATATGACAGTTGTTGGAGAGCCCAAGCAATGCCAAGTCATTTGGGACGAGAAGAGAATAAGAATTTTAGTTCATTGCTGCTGCACTAAAAGCTTGAGTTGAATTTTATTTCTTTCCTCTCTTCTAATGTATTTAATCTATCATCACTGGTAGCATCTGGATATTCTGCTGTAATGCATCACTATTATCCATAAAGAACACTGTCTTTACTGTTAATGATATCAGATGTACTGTTGACTTATTTATTGAAAACTCTTAATGATCAGCAATTTGGCATTCTCCAATGGAAAAAAAAAAATTACATTCTCAGCAAAAATATCTCCCAAGGCCAAGTAGCAATAGTAGTTAGCATGTCCTTGTGCAGGGAATATTAACTCCCATGTCAGTCTAAATTCTGAAACCCTTGTCTTTCCCTGCAGAACACAACTGCTCCTTCCAAACACTTATGTAGCTCAGCCCAACTTGAGGCTGTCTTCTGATCTCAGATAAACCCAGGCAATCCTTCTGGCTTTAGTGGGATTATGCCAACATGAGTGAAACTAAAATTTACCCCCCGGTATAGGAGAGCTGATAGGTGCAGAAGGCACTGTGTGACGTTTGAAGGCTGCAATGGAAAAGTGCTGGAGGATAAGAGGGAAAAACCACACGCTGTGTACACAGAGCAATGGAAACTATTTAAAGCAGCTCCAGCCTCAAATATTCTGTGGAGTCCCTTCACAAGGAGAAGGATGTTACATGATAGCCTGGATATTTGAGCAATTAGGCTCTGCATTGTCGAAACAATATAAAATAGAAAATATTGAATGCTTCTGAGTGATGAATGACACAGTCGAGTTGCAGGAATGATGAAAAAAAGACAAGAAGGATATTGGTTAAAATTAATTCATCTTTATATTTTCTCATTCAGGTCTGTAGGAGTCATAGCCAATCTTTCCCCATTCCAAGCTCACATTTTCAATAATGGCACCTGCAAGGTCTCTGTGACAGATGAGATTTACATCAAGCTTGTGGCAACTGCCCTGGAAATAGTGGAATTACTGTGGGGTTCTGGATACCCTGGAATACTAGAGTATTTCTGGAAAATGGGGTGTTCCCTTGGAAAAGCAGGAGAAAATTAGTGACAGGGCTTTATCTAAACTTTTTAACCCTTCTTGAAAGCTATGCTGTCTTTGCACTCATTGAATGGTTGTGCTGGATTTTTCATTGACAGGATTCCTGTGCTGGCACTCCACGCTGTGGTACTTTCAGGGCCGTTTGTACTGGGTAAAATCAGATGCCCCATAAATTAGCAGAATTTTAGCTGGTTGCACTGGATCTAGGTTCAATTCTACTGTTTTTCAGTTAAACAATGATGTGGGGTTTTGAATGGAAAGGAAGAAGAGAAATATAGAAATTAAATTGTCACATACATAGCAAATTTTAGCATGGGTATAGCTTCAGGTTACTGAACAGTTGTCTCAGACATTGGAGAAAATAGAGTTTTGTTTTTCATTACATGTAAGCTACACATTGAAAAGTCCACCCTTAATCCAGCAAATATCTACTTGCCAGGAAATGCAGGTATTTGCTTTAACTATGGCAAATTTTGTTGGTAATTCTTGGAGTGTCATCTTAGGTGACAAACTGTAACTCATATTTAATTCTTATTCATGCCATCTGGATGCATATATAAGTATACACATACCTACATGGAGGGACTCACTAGTGGTACTTGGGACTATTGCAAAATTTTAAAGGTTTCTTAATTTTAGACCTGCCTTTGTGAGACATTGTGCAGTCTCCTGTTAATCTGTTATTTTACAACACAGTGGATTGGTTTCCTGATTTACTTGTGCAGTTGCCTATCTGCAGTGCACCAGACTTTAGCTGCAAGTTTAAATTAAAATTTATATTTCAAAAATACAAGATTGGTGACATTGATACTCTGATTTCCAGGGCTGTGTGTCACCATCTCATAGCCTTGAAGTTGATGGCTGGAAGTTGTTATGGACAAGGACTGTCCATGTAGGCTCTGGACAGTGAGCCTGGTGACCTCAGGCTGCCTCCTGATGGGGACATGTCCAGGGCTAAGGAGTCCATCACTGTGAGTGACCCTTATCAACAACTGCACAAAGACCCCGAGTTTGGAGTGGACACAGAGGTGTAGCACATCTCCACACCACCACACAGAGACAGGCAGCTGGCACCTTGCATCCCACCCTCAGATCTGTGAAACCCTCAGGAACCCCTCCTCTCCCCTGGGAGTCAGTTTGGGATCAGAAATGGGGAAGCTGCTTTGATGTGGGGCGGTGTCTGATAAGAGCTGAGCTGTGCTGCACCGTGCTCCACAGCAAGGCAGGCTGGCCCTGCGTGCCAGACTCCTCTGACTACACAGACTCCCTTGGGGATTCTGACTTCTTTGAATTTCTTTTTTCTCTTCTCACCTGAGCTGAGGCAGGAGGAAGAGAAAGATGTGTTTAGTTTATTCTTGCTGCTGTCTCTGCCTTTCAGGCCTGTCAGTGTGGTAAGATACTCAAATGCTAAATTTGTATGAAAACACAGACTCCAAAAACTTCCATTTTAAAGTGCATTTTAGTTTAGCTTATAAGAAATGGGTCATTCAGTACCCTGCTTTCTGGGTATTGTGTTAGTTGTGTTTTGTCCACAGCCTTATCTTTTCAACACAGACCTACAGCTTTTTGGAAACCGGTTTGCAGGTCAGTCTGCAGGTACCTAAATATTTCTGGCTGTTTTAAAACCTCAGTACCAGCTGGAATTAAGAAGAAGGTCTGAACACTAAACATACACTACTGCTAACTTAATCACTTTATATAAACTCCCTTTGGATGATCTGTTTTGTCCCTCTTCTGGAGGGTGACATTTTTCTCCCAATCTGTGGTGAGACCACAGTGAGCTGTCTGACCACAGGAACTGCTGCACCTCTCTCTGCTCACTGCAGATTAGGAGCTCAGGAGGCATCTCTGGCTTGTCTTTTTTTTCTTTTTCCCCCGCTGCTATGTCTTACTTGCAGGATGACTGAAAAAGGACAAGGTTGGGATATTTCCTGAATGTTGCCTTGTGCCTTGCCCTGCATGGTGCACAGAGGAGGTGGGGAGAGAGGCTGAAAAGAGCTTTGGGGCAAATTTGGCTCTTGGGACATGAAACTACTCAGAAAACAGAGGGACAATGCAGATAGAACCTTCAATACACTCAGGCTGGAGGAGGCAGGGCTGTCTGATTTTCCTGAACCAGCCTGTGGAGTACTTGCTGCTCCACATGATTTCTGTTTCTGTCTAGAAAAGTCTTTTTTACAGTAGGAAGAGCATCCTATAAATAATCTGTATTTATTATTTTGCTAGAGTTTAGTCAGTATGCTGAACTTAGATCAATAAAATTAGGAGAAGGAGGGAAAATACCCCAAGATAAAAGAAACTCGGAGAGCTGTGTGTTCCAGAATAAACACAGCACTCCTTGACGTGGTACAGGCACTGTTTGTGCCTGGCTTCCCAACAGGGGTTCTTGCACATCCAGTAACTTTGTTTGTATTTTGTAAATTAGCAGATGGCTCTTTGATACAAAGGAGAATGTGTTCCCACATAAGATCGAGTATCTCTCTTCCTCTCTTTCTCCTCCTCTGATATTAAACAAATCAAAGAAGACATAACCACAATTGCCAAAAGTAAGGCAGAGATGGAGCAAAGAAAAAAATATGTGTAAGTTAACTGTGAAGTTCAATTGACACTGACTGCAGTAAAGCAAAGAATGAAACTGTTACTCAGATATCCAACAGTTAGGAGCTCCAGGTACAGCCAGGTCCCTTTGTGTAACCCTTTTTTCTGTTTCCTTCCTGCAGAAGTTGCCTAAATAAAGCTGAGGGAATTACTTGGGAAAAAGTCACTGCTGAAGTGGGAGAATAATGTTGTACCTGTCATGTAACCATTTCATAGAATCATTGCATTTGAAAAAGACCTTTAAGATCATCAAGTCCAGCTTGGAACCCTGCACTGCCAAACACACCACTAAACCATGTCCATAAGTGCCAGATCTACACATCTCTTAAATACCTCCAGGAATGGTGACTCAACCACTTCCCTGGGTAGCTTTGTCCAGAGCTTCACAACTCTCTTGGGGATGAAATTTTCTGCAGTATCCAACCTAAACCTCCCCTACTGCAATTTGAGGCCCTTTCCTCTTGTCCTGTCTGTCACTTGTTTGCTGGGAGCAGAGCCCGACCCCCACCTGGCTCCATCCTCCTGCCAGGGGAGCAGGAAGGTCCTCCCTGAGCCTCCTTTTCTTCAGGATGAGCCTCCCTGCTCCCTCACCATTCCTGGTGTCCCAGACCCTTCCTCAGCTCTGTAGCCCTTCTCTGGACCTGCTCCAGCCCCCCACTGCCAGAGTGGAGCCTGTGTCCTACTTGGTGATGCATGTAAGGCATCGTGCCTGTTTACCAGAAGTTGGGCTTGATCTTGGCTGGAACTTCAAGGCAGTAATTTCAGTAAAGTAACAGCAATTAAATGAGACACTTAGAGACTACATCTGGCTAAAGCATATTCCCCATTGTTCTAAAAATCCTCTTTTTAATTGCTACTCTGAAATTTCTTTGGAAATATTATTGCAGCATTAGTCAACTCTCTCCTTGTGTGCTTGAACTCCTCTCTATACAGATAGCACGATGATAAATTATTACGTGTTTCTTTCTGCTTGTGTGTGTAAACTAAATATATAAGAGAAATGAGTTTTCTTTACTTTTTGATCTATTTGTACAAGACCTGGCATTATTGGGTCCCAGTCCATGACTGAACTGTACAAGCACAATGGCACTGCAAATAAATAAATTGCTACCCTGAAGATAAAATTATATTTACTTGCACTTTTCCCTACAGGTCTTTGCACCAGAAGTCTTAAATGAAAAAGTACTTCTTCTGCTGTTCCTGTGTCTTGTGCATCCATGTCTGGCTCCACTGACCTGAATGACAGTGGAGTATTTGTCTTTGGCACTAATATGAGTGAGAGTCCAATAGCTGTGATGGTTTAGAACAAACAAGTAAAAGGCTTTGTTCTCCTGAAGCTTTGCTTGACATGGAGGTTGTGTCCAAAGGTGGAACAAGGTATGGCTGCTTTTCCCTTGAGCACTGGGCAGCAGTTAAGGGGAAAATTTGCCAAGATACTTAAGCAGAGACTAAAAGGTTAGGATAAAACCAAGATGTATTTAATGCTCATTGACCACAAGTATTACTCTAAGCAGAGGGAAAGAAAAAAAGAGAAAAATTTACCTTGTATATAGGAAAAATATGTACCATGGAAAAGTGCATATCCAATACTAAACATGGGCATAAGACCAACCCTTCTTATTTTACAATCATTGACAGAGTCTCCTTTGACTTCCAAGGGACTTGAATGAGATCCAGCTCCAAATCTGGCTCTCTTAGCTCATGAATACTCCTCTTGAAATTAATGATATTTCTCTAACTGGGAAAGTAAGACAGATTTTTGGTAGTACATCTCTTGCCCTCAGCACTTCATCATATGATTTGAGAGAGTGCCATTTCAAGGTAATGCCTGGTGTTGACATGCATAAATCTACAGTGATTTGTTCTGTTTTATGAGGATGACAGTCTTAGGACAAATAAAGGGAGATAGCTGAACTATCTGGAGAAGTTTAAGGAGTCAATAATCTACTCTCTAAATGTTCCTAATATAATTCATAGCGTGAATGGGAGATAAATCATACATTGGATTAATTTGCTCATTTTGACTGTTCAGTGACTAATCCATCCATGGGCACTCCTCCTTCCTGCTTTGTGTTTATCACCTGAGCATAGCTGTGTAGGTATTTGTAAAGGGTAAATCAGACCTGAGAAGTGGGAACACATCTCTGCACATTGCAGCTCCATGTCCTGAGCAGTGCTGCAGCTGAGGCAGGTCACAGATTCCACAGAATTGTTACAGCCTTTTTGTTTGATGAACATGTAAGACCTTTTCACTGAATACAGTGTGTTCTGAGTTAAAACACAATTCCTGACTGTTCCTTTGACGTGCAACTGTGAAACTAATTTTCTGCGACACAGAAAACATGAACGGCAAAAAATTTGCATTTTTCATGAATATTCATTTAATATTTATAATTATTTTAGTCTTGCTTTCATACTCCTCTTGTTTTCTAATACTCAAACCAGCTTTTTAGTAATCAATTTGAATTTTGGTACTAGCAAGTGGTGTCTCCTATGAAGCCTATTACAAACATGGCACATTGTTCTAAATTGCATAACAAATAATTGTCTAGAACGGTGACACATTCAGCAAAATGGCTCCACTCCCGTTTGACAGGGTGAACGCCTATGTGCTTTTCAAAGCAACTAGTTTAGCACTCTTCATTTACAAGGAGGGAAGGGAGAGGAGAGAGAAATGCTACTCTGAGAACAGCTTGTCTCATGTTGACCTACTTTCTCCACCAATCTGCGTGCAGCCGGGGCTGCTGTTGTGTTGACACTACATAGCCAAGCTAAAGCAAAACCAGCAGAATCCGTGGCCTTAGAGATTGGCTCTGGAGAAGACAAAAGGCCTTCTGGGTTTGATATGGCTTTTGGATGTGCAGGCACGGCAGGACTGGGATAAAGTGAGCTGATTTTCAAAACTGACTCCTGTGCCTCCCCTTTCCTGTGAGAGCTGAAGTAGATTTTGCTCACCTAGCAAGGCCACTCTGTGTCTAATTTCTGAGGTACATTTAAGTCTAAAGCAGGTGGTGTTGGTCCAGGGAGGGTATCCTTATCTGCATGGGAGATGTGGTCACAGAACTCATTTTTTTTACTCTTAGCAGCATTTTCTTTCCTGCCAGGAAAAGCAGAAAACAAAGGAAAAGGAGTATGCCTATGAGAAATGCAGGGATGCCTGTTTTTCATCCCTATCTTTGATTCTCTTTCAGCCCCTAGAGATGATTTGCAGAGGGTGCAAATTAGGGTAACCACAGAGCTCCCCTAATCTCATACAGAGGGGAGAAGTTCTGCACTGAGCCTGCAGACCAGGAAAGCAAACCTTTTTTTGTATCTACATATCTATGCAAGGGTTAACTTTGTGCTTGTTGGAAATGATTGGATCTGGAGGTTCAGTTCATGATCTTTGGGTTTTGTTTTTTACTACCTATCATTAATTTTTGAAGGACATAATTTTTGATGCACTTCACATCTACAACTGCTGCTGCCTACAGTGGGAGGAGGTGCTGCTACCTCTTGAGAAATGGGAGTAAAAAAATATGTTGTGTCGATCTGCATCAGTTTCATCATTTCAACCAATGTTTTCACAAAAGCTGATCTGTGCTGTACAAAGCAAATACTACTCCTTTGCCCCTGAGAGCCTCATGTCCTTTAATGGAAATGAATACAGTTTTATTCTTAGCAGCTTCTTGCAGAAACCTCCAGTAATGTGACTTTTCTCCAAAATGTCCTTTTTATGACTAGTTGTAACTTAAAGCAAGAATCCTGTTAATTTTGAGGGGAAGGATGGTAAAACTTTTGTTTCAAAACCATGGCAATTGCATTACAGCATTGTGAAGATTTCTTTTTGCAATTGCTTTTTTTTTTTCCGTTTTTTTACATCTCCTCTAACAAGGGTATCTGTGATAGGACACTGGAAAGATGTCTTGAGATCCATTTATTTATTTAGCACCTAAAGAGATTAAGTTGACCTCAGTTTAGTAGAGCAAGTAAAATAATGAGACAAACCAGAGCCTTTAAAAATACCTAAATGAGGTCTAGTAGAAACTACTTACTGCTGGGTGAAATGTTACTGGGACTTTCTGGTACTTTTTCCTGGAACCCTTGGGGGCAATTACAGCACAATGCAGTGGCACATGAACATCAAGTTCACTAACCTGCCTCGCTCTGTGGCACTCATCCCACAGCATCCTGCCTTTTATGAGCTCTTGTGATCTGCTTTTAAAGTGGAATGAAACCAGCACCATAGGATGGACCAAGAGTCCTTAGGTAAAGCCAGCCCAGAGCACCAAGTGCAGTTGTTACACTGAACTTCCTCACAGAGATTTGGAGATTTTAAAATTCACTGAATGCAGTGGGTTCCACTTCTCCCAGGAACACACAAGTGGGTAAAAGTTTGACATCTGTCATTCTGCCCAATCTGTGTTCTGGGGTAGAGGCTTTCCTCTCCTCCCCATTAAGACCTCTCTGCTGACATTGCCTATTGCTAAATGTTTCTTGGTTACCCAAATTTGCCAGCTGATAAGTCGTGTAGGCCCCTGGGGCAGGAAGCTTCAGGGGCTGTTTTCAGTGGCTGCTCCCTGGTTTTGAGAGGCTGGGGTTTGAAGGTTTGGGTTTGCATGAGTCTCTTGCAATGCTGAACCTCACTGCCTTGAGAACACCTAATGATCTAAAAGTTCCTACACCTCTGAGCCATGAAATGCAATTTAGAGCTCTGTGGTGGTAAGAACTGCTGTTATTGTAGCCCTCAAAAAGTCAGGTACTTTCTGTTGAACTGTCTAAATGTATGCTTGATAATTGGCATAATGCCTGTGTCCTTTGATTTCAATTAGGCAACAAGAGCTTTCCCATTGATATCTGTTAGGAATTAGGTAGTCAGAGGTAAGACACTGGAAGGAAAGTGGTGATGAAATTATAGGTGGATCAGGTGAGTTTTAGACATCTGAGAGAATCACAGCAAAATAGATTAGTTCCCTATACCTGCCATTTCTTTTGTCTGTGCTATTTAATACTTCTCATTAATTTACATTCATTTTTAAGCTCATGCTATTCCAGGAAGTCTTGTAAAGTACAAATAGTGGTGGGAACTGAGAGTCATGAATTCTAGTCCTACCTTTCTTTCATCCTTATTTGGTGGTGTCTGAGCTTGAGGAGCTGGGACAATATCCAGGCTCTCTACGGTGTCACAAGACCTGTGCGTGAACACCTCTCCCTTCCTTACCTTGACATCTATGGAAACCCACAGCTGAAAAAGCATTTCAGGCTAATCCAGCTAAATCAACCAGGTGTCTTGTCTGAGTGGTCTGACTGGCAGGACCCTCCTGCTCTACAGAATGCAGAGGCAGCTTGCAAAAAGCTTGGGTAAGGTGCTTAGTCCTCCTGCTTCAGTTTACTGTGCTGTGCCAGTAGTCATAACCCTCACTGACACCAGGATTAATTCCTTAATGTCTGGAAAGAGATTTGAGAACCTAAAGCGATAATTTTACAATTATGCTTAATCAGCACTGTGCATTTAATGTTTATGTTATTATATGAATGTTCATTGACAAATTAAGGACATATTTTAAAACTCTATTAGAAAAGTCAGTAGATATAAAGTCTTAGTCCATCAGTATGTGGTTTATGGCCCTGTACCAGCAATGTTCTACCTTGTCTTTT
Organism: Lanius collurio; assembly: GCA_020086605.1. Classification (NCBI taxonomy): domain Eukaryota; kingdom Metazoa; phylum Chordata; class Aves; order Passeriformes; family Laniidae; genus Lanius; species Lanius collurio. The sequence continues at coordinate 5,596,919 of JACBWW010000023.1, read as the reverse complement.
ATGGATGCGGACTGGAGGGTCACGATGCTTTAGTGACTTCTCAAGCAGCAAAGCTCACAGCCCAGTTCCTTCTCAACATTAGAGGATTGATTTGATTGTGGTGGGTTTACTTCTGCTGAAAGCACAATCAATACCTTGTATTTTCAATACCATGAAGATAAAGAAGCGCATTACATTTTTCAGCAGTAGTATCACTTCCAGCAGGAGTAAAACAAACAAACCTTTCTAGCTGTTTACATGAAAAGACTTTCAAGTGTATCCTCTAGTTCCCCTGGGAGGTTATTTTTAAAACTTACATCATTTGAAGACAAAAATGAGTTAGTGAAGTGCCTTTTTAAAGTATTCAGTGAAACACAGGTTCCCATCCTGCCCAAGTCAGCTGCTGCACACGGACTCTGTGTGACCAGCACCGGACTGGTGACCAGTCCTGTTAGAAACCTGGGCTGCACTGCCCAGCATTGCCCATGGCCTGCTTGTGCTGTCAGCCTTGGCTCTTGTCTCAAGCAATGGGTATCTGTTCAGAAGGGCCTTCCCTTCTGCTCAAAGCTGAGCACCACAAGGGTCCATTGTGGAGGTCTGGTTTGGGGGTGCTGCACACGAGCTGTGCTGGGAAAGCTGGGACCAACCATGTAGGCACAACTAAAACCAAATCTGGAACTTGTGTGCTGCACCAAAAGTCTCTAATTCCTTTAGTCACTCCAGTAAATCTCTTCCTGCAACAAGCATCCACCGGGAGTTGCTCCTGCCCGAGAGAGACCTGTGGGAGAGCATCAGTGTCAGAAAGGTTAAGTCAGTCAGTCCATAATTGCAGGGACATGTCTATAATTTCAAATTCTTTGTGCAGAAAAGGAAGGCTTTTTTTCCCATCAGGGCATGTGGCAATAGAATCTGGCCATCCTGTGCAAATCTTATAGGTGTAATAGTTTCCTCATTTGACACAAATTTTCAAGCCAAGGTGATTAGTAAGTCATAAATATAATGCTGAAGTGATCCTTAAAATAATCAACATTCCTTGATTTTAAAATCCTAGATGAGGTTTAATTTCTTTAACCAATCTGGGAATGTAAAAGATTTTCCTGCAGTGCCTTATTGATATAATTTGACCTTGCTCAGCACTGGAGCTCCCTGATGGAGATGTGGGGGGAGGAGGGGTGTGTGGGCACACATGCAAAGTGCTCTTACTATGCCTGTATTCAAATTCTAATTCCATATTCTTGTAAGACCGATCTCACTGGGAACCAAAAATAGCACAGACAGAAAATATTCTCACAAGATGATAGTCACACAAATAAGAGGAGTTTCTCTTTAACCCATTCTCTTATCAGCTGAGCTCTCTGCAGGCTCCTCATCTTCTGCCGGTGCTTTGCTTTAGCCATTGGCCAAGAATCTATTCACGAAAAGCAGCAATTTAACGGTAATAAATATCTCTGTGGTTGACAGCATGCCACTAAGCTGGATTTAATGAAGTGTGCTTACCTCGTTTTAACAATATAAAAGTGTTGCTTCAGCGATGGTAATTCGCTGTCTTTGTAACAGGGTGTGTTTGGAGTTTTGGTGAAACTGTTTTTCTGGGTCTTTTCTAGCTTTAAACATGCCCAGTTACATCTGCTTCTGCTCTGTTCCTTTCAGTGAGATAGCACAAAATGCATGTCTGACCCAGGTTCTTACTGCCAGTCACAATTTCCTGTATAGAAAGAGAAGGTGAATTAATGGTGATGCCTTTATTTATTTTTATTACTGCTGGAGACACAAGCCTTGGTTTTGAAAGAGACTGGGCTATGTTAGGCATTATAAATACGCAGAATAAAAAGGTTGTCCTTTCAGAAAGCCTGTCCTCTATGTACTGGAGGGGGATGACAGAGGATGCTGGTGGAGGGTGCAAGGAAACCACGAAAAAATTTTATTCAACATACAAAGCAGCCGAGCAGTTGTCTTTGTATAGGCACTGGCCAAAGTAGAGGCATGAGGAAGAGAAAACCTGAATTCACTTGTTCAGAGCTCCAGTGAGAGGAGTGACCTGGCAACACCTGCACGTCTGAGGTGGAATCTGATCAGTGCAGGAAACAGATCCACCAGAGAAGGGGCCCAAAGGGTGGAGAAGTGGTGAGTTAGAGAAGGGGGAGGTGACAAAGGGAAAGAGGAGATTTGATCCCATGAGCCCCTTTTTATTCAGGTTGTTTTGGGGGAAATGCACTCTGTAGAGTGTTAACAGTGGTCTTCAAATGAGCTGATCTGTCAAGATGGCATTTTACAGTGGTGTGTTAATTCCTGGACTTCCATGATAGACATTTTCATACAAATAAAAGCTACCATCCTGTTCTTTCATTTGAATTTGTTTATAGATTATGAAGAAGAGCTGATGGTTGCATATTTACGACACAACAGATGTTCAAAGTTCTCAGGCACATCATCTGCCCAATTGCCCATGGCTTTGTCTATTCCAATTATTTTTTCCCATATGTACACATTGGGTCGCATTCCAGCTCTGAGACAAAGAGGGGTTTATATTTTATTCCTCTCCAGAACTACTGAGGTTCTTTGGGCTTCTCACAAGGCTATCACATCCCAAAGAGACCTGAAAACTTGCCCATGGCAGTAACCTGTTAGGGAATGACTGACAGGTCCCCAGTCAGATTGTCTGGTGATACCTCTGCTATGAAGATTTTAATTTTAGGTGTTATCCTCAGCTTGCTCATACTGCTTTATTGCAGAAAGGATGCTATCCCTTGGATATTCCACCAAGGCTCCCTCATGCTGGCTGTAGGAGAACTTGGAAAAACCAGACCCAGGAAGTTGCTGGACCAGCTAAAGCGGGTGGAATATATGGGCAGAGCCTGAATGTAGGAACAGAGAGGGGATGAATGCTGCCCCCAGATAAGCAAATAAGTTATTACTGTCATAAGCAGCTGAGGAATTGCTGTCCTCCCTTCTTTTTGGTTATGATAACCTTGGATGTCTCTGTGAGACAAGGGCTGCTGGTGAGCCCCAACACTGAGAGATTTGGGAGGTACACTTCCCTGGAAAGAGAAGATGCTGCTGGGGACCTGCCTGGTGGTATCTTGTCTCTTTGTGAGGCAGGGTGGGCTGTCTTCCTGGGATTTGGAAGCAGGCCCCACATGTTTTCCTTGCAGGCTGAGCTAATGTGCTGCTCAGCTCCCCTCTGTGTTTTTGTGTCCTTGGCAGGAGCCTGTGCTGAGCAGCGCCTGCTGCTGCCGCTCTGGCACGAGCAGGTGAGGCAGGAAATCTCAGAGCAGCCACACTGGTTGTAGTGGAGCCCTGAGTCAGAGTGATGCAGTCCTGCAGGGAGCTCGATGCCATCAGAATGCAGAGTAGGCTGCAAAAACGTTGCGCGGAGCAAAGAGAACACAACGAGCTCCGAGCAGGCGGGTTTGACATTGGACAATCAGCCAGGCACGGTGCAGCCAGCCTGGGATTGTCAGCCATGCTGAGAGGCAGGGATAATTAGGCAGACACAGAGATACCCTGCAGATATCCTTCTGCAGCTCTTAACTATTCTTAGAAAAGTTTTCCTAATATATAGCTTTTATATTGCTCCCTTTGAAGTAAATGATGTCCTATGTTGTCGGTCTCGTATTCTTGTTTACCATGTTGGAAGAGCCTGTCGTATTCTCCTGAGTCTCCTCTTTTTCAGACAGAGCAAATAGTGAAGAATTGAGCCTTGCCCTATAGGAGAATATTTTCCTTTAAAATTCATCCACATTTTTGGTAAAATCTGATGTTCAATATCTTACCCTAAGAGAAGTTTCACTAATGCTTAATGAGAGGGAATAATTGCTTCCGACATCTGACACAGATTGGTCGTATTAATACATCATTGAATGATCTTTGCTTTCTTTGTTGCAGTGTGTCAGTGTTGAGTCATATTCCACCTGGGGTCCTCCATAACTCCCAGCACTCATTTTGCAGTACTCTTCTTTAGCCAGTTATTATTTTGCATTTGTTAATTTGACTTCTTCTACTGCTGCTTCACACTTGCTTTTGTTGAATGTCTTGACTTGATCTAAGGGTCTTTATTCATCAAGACTGTTCTGAATTCTAGGAGAGCCTTTCAGAACAGTCACAACCTTCCCCAGCACCTGCACCTTCTGCACTGTCCTTTCTGTGAGTCATTTGTGAGAACACTGAACCAACCTGGATTCAGGACAGGTCCTTAGGGGACCTTGCTTGATACATCCCACTACTCTCAATACCTGTGGGAGGAAAAAGTGCTGTTTGAGCATAAGCTCTGGCCTTAATTTTGGCATTAGGGCAGCTCATGCTGCCATGTGAAGTGAAGCCTCGGCTTCATAAAACGGGATGAGCAGGAAAACACACATGAGCATCATCTGTACAAACTGTCCCGGTGCCTTTGCCCTGCCCAGCACGCAGCACCACGCACCGCCTTGGCTCCCTGAATCCACACACTGTCTCGAAGGGGGTTATAAATACACATCCTCCTTCAGTTGGAGAAGGAAGAAGAGGATGCAGATGGGGGAGAACTGTTCCAGTGAAGCTCGCACTCTCGCCCGGCGCATAATGAGATCAGAATGCAGGCAGGAATGTGTGGAGGAGTGGAGCTGGCAAGGATTCACCAGCCTGAATTATTCTAAGCCTATCCCATCCCTAATCAAACCATTTTGCTTCTTTATTTTGTTTTTTTGGTGTGCAAAGGTGCTTTATGGAGCTGTTTCTGTTGGAACATAAAATTCAAGCTCTTTTTACTGCAGGAGAAAATTCTAGTTGACAGGATATTTCTCTTTGCGTGAGTTTTTGGTGGGCTGGGCTTCTTGTAGTATCTTCTGAGCTGGTTATTTCAGAGCACTTGGCATTTCCCTGCTATGTAGCCAATTTACTGGATGCTGGAAAGTATGAAATTGGATCTTTAAAAGGATCCTGGATTATTTCTGATGCTAATATAAATCTAAAAAAAAACCCAAACAGAAAAGGGGTGGGCAGAGCCATATCACATGAGTTATCCAGACTTGTTTACATCCTGATTTGCAAAAGATACAGCTTGACCCCAGTGTAACCTTGAAGTCTACACGGGGAGAGGAAGTACTATGTAAATTAGAGAAGCCAAAACAGAACAGGCAGACAGAAGCTGAGTGTACAGAACAAGCTGGGGAGGCACTCTGCAAACACTTTGCTAAGAAGAAGAAATGTGCACAATTTTTTTTTTTTTTTTTTTTTTTTTTTTTTTAATTTCTGGGATATAAATGGCTGTGAAAAAAAGCCTTTACTAAGAAAAAATGGCCACACCCATTTTTCATAGTAGAGGAACAATGCATTTTCCTGCACCAACCATGTCCTCCCCGTGAAGTCCTGCCTTACAGAGAACCAGTTCAGAGTGCCCAGGGAAACATCTTTGTGCCCAAGCTTTTTGGCTGCAATCTAAATGGGTTTTAAAGATGACAGTGGAGTCCCCAGGGCCCTGCCAGGGGACCAAAGCAATGCACACTGCCTAAAAAAATGCTTAAGAGCAGTGAATGGCTGCTGGTGGTGGGCAATTCTTGTATTAGTCACCCATGGTGTATAAAGAAGGGGAGAGCAGACCAAAGGCTGTGCATCATCCAGGGGTTCTTCAGCACCACTGGGGCTGTGCAGTTCACTCTCCAGTTGTGCACTGGGATGTGCTTGTGTGGCCAACCCATGAAGAGAGTGAGAAACAGAGGGAAAATAATGTCATTTTTGCAGTGAGTTAAAAGATTCCCACCCCACTTAACTTTCAGCTGTTCCTAACTCTGTACTTCCACTCCTGAAATTCCAGCCATGGCTGAGCCTCTCCATGCTTTTGACACTGCCTGGTATCTTCCTCTTGTGCCTCACTGGCACTGTGGTTTAGAGTGTGGAGTCACCTGAGGACTTCTGTGAAGTGATGCATCATCACTTTCAGCTCCCTCGCAGGATCTGGTGACCTCAGAAGCAGCACAAAGGAGGTCAGAGCATGGCAGCTGGCACAGCACCAGCTGCAGGTTGGCATGGCAGCAGCTGAGTGTGTCTTGTGTCTAACCACAACCCCACAGAGCTGCTCGGTGTCTGTGGGTGCAGCTTTCTCACAAACTCCACCATGTGAGGAGAGTGTTATTCCCTGCCTTGTTATTTGGAATTGATTTTAGGAGAGGGAAAGTAATTCCCATGCAGATACCTCTTGGCTCTTGAACCCACAGAACTGTTAATCTCTGAATTTCAATCTCTGGATGGAGAACAGAGCACAGCACTTGTGAGAGGTGTTTTGAGCCTGGTGGAGTACAATTGTTTAGTCTGCTGCAGGCAGAGGCTGAGCCCAGTAGAAGCATGGCTTGTGGCCAGCACTGTGTTCACAACCAGCAAAGTTTAGGAGGCAGCAGGGAGGTAAAAAGGGCTCAAAAAAGGGAATAACTCCATGCACCTGAATTGCCAACATCCCTCCTGAAATCTTCATTAAAACAAATTTTAAGCCCCATTACTTTACTGAAGTGACTGGGGAGAGTTCTTACCCAGGTGAGCATTGTCTGCTTCCAGGAACAGCAGGTTTTCTTTCACTTGACATTAAATTTGTTGCTCCTGAAGAAACCAGAGTTGTTCATGGACCAGTATTGACCTGAGTTGTGCCCAGCCATTTCAGTCCTTGGCTCATCCTGGGCTCACCAGAGGCCACTCTCCTCAAGCCTTTCTCAAGATGCTGTGAATGGTCCACTTGGGGGTCAAGTGCTATTCACAAAGAGCCCCAGTGCCAGAATTTGTTGGTGCTGTTGAGAAATAAGAAGTATATTGTGTGTAATGATGTCTGAACTTTTCTTAGCCCTTGCTTGCCTGTCTCCCATTGACTACACACACACACATGATGTACACTGGTGCTTTTCTTTGTCAGGAAACCATCACTGGTTTGAGGGTAAAATGACATTTTGGTATGCATACATATATTGAAGCAAAATATGTTTCCTATGAGCACTAATTGACACAAGAGTCTTGCTTTAAATGCAGAGATTTTAGTCATAGAAAGCTTCTGCAGCCACTGAACTGTGTTTGTATAGGAGAAATTTGAAAGAAAATGTAAGTGTGGGAAGAGAAACGAATCTTTAAGGCAAAGGCAGCAAGAGAAGTTAAGGAAATATTAAGGCAATTAGAGTTACCCTTTATTCCTTACACTGAAGGTTTGTCAGTTTTCAGGGGTTTGAGTAGAGGAAAAAATCATGGAATCAGAAAATGGTTTGGGTTGGAAGAGACATGAAGGATCATCTGGTTACACCCCACTGCCATGGGCAGAGACACCTCCCACTACACCACTGATTGCTCTAAGCCCTGTCCAGCCTAGCCTTGAACACTTCCAGGGATGGGGCAGCCACAGCTTCTCTGGGCAGCCTGTGCCAGGGCCTCACCACCCTCACAGGAAAGATTTTCTTCCTAATATCTTATCCAAACCTGCTGTCATTCAGTTTGAAGCCATTCCCCCATGTCCTGTCACACATGCCCTTCCCAAAAGTCCTTCTCCAGCTCCCTTGGAGCCCTTTACTCACTGGAGGGGTCTCTAAGGTCTCTCCAGAACCTTCCCTTCTCCAGGCTGAACAATCCCAAGTCTCAGTGTGTCTTCACAAGAGAAGTGGTCCAACCCAAGTGGTCCAACCCTCTAAACACCTTCATGGCCTCCTCTGGGCTCCCTCTATGTCTGTGTCCTTCTGCTGGCTGCCCCAGAGCTGGGCACATCACTGCAGGTGGGTCACCTGCAGAGCCCCCTCCCTCCACTGCTGCCCACATGGTTTTGGAAGGAGCCCAGGACACGGTTGGATTTCTGGGCTGCCAGTGCACGGTGCTGGGTCACGTTGAGCTTCTCATTAACCAACACCCCCAAGTCCTTCTCCTCCAGGATGCTGTGAATCCATTCTCTACCCAGGCTGTTCTATTCCAGGGGGTGCTTGTGGCCAAGCCCTGCTCCAACTCTCACCTCCAGGTCTGCTCTGCAGCAGCTGGAAATGTGAAAGGAAGCTGGCTGGAAAGCAAATGTCTCTCTCCAGTGGAGACCACAAGGTTCAGTCAAGTCTGAAAATCTGGCTGTTAGTTCCTTCTCTCTTCAGATTTTCACCATGTGAGAAATATTTATTCCTGCTTGCACAGAATTTTATGGAATAAATGGGAAATATAGCTTCTTAATATTTAATTTTCTCGGTGACTAAATGAAATTAGTTTCAACCATTGAGCAGTTTAGCAAACCTCTATTAATTTTTATAAGGAAATACTTGCCTGAATTATTTCTGTGAATTTATATGAAAAGAATAGTTACTAAATCTTCTCACATCTGTGTGTTTTTGATAAGGATATTCCTAATATGAATAATCAGAAGCTGAATCCTAATTGAATGCTAATGTGCTAAGTGTAATGTAGCTATACTTCAAAAGTAATAACTGGATTGTGGAGTTAATATAGTGCAATGACAGTGCCCAGAAGAATTTTGGATGGTAAACTTATATTCAGATTTTTGAAGCCACTAGGCAGAATCAGGAACGTAATTCAGAATTTACTCAAGCATTTGGGTGTTTAAGCCATGTCAACCCACAGTGCCTTTGGAAATCTGTTCCTTTCCTTTTCAAAGCATCAGTGAAGAACAGAACTTGTTGCATTCTCTTGGTTTTCAGACAGTGCTGAGGTAATTTACAGTGATAACACTGTCACTGCTGAGGTAAAACCAAAAGACCTTTCTCTGAGTAATAAAAAGAGTGATGTTTTCAAATACCAAATGAGTCAATATTTCCCTAATGTTTTTCAGACATAGTATGATAAAGTAGTCTTTCAGATTACTGATTTCAGGTTTGTATTAATCTTTTTCATCACATTTTATAAGTAAGGCTTTTGTTATTGCTTTCTTCTACTACACTGAACCAGTAATCTGATCTCACTTTTTGAGACTTAAGCATTGTTCTATAAATACAGCTTTGGGCTAGAAATTATTTTAATTTTTGACAGTTTCCATATGATTTTCATTGTTTGTGCCCACCACTAAATTATCTCAAAACATTGTACCATGGCTAATGGCTAAATTGGGTCTCTCAGAGAGCTGTTTAATTCTTAGGCAACATTTATTCATATATGATTTAATAAGACAGCACAAGGACTAGATGAATGCAACTTGAAAAATGAAAGTAGAAGTAGAAGATTATTTGCTTTCCAGCCAGAAGGGAAAGAAACATTTTTTTGACTGCCACCTTCTTTGCCTTCCTTGTGGTTCTTGTGGTACCCCAGTGAAGACATAAAGGTGGTGAGTCAGCCGTGGGCAGTGTTTAGAACAACCCCACCAGAGAAGCATTGCATGAGCCCATTGCTCAGGAGTGCTGCTTGTTGCACATCATCTGTGGGGTTCTGCTGGGAGGGGATTGTGTTGGAAATCAGGGATTTTTGTGGTGCAGCCTGCTCAGCCCTGCACTGAGGGGTAATGGTGGCCCAAGTGCTGACAGGAGTGATATGGTACCTTTAGTGTGGCCTGACTGGAGAACATCCTTAAAAGAGTCAGAAATGTGGAACTCTAATTTGCAAGCTATTGCTGCAAGACTGTCTTCTCCCTCTAATAAATCAATTAACTAAGAGGGATGTAAGTTTTGTTTCTTTTTTGATGGGACTATGCCAACACTGCCACATTTAAAAGTCCCCCAGAGCTGAGCTGTTGTTGAGGCAGGTGGTTCAGGACCTGCTGGAGCAGCAAAGGTCTCAGTGTGGGCTGCAGAATCTCTCTGAGATGCTGGGTAAGGGCTGTGCTAACAGCCCAGCATCCTACAGTGTAGCCCTTCTTGCTGGTAAGACCTATTTAATGGAAAGAAACCTGGAAAAAACCTTAAAAAAACTGCTCATGATGTGCAGCACAGGGTAGGTCTGTGCAATGTTTGCTTTGCACAGGTATCCTTCTCTGCCAGTGCTATTATTGATACTTTATATAAGATCTTATATCCTATTTTTTAATGACTTCCCTGTTGAGAAAGACTTTTAATATTCCTTCACGTCTCTTGGTTTATTCTGTAGTTGCCCCTGCACTTCTGCCCCATGACTTTGTGCCCCAGAGGCTGGGGCAGGTCTGCTGCCCACCTTCCAGAGGAATCTCCATGTCTCCCTCTGTGTCAGGGCAGCATGAGCAGGCAAAGCCATAAAGAATTTAATTGGTTAAGGATAAGTTTCAAAGCAGATATAAGCCTCCAAAATGTAGACATAAACAGAGCTTGCCATGGGGCATGTGTGTCCTTATGCTGCTGCTGAGGACACTGCAGAGGCAGCCACTGGCCTCTGCAATTCCAGGCTGTGGGTTTGGATCACAGCTTTGTGACAAGCTCTGAAATCCACTGTGCTCTGGATAATTTGTAGATACCTTTTTTTTTTTTTTTTCCTCCCATGAAACAATAAGGTTTCACTTTTACTTTGGACTTGATCTCAAATTTATGCTGACCATTAGTCATACCCTTTAAATGAACTATAAATACAATCCAGACTGGGACTGTGCCCCCTCCCCCCTGCCAGTTTACAACATGCTACAGAAAAAATGCTTCTCCAGCAAACTCTTGCTTCTTGCTAAATAGTCTGACTCATGTTTTCTGGTTGGGGAAAAGGGAGTGGCATCCTGCAAAGCTGCAAACTCTGTGCAACTCCGCGTGACGCAGTGAGTGTGCAGTATGGAAAGGAAAATACAGACTTTGTTTGCTTAGCTTTATGGCTGAAATGCAATTAATGGCAAATGGGTTCAAAATATGGATTATAAAGTTATGGTGTAACTGAATTTCATGTGTTTATAAAAAGACCAAAAATGTATTTTTAAAACAAATCCAATGTAGGGCTATTAATAAAAACCATTTAAGTCTGATGAGTGAAAAAGTGCAGATACATGGAAATATTCTTATAGTTTCCAGATTATTTTCATTCCAAGGTGTTTGGAATAGATCCATTTTTTTATTTTAATTTTTTTGTTTTGTTTTGTTTTTGTTTTTTGGAGTTATTCCTGCTTAGTAATAATTTCCAAACTTTCTCATAAGCATGATCAAAATTTTAATATACTAAAATTTAATTTAAAATTAAACTGTCTCAGCAGAAAAAAATGTAAATTCTGTTAATATATTTAATGGAAACAAGGAAACATTTGTGAAAATCATCCCCTCAGATTACAGTAACAGCAACATTTTTTTCCTTTTTAGATGTTGTTTCTTGTCTTTGATAGATTTTTTATCAAGTCTCTTGCTGCTAGAAGAAGATCCCAGAAATATGCAGGTCTTACTTTGAATATCAATATTCAATCTCTAATTTCCAAGAAGGGAAACCAAGCTCTTACACTCAGGTTGCCAGATATTATCCAGTATAAAAGGCCAGATTGTTTCTTTGGGAAGCATTATCATCCCCACAGATTGCAGCAATTTTTATATACTTAGCAAAGAAAACCAACCAAGAACAGAATAAAATCAAGGCTCCAAGGGTACAAACTGACCATTACTGATCCAGTGCCATTCCTTTTAGGCTTAACCAATGTGTGAGATGTTAAAAATCATCATTTCCCTTCCTTCTTAGGAGATCCCCAGGGAAATCCAGTCTGCTGCAATCACTCTGCAGATGCCAGCAGAGCAGGAGGAAGCACAGAGCAGTGTCCTGAGGATGCCTGGAGGGTCTGGGGACATCCAGGTGGCACCATCTCCCTACCTTGCATCCCACCTTCCTCTTAGATCTGGTCTTGTTGCTTTGTAACCCCGCTTTTAGGGCACTGTATGGACCCAGCACACGATGCTAAAAGTGCAGTGCAATCCTTTGAAGATAATAGGCCTCTCCTCTTGAGAGATGCTGCCTATTTTGCCCTGTTCCCCAGTGATGGGAACCTGTTTTAGGTAGCAAGGAATCAGTTCTCTTCCTGGTATTGAGCCACAACAGAGAGAGAATGGTAAAAGTTAGTATGCACCATGAATTTCGTCTTTAGCCTGAGTGTTTGAAAATTCAATATAATAATTAAGATGTAGGTAAGAAGGTAAAGAATCCACACAGAAGTCAGGAGAATTTCAGAATTATGGTGATTATGCATTTCCATGCATGTAGGTATTGTGATCTTGGACTATAGGGTCACATTTTTTCCCTGACAGTCTGCCTGCTACAATACACAGGCTGGATGCACAAGGGAGACAGATTAAGATTGCATGTGCAGCTGTAAATGTGACATTTGGAAAGTCTGAAATAGAACAGAACTAGTATTATTTTAAGGCAGCTTTTGGTATGCATGCAAATAAGCTTGTGGCTTATGTTCACCTCCCAGGTGTTGAAGACTTTGATATTTGTTGTATTTAGTGGCTCTGTAATTGTCACTTCTAGAAATGGGGATGTGAAACACAGTGGTGGAATGAAGATTGCACTGAGGTAAGGTGTGTTTCACTGCACCTTGAATCTAATTACTGTTGATGTTTAAGACACATTAATTCATTATGAGGTTGGAAAGACACGTGCTGTTGGTTGTGTTCTGCCTGAGTAAGAATTTTCCCCGTTTTCTCTCTTCTCTCCTCATCTGTAATGGCCTGTCTGCTGATGATTGCTTTTGGGCAGCACTGATGTAGGTCCAGCTGTTTGTAAAATTTGGTTAGTTATTCAAAGAATATCAGATTTTCTTTTATAGAGAAAGAACTAATTTTTATAGGCCTTTATGAATCACATGGCAAAAACAGAGTTTGTAAAGCTCATTCTGTTTTGAAGTCACATTATATGAGCATCTTGAAAGGTGACCAGAACCATTTAGACCTGGTGGCATCCAACTCCTCTACTTGTCTGTCAGTGTCTGGGTTACTGAACACCCCAAACTTGTATGCACAAACCATACTTGTGCTGAGGGGCTCCACACAGATCACTCAATTCTGAATTCTGGGCTTTGAATGATAAAATAATAACCAAATATTGCCCTTTTTTTTTGATAATAGAATGAAAAGTTGGTTTAGATCATAATGTCTTTGAAGTAACTCAGTTAATAATTATTTCTTAGGATTTTTTTTTATAGTCATTATGAAAAGTAAAGTCAAAGCCTTAAAACAATCTGCTTAGTATAGGAAAAGTGAGGTGGTGAGGTAGTCATGCAAAATGGTAGGCTTCTAGAAATGGACATTTTTTTGGCTCTGCTATTCTTAAATGGATGCCATTGACTTAATGGGCAGAAAAAGAGATAAGGAATATGGTGACTCCTGGGAAAGCTGAGCTGTGATCTGCTTTACTCCAAGCCATCAACCCTCAAAGTGTTAGATGAGCTTGGAAGACATCAGCCTGTCCTGGCATGGGGAAAGGAGAGAGGGAGGAGATGCAGGAATGGTGTGTTTTGCTGTGTGCTAGAGCAGCCAGGGTCAAGTCTTACTGCTCTTCTTGCTCATTTTCACCTGCACTTCTAATGAAGCTTTTGCACTTTCTGGAGCAGCCATAAATCTTTGCAGGACCTGTTTGTGCTTCCTTCAGAACCTGAGACTTCCCCTTTCATATCACTCAATGCAAATTCAGTCCATAGCCACATTATTCTATGAAATGGGTTGCCAAGGTGTGCATCAAGGCAATTATTTAATTGTTTTGATTGCATCAAAAAGCTCCACCTGGAATATCAAAAAAATAAGGCAAATATTTCTCATCCCCTATTATCACAACCATTGCTTAATTCCTTAATGAAGATAAAAATGGCTTATTCCACTACGGAAGGAAAATTGTCTGACCATATGGTGCCATCTCCATACAGGAAGTTTAAAGTAGAGTGAAACTGTTTCTCATAGATATGACAAAAAGCAAAAGCATTTTACCACAAAGTGATGACTTTTTTGAAAAAGGTGCTGTTTATCCCAGAAACAACATAAGCATGACATGATATGGCAGTTACCATGGCAACTAATTATTTTTTATTGAACAACAACAATAAGCACAATAGCTTCACAAACCCAAGCATATCTTGGCAAGCAAGTTAAAATATCCTGGGGCATCATCAACATGTGCAGTTATAATTTTTCTTTTCTTTTTTCTTTCTATTTTTAGAGTTGGTTTGTTGGTTTTTTTTTTTTTTTTTTGGTATTAAAAAAATACATATTTGCTCATGATTCAGAAGAGTTGTGTTACTGTTTCATCTGACCTCTTCCTTTACCAAAATCTCCTCTTGACATTGTTGTACTACTGATGTGTTGTGGCCATTTGAGTTACAATGGGCAACGTTGGCCTTGTTTTTGCAGTGGAATTGATGATCCCACATTTTCAGAAGTGGCCCAAGTAAGGAGTGAAAGGTTGACAATTTAGCTGACAGGAGAACGTGACAAGGAAAACGGAACAGATGGGGCCCTTGAAAATACCATTCTTTAGAAGTATGTGAAATCAATGTAATCCACAATAACAGTACAATGAAGAATCTTATTCTGTAATTATGAGTCTGAAAGAGAGATGGTTTTGATCCAGATATTATTGATTTAGTTGACTGTGGGTAATAAAGTAATTCAGAAATTGTAGTGTCTGGTTCAGGCCTGGCTGAAGTCAACTGCACATTCTTTTATTTAGAGACCCTTTAAATAAATTGGAATGAACTTTAATGAACATCACACTCAATATGGGAGTCAAGGGTGATGTATTGATGTTACCAAAGTTGATGGTACTTTTGCTGTGTTTGCACAGTGTTGTCCAGATAGAGAGGCAAGGACAAAGTCCATGACACACTTCATTCAGCATCCAGAAGTGTGTGGATTTGGATAAATTACTTCAGAAATATCAATGTTTGCAATAGCAAATACCAGTGAGTGGAGATTCCCATCCAGTGGTAGTTTATATGTTTGTAATTCAGTCTGTATAATTCTCTATGTCAGATTCATGCTCTCACTCCTGTTATTGCAGACCATGTCAAAGGCAAGTGTAATATTAGCCTCACTGGCAGTATTGCTGCTATAGTTTCAATTATGCATGCAGGCTCATCTGAGGACAGATTATGTGTACTGCCAAAGCCAAAACATTTCAGGAATTTTTCCATCTCCATTTGATAGATCAGAATTAAAGAAGAAATTCTCCATCTTGGTCCTTTCATTCAGGGTGACCTTATAACTGAATATCTCCGTTTTAATTCTAGCTTCAGTTTAGGGGGAAAAAAAATTATCCTTCAACCACACATTCACCTCAAGTTCAATATTTTGGTTTGGTTCTGAGTCAGTTGTGTTAAACCAGTTAAGGTCAGATTTAGTCTGGAGAGGCTGCAAAATTACAGGATCAAATGACACATGATGTCCTGTGGAACTGAATTGCACTAGAAGTTGCATAAACACCATATATATTGCTTAACATTGCTGTGGCATCAGAAGCAGTAAGAAATCAGTGTGATGGAGAGTCTGCATGTGTAGTAAAAGTACCTTTGCAGGATGGAGAATTGAACACGACCTGCCAGGAAGGCTCCTGTCACACAGGAGGTGGTGCTCGTGTCCAGGAGGGTCTTGTTCAACAGCCCAGCCTGGATTAGGGGAAATTGCTGCTGAGAGGGGCAGGACAAAATCTCCATTGTCAGGCTGTCACTGTTGGCTGTCTTTTCACTGAAACACAAAAGGGAGAGTTAGTTGTTCACTGCTGTTGAAGGTAGAGTGGTTCTGTTTGTAGAGTTGTAACTACCAGTTTCAGTGCCCTGAAATCAATTCTGGTGGAGATTAATTAATTCTGGTGATCCAAAAATGTTCCTGAGAAACTCTGTCCAGTTGTGCCAGTGAGAGTGCCTAAAACATTACTTATCTATTCTCACTTTGGTTATGACCAGTATGGCAAGTTACTAATTTTGGTACCTAGTCCCTAGAAAGTCACTATTTGCTTCTGCTGACGTGGTTACAGCTGAGTAACCTCTGGGGAAGGGGAGAGGTGGGATAGTTGGTGAGGTGTTAGAAGTTCTCATATCGCTGTAGGATGAGTCACTGGAGCTCCCCACTCCAGTGGGGATTCTTCAATTAGTGAGTATGTGTAGGTGGCACTGGGGCTGTCTCTGCTGCTGCTGAAGAAACTCCTCACATTATCTTTGTGTATGAGGAGACTTGGCTGTGTGGTCATCAGGGCAAGGAAGTGAGACTGGGAAGTCATGCTAGGTTGAAAAATAAGGTGTTGACACTCCCTCCCCAAAGTAATTTTAAAATTTATGTAAATACTGAAATTTCCATTCACAAATACTTGTATTTATGTATGGTATCTTGATGAAATACTGCTTATTAGGAAGCAAAAGTACTTGGTCCTGTTAATCTGATTTACTGTAGAAAAGCCTGGAGTGTTAAAAACTGTTTTCAGAAAGATGCCTTGTTCCTTCTAAAAACCATCAGTGGGATGGTGGCCTGTGCAGAAATATGGGTTTCATTCATGAAATCTAGAGCATTTGGCAGACTGACACAGCAGCCAGGAGAAGTGTCATTCTGGGATGACAGACTATAAAGATAAACAAGCCTTTGTGGAACTTGCAGTGAAAAGGGATCATTTATTAGAAGAATACATGTTTTCCCAAGCTTTTGCATTTTCTTTCTGGCGCTCTGCTCAAGGTCCTCCAGACACCACGAGCAGAGCAATGCCTGGAGGAGTCTTTGAGAGCTGAGACAGTGGGAGACTGGGCTGGGATGATCTCTGTAACTACACAGATACACACCAGCTGAGAATGCAATCCTAACTGTGGATTGAGTTGGTCATACCTCAAAAAGAAATTTATTTTTGTCATTGAAATAAACCCGTGCAGGCAGGAGATGCCAATGAGTTCACATTCCTCATCCAGCAGCCATGAGGCTGATTCCTATTCACACATGAAAGCAAGAGAAGTCAACTCTCAAGCAAGTGCTTGTTGTGGGTCAGACTGCCATTGACTTCTCCACTTTCCTAACATGATTATATTGTATCCAGGAGGGGGATGCTGACAGCATTTTTTATTATTGCTGTTGGAGGACAAGGACAATGGGCAGCAAATTAGAAGTTCAGGGCAAATCAGTTATGTTATGTTTAAACATCATTTTGAAATGAAATATAACATGACATAATGTTATAAGGAAACAGATTTGATTGCCCAGGCACCTTTATACCAGTGCAGGCAGCCATGGGGCCTTGGAGGAATAGATTATATTATGTTTATGCCCTGCTCAATATTCTCTTATGGTATTGTAAGTTTAAAAGTGCTTTTGTTGTCAATGAGAATCACATCCTGAGAATTTTTTGATGTTTTTCTTCACCATTTTCTCCTCTACTGAATTGCTGGGAATGCAGTATGCAGTGCTGTGCTACATACAGCTGACTTTCTTACACATAGTACATGTCTTTGTGTTTGCCAGAAAGAATACTTGGCTTTATCACACAGGCTTTTGCTGAGGATTTCATGCTGTAACTAGTTGACATGAACTTCATATCACTTGCATTTAACATAAGAAAACATTAAGGGGAAAACAGTGTCTGCCATTTCCTACAAGACCAACAATTGTTAAGGCAGAGGTCTATTATATAGTTGGATTTGTCAGATGATAAATATCAAGGCATATAGAAAGAGTTATGAAGCTATGTTCCTAAAAATGTAAGTAGTATGTAGGGAATTACAGTTGGAAGGCCAAAAATGGCCTTTTTTCATCCTACTCTTTTAACCAGAATTAAATCTCAGTGTACATAACAGAAGGAAACTCAACGGGAATCATATAAATAGAATAATAGTATAATACTTCTCAATGATACATATTCCCTTTCCCCTCCCCTCCCAGGCTAGAAATCTTCCTTTACCACACATTTCTCTGCCATCCAAAGGATTCTAGTCAGAAAGTAGCACTAAAGGCTGTAGCTGAAGTATGACAAAAGGCACAGGTGTCAATTTTGGCAACTAAAGATTTACATCTAGTTGAAAATTCTGCTGAGTATCATAGCTCAGACCTGCTCTGTTTAAATCACATTGTGGATAAATCTATACTGGAGTGTAATGGAAAATACCCACATTAATGCTAACTAGTGGCTCATATGCCAGTAGCATTCCAGGTATGGAGCAACTTTTCACCAAGTGCCTAATTAGCTGGCACTGAGCTCCAGGCTGCTGCAGGCAGGGCACTGTGGTTGTACTGTGGAAGCATTACCCACATCACTGAATGTTGATTCAGGAAACTGCATCGTTGCAAGAGCAGTGGCAGTTGTAGACAGTATTTTTTGACAGCCATGTATCTTCTGAAGCAAACCCATCTCCTGAATAGGCATGGAGGAAACTGTTGATTATCTGTAGAAGAGGGATTTGCTGGCAGGGAAGGAGCTCTTCGTGCTCTCAGACTTAAAAGTATCTCCACCAAAGCCTTCAGTTTTCTTTAGACATCTATGAAGTGGCCCTTCTGGGCCCGTATGTGATGTGAAACCATACTCCCAGTTGTTTCTGATAAAGGCATTTGAGTGCCCTGCAGCAAAAGTTTGAACTGGCAGACAAATCTCATGTTGTTAGCACTTGCTTTAATTTTCAAGAACAATAATTAGGCACTCAGATAGTGGGGAGATGGCTATTGCAATCTGAATAAAGCAGCACAATGAACTGCCTCAGCAGCATATTTTGAAGTTGTAGCTTTTCCTCCTACCCTTTGCCTCCTACTCTGAAGTTTGCAGGAGATCCCGTGCACATTACAGCAAGTGTGGTATGCACTGACTGCACTGAGGGAATTTTCTCACAGGCAGCCAAAGGGTTTTTATTTCCCAAGCACACTTGTGTGGCAACACATGAGGACTATAGTGAAAGAAAATGTTTTGCTTTTTATCTGAACTTCAGCTGCAGTCAAAGCAGTGAAGGATGCTGAGCAGTCTCGTGTTAGCCTTGTAGAGCCCTTGACCCTGTGCTTGGGAGGCAAATTTGTGTGCAGGCCCTTTGACAGCAGTGGCACCTGCACACCCACACCTTGCAGCATCGTGGCCAGTGCTCTTCCTCCAAACTGGATCAGGCCTTTGGCACGTGCCTGCCTCTGCTATTGCAGAAATAGAGGTAGGAAAATCCAACACATCTGTCACTGAAGAGCCAGCTGAGCACGCAGGAATGAGCTGTTCTCCACAACAAGGACTTGTGACACTGAGCTGTGTGAGTGGTGGCACCAGCTCAGGGTCTCTTCAGAGGTGACTCACTGAGCCACTGTCACACCTTTAGTCTTTTCCTGAAGAGTCTTCCTGTTCTGGACATTGTATGGGGTTATATTCACATGTAAAGGCATCTACTTTCCATAGGGCTCCTTAAGAACTAGCCTAAGCAGGCTACACCTGATTAATTTAAAAGGTGATTATCATAATCTGTAATACTGCTCTTAGACTGCAGACATTGCAAGGGCAAATAACAGCAGAATTTGACATGCAAACTGTAGTTTACAGGTAATATAGTATTAAAATAAAATTCCAGTTATCAGCGAAGCCCTCAGAAAGAGCTTCTAAAATCACAATATCTGCAGAAGCAGCAGCCACGTGCTGCAGTCTGTGTATGGAGGCACAGGGCTCACATGCTCATCACCCTTCTCATCTCCTCATGCCCTGCTGAGTAGAGCCCCATTGCAATAACCACATTTAAGTATTGACACCCTGGCTCTGGCCTTGTCCCCACACAGCAGTGAGAGGTTGCTCCTCCTGTCCCATGCTTGGGACTGACTGGCTTGGGTGGTTAAGATGCACATTCCTCCTTTCAGGCACACTCTGGAACTGCCCTTTTCTCTGCAAAACACAGCAAGCAGCAGTGGGTCCATGAGGAATATTTGAGTCCTTTGCATCTCCTCAGTCTCCTCCAAGCTGAGCAAGAACACAGTTGGAGTTTATGGACTTGGCTGTGCAGAGCACAAGGTCACACACAGAGGTTGCTGATTTAAGGTTCCTTTGGTGTTAATATTGCAACTCATTAGAGAATACACAAGTTGTTGCATATTTTTAAAAGTCAGATATATTTACAAATGCACACATATTAAAAATACATTCTTGCATTCATTGTCATCTTAAAGTATTGAACATTTAGTGCAAAACACTAAAGGAGGTTATGAAAGGAATCATTAGTGTCCTTGTGGTGCTGAAGCATTTCTTAGCATCTACTATTTTAAGCATTGCAAAGGGTCAAGAGAAGAGCTCAGGATCAGCTGTATGCTTAGAATTTTTTTGGCAGGATGGAGATGACTGAACACTTTAGCTAAGAAAGGAAGATGGGAGGGTCAACATGAAAAATTGGAAATGACATATCTGGGCAGCCTTAATGAGACATATGCAGGCATGGGTCAATTTTCTTGATGACATATCAAGCTCAGAATCACATGAATCCAAACCTCAGTGTCCATTGGTTGTGAGTGTGCAGCTTTAGATGAAATTTAATTCCAGTTTAGCAACTTTAGGAGCATTAAAGAATAAGGCAGCTATTCATGTTATTCTGTAAACCTGGACTGGACTAAACTAATTAGTAAGTACATCCTGTTAGTGTTTTCATGTATATGCAATATGAATGTGTATGAAAATGTGTGTTTTTAGGTGTACATGCACCTATAGCTACAGTTATGTAGTCATCTCTCTGCAATATCTGCAAGAATTAATCAATAACATCAGTTCATTAGATCAGCTCTGCCTTTCACTAACATGTTTGGGGTTTTTATATGACATGGTACAACAATAACATGTAAAAACAATCTGAGAGCTTAAAGATGTAAAGATCTGTATAAATTAACAGAAGAAGAACAAGACATATTCTTTGGTCATTCACTTACACCTTTTTTCACACTTTGAAGAAAACAGGCAAAAGACGAGAACAGAAAGGTAAACTCTTTGAGGCTGCAAAAGTTAATACCCACGAAATCCTCCCATTTCAGTATCTAGTAAAATGTTACAGGCTACTATGGTTTTTGTCATCAGTGGGTTTTATAGACCCCCTTAATGCTGTGCAAACCTTTTACAATTAATTAGCAATTATCAGCCTGTTAAGGATGTTGCACAACACTGCAGACTTTGACAGTTGACTCATTTTGTAGACAAATATGTTGTCAGCCAATAGGTGTTGTTCTGGAGAGATTTCTTTGGAGATGACTACAAATCAGTACTTGGAACAGTGCAATGCACCCTGTTATTGACCGAGATTTGAAACTGAACAAACTCTATCAGTCATCAAAAGGTGCATCTGCTCTTTGAAAGGCCAAGTTAAGAGCTCCATAAATTCAAACAGCGTCACTCATGTGATCTTTGGAATCAATATTACAATAAGCAATTGTCAGTTCTGCCACTGCTGCATTGAGTAATTAAAAGTCATTAGTTTTAAGGGGTTCCACTGGCAACATAGGGTCGATGTGCATTGATATGTTTTCTCTAATCAATAGTGTGGGCAATAGTCAATCTTCTTGGCTGATAAGCACATCTCCAAGTTAAAATCAGATTATTTACTATTAGTTCTAGTGTATACCATATCACCTTTTACAGAAAGTAGGTCCACAGTGGAAGAAGGATAATGATAAAAGCATTAGAAAGAGAGGCAGGTTCACTTGACACATTTTTATTTCTTTTGCTAAGGATAGATTTTGCAGGGCAGTAGCAGATCTTCCCTTACAGACTCCAAGCAATAGAACAATTACTAGAAAGAGTGGCTGTTGTGTAATTCAGAAAGAAAATAACAGCAAATGAAAAAAGCAGCAGGAAACTCCATGTGGGGAAAAATTCCTTGTGTTGTTGATACAGTGAAGTGTTTTCTTCATGTTCTTGTTTATTCTGGGAACAGTGTTCCCCAAAATGGCTAAAACCCCTCTGCAGCCCATCTGTGCAATCTCAGAGCAGCTCTGACAGGGGCAGGACAGCCAGGTTCTGCTGTGGGCATCAGCAGGGCTCCAGCCAGCCAGCCTGCCCAGCTGAGCAGCAGCTTATGGAGCTCTTGGTGATTTCCCCTCAGTGAGATTGGAAATACCTCCAGTTGTTCTTGGCAGTTCAATGTGTCCCTTGGCTCAGCTGTGAGTCTCTGTTTTGCTTCTGATTCCTCCTCTCACCAGCCTGCCTGGGCTTTGCTGCCTGTATTTGATCCCTCCTGCAAGTCCTGCTTGCTGTAGCTGCACCTGAGCTTCCCAGCCCTTCCCTTGGCTTCCCAGCATGGTTGCTACTCACCCTTTGGCTCCATAGTTTTGGGTTTCTTGGCTCAAAATGTGATCATTCCTGTTTAAAACCTTGGCTGAGACAAATGCTTTTTTTTTTTGGTCTTCTCTGGGTTTGGGCAGAGATGGGTGTCCCTGTGTGTCTGCACTTGATTCCAAACCCAGCCCAAGCCTGGCTCTGACCTGCAGGCCCTGGCTGCCACGTGCTGTCTGCCAGTCCTACATATTCAGTAAGGTCAGTGGGTTTATGTGTGGGGACATAAAAAAAGGATGTGTCTGTCTGAAGCTCATTTTGAGTTTGTTGTGAAAGCTGGGAACCCAACATGGTCCATTTCTGGGTATGCCTAGGCTGCTGTCTTGCATGGTCCTCCTGGATAAAACACAGCTTATCTGTTCTTGCTGCAATCCTACTGCCAGTCCTGCTGCACTCACAAACACACATGCCTCTTGTTGATAGAGATCAGTTGTAGTTTAAAGGCAATTAGTAGCACTTAAGGGAAAATATTTCCATGTATCTTTTTAAGTGAGAAATGGTTTTTCATATTGATTTGTACTCTGAGACTTAGTATAACATCCAATAACAATAAAATATCCAGGATTCCTTCCCAGTTGCAAGCATAGGCCCATATTTTCAGTAGGACAACCTTCATTTGAAGGTTGGACTTGATGATCTTGGAGGTCTTTTCCAGCCTTAATAATTCTACATGGTAATGTGCACAAGGAAAGTACACAAAGAAGCAGAGAATGAGGTGATCTCAAACAGCATCACCCCCATATCCTGCAGTGAGGAGGATTTATCACCCAGCAATGATAAAACTTGGTCACTATTTCAAGTGACATACAAGTGATGTGTGGGAGTTGTGCTGGTGTTGCCCACAGGCAGCTGTTTTTATCCATCTACCTGAGCATGACTGGAAGGGTAGGAGTTGGCTCTTGGGAAGGTCCTCTGGTCTGGTGGCAGAGCAGGTTGTCCTTGGTTGCCAACAGATGACAGAGACCTCTCAGGAGGGTATTCTGGTCTCTAAACATGATTAGGACATGGTAGATTTGCTCAATGTGAATCCAGCCTGGCTGCATCCCTATGGCAGCAAATTCTCCCACTCATTTTATGCTCCGAGGAGCTGCATTTCCCACAGACCTTAAGGTGATGTTCATGGAAATGTTTGGTTTTTGCACTGAAGGTCTCACTCTTGATCCTTACGAGTCCCTTCCAGTTTGAGATATTCCATGACTCTGTGGTCTCTGGCACTGACCAGGATGGCAGCTGTGGCAGGGGACTGCAGCAGGGCTGTGCTCCATGCTCATGGAGCAGGAGGGCAGCAGCAGTCGGGTGACCTGCCATGTGTGACACCAGGTAGAGGAGAATAACCAGTGACTGCATCTCAAATGAGTCATCCATAAGCAGGGGTTTGATGGGGTTAATTCCAAAGGTATAAGCTAGAGGAAAAACATGTTCACTGTAGACACGAATTAAGATATTTTACTCTGGCTCTGTGTCACTGTTGTTGTTTTTGTTTTTCACTCGAGAAAGAGACTGTTCTGACTCAGACTTTAATTTGCAAATGTGTTTCCAATTCCCCTGGTGAATGTAGCAGAGCGCGTATAAATAGATTCTTACTATGAAGCAGAATGCCAACATGTAACCCAAATCCTTGCATTTAGGCTTTACATCTCATTTTTAGATGTTCACTTTCCCAAGATGTATTTTTTCTTAATGGAATAACTTCATAGTCCTACCCAATAATTCTGAGCTTAAATAAATCTAAAGAACTTCTCCCCTATGCTGAGTACAGTGGTTCTAGGAAATGACATTTGGATTTTGTTGAAGTTTAATAATACAAAACAATAACTCAGAGCTAAAAAAATCCTGGAAGTAAAGAAAAATGTAGTACTTTGAAATGTAATTAGATTACATACAAATAAAATGCCAGTGCTATATCACATTACCAAGTGAAGTTTACTGGATTTACCAGCATGAACTGGAATTGCATGGCCAACTTCAGAGGTGGGTGGAGAAACAGTTTAAAGCTCTGGTGGATTAAGTGCAGTGGTTTCAAAACCTGTCACTCCCATTGTCCCACCCCCACCTCTCCAGGTATCCACATGACACCCATGGTGGTTCAAGTGCCCCCCTGAGCAATAAATTGTGCCAGTTTAAGCATAGCTACATCCTGTTGGGCTGACATTAACCTCTGGCAGAACAATGAAACAGAGACCTGGGCACACTGTTCTTTTAAACTGCCATTCCTAAATCCACCAGAGCTTGACTCACAGAGATCTCTTTTCTTCCTCTGCCCTTAGGAAGACATCTAAGCACACGTAGGATGAGGACCTGAGCATATGGGTGCTTAAGCCTGTGCAGGTCAGACTCAGATTGAGCAGATATGATATGTCAAGAGACAGGAGTTTTGTGGATGAAATGTGCAATAGCTTCCAGAATCCAATCATCCTGATAGACTCTTTTCAACAGATTGCAGTGTTTTTTAAACCTAGTCTTGTAAACATGTTTTTTTTTATTCACTACAAAATGCTTCAGAAAGAAAATATAGAGTTTTGTGCAAAGCCACCTGCATATATTTGAAAGTTAGGGCATAATTACCCATACTTATTCATACTGTAAGAAGTAGTTGATGCTTCATCAAGGTAAATATTTATCAGTCTATGAAAATGTTTTTTATCAGGATAAATATCAGGGTGCATAAATATCTTACTATGAAAAAAGAAAAAATTCTTGCCAGAGACTGGTGAAACTATGAATTGTGAGTGTTCAGGGTAACACTTGTGTGAACTAATAGATAAGGAACCTTGAAAAACCCAGAGTCAAGAATAAATAAAAAAATCAATGGCTTAATCTGAAAACTACTTTTGTCTGTTGTTAGAATTAAGACTATATTCTTCTATTGTTAGTTTTACAGTACTACCAGCCTTCACTCTTTTGTCATGAGTCATGAATATTTGTGGAAGCTCATCCTTTAAGTAAAGTCTTAGCTTTCATTTCAGAAAACAGATCTATAGTTGGATAAAAAAGCTTTTAAATATCACCAGTGTTTCTACAAAAAACATGTAGAACCATGTAATAAAACTAGACCAGCCATATCTTTTTTGTAATGCACTAATTCATATAAAAAAACTTCTTATTAAGTGAACAAGACCAAGATACCATCAATTATTCCCTAGGGTTATGTTCAGGTGCAGTAACCAAATCAATTAATACCTGGAGAAGCTAAGTGTGAGGTGGGAATCTAAATGTAGCCTGTGATTTGTAGTCAAGGTGAAGGAGAGGAAAGTGGAAATATTAAGGCACACAGCACCCCAACCAGGTGAGAGTGAGATCAAAGTCCACCTGAAGAAGAGGAAATAGAAATTCCTGTGAGATACCCAACTAGTGTGAATGGCAAGAGCAGAGCGAGGGCAAAGCCAAAGAGAGAGACAGAAAGCATTTCTGAGTTCATCTCATGATTCTGAGGGGTTTGGTTTGTGATTCTTTGTGGGTGATTTGTGATTTGTGTACATGGCAGTACTGTACTTATGAGACAAGTTACATTGTCCTCCAAGTAAATATATGTGTAAATTTTCTTAGGGGATTACACTAAGCACTACACAATAGTTCATTTCAACAACAGCTAGAACAGCTCCCCATACAAAAACTATTCTCTTAGAATAATGGCCCTTTATTGTATTTGCCTTAGACTGGTTTGGAAACATCCAGAAATTTCTTGTGTCTAAATACTTTTGCCACTGCATGTTTTCTGTGTGGTGTAACATGTCTGGAAGATTAATGTTTATCTTCAGAATGTCCATTATCAATTTTAAATGTGAATGGCATGTGCACAACAATTCTTCTCTGCCTATGGCAGCAGATTGTCAAGCAGGATTATAAAGTATTGCACTGTCTTCCATGGTAAAAGCTATTCTACTATTTAGGTGAAATTATTTGATTAGTTCAGGGAACTAATAGTTCATAAATAATTGCAGTCTAAACTCAACCCTTCAACTGGATAAAGTTCAACATCATGAGAGATTGTATATGCTTTGGTTTTGTTGCTGAGGGCTTGAAAATATACTGTGTAGATATCAAAGAGCTGTCAAGCAAGATTTCTAACAGGTTGAGTGCGTTGAGAAAAGAGTTAGTTAAAGTCTAAGCATGAGTGATAGTGTTTGCATAGTAAAGCAGAGATTATGGCACTGCTGGACTGCAAGGAGATGACTGATGTTATACTGAGCTAATAATGCTTATGAAGCTTGAGAAAATGTACAACACAAATTACTTTTCTCTCCTGAAAATGACATTTGAAATCTACTCAGAGGAACTGAATTGGTTCCCACATGAAGCCCTCCAGGGGAAAAACACATGCCAAAGGCAGACTGGAGGGAAGCATAGCTGCTTGCAAATACGTTACTGCTCCTCAGCTTGGCTTTCAGCACACACTGGAGCTGTGTGGACAGGAGGCTGCCCAGGGTCCCACTTGTTGGCTCTTTGGGGCATCCCCTTGGCATTTCTGATCTGGACTGTGGGGAGAGGTTTCTTGTCACTCAAACATGGGTGTGCTTTGAACGCCAGTGTGCCTTGGTTAGAAAATTCTGGGTGATTAAGAGAGAAACTCCTAATGAGGATGAGTGAAACTTGAGATTCTTATTTTCTTGGAAAGGTGGGAGGAATCATTCCCATGGACTTGCTGCATTAATATACTATCTGTAAGCTAGGGCATGGTCTGTGCAGCACTGCACTCCTGGCTTCTTGAATAGTCTTGGCACAGATACCTGTCCTGGGAATGGGAAATTTTTAGAGACTTCTTTGAGTCCTTTATTATCAAGATAGCCATTAGATAGTAATTTTCAAGTGAAAATTATGAGTTGAAGGTGCCGTCCCAGTGAATGTTCTATCAAGGAAAAGACTTTTTCCTGCCTCTCTGTACTATTTATAAATTGTGATTGCTACCAGTATTGAAAATTAAATTTCCTTTAAAGAATTGTAAGTTTTAAACTTATAATCTTATTTCAAATAATGTTTCTGTTACTTGCTTCATCAAACAATTTGAGGATCATCAGTGGAAAAATAAACTAAAAATACAAAAATAAAGGATCATTTATTGTCAGTCAACATCTTGCCATCCCTTCATGTGCTGTGCAGCTTTATAGAAAAGTAGCTGGTTACTTTATATTTCTTTCTCTGCCTCTCCTGATTTTCAAATGCTGTTTAGGTAATTTAGGTAGGTAGTGAGCACCTGCACTGTAAATACAATTGTTATTGGGTAGGTGTAGAGGAAGATGAATCCTTTATAAAACCGATACGCTGGAAAGGAGAAAGCGGGAAATAGTAAAGCTACCCTGGCAGAATGGAAGAAGACTTCTCAAGTGTAGCTAATTTAATCTTGCTCCCCTAAAGGTAACAATGGGGGAACTGGCTGGGAGGCTGGTCTTGGTCAGAATTCCTGCTCCTTGAAGGGAGGGGATGAGAATGGCAGCTGGAGAGACATCCCTCACCCCACACACCATGGGACCACCCTTCAGAGGGCCAGGCAGGTCGCTGGTCACTGCTGGGGAGCAGCTCTGCCCAGGGGACCCACGCTGCTCCAAGAACTGCCTGCTGCCCTCCCACAGAATGAGGTGGGTGAGGAAGCCCCAGATTCTCATCTGAGACACATGCAGGCTGTAAATAGATTTACCTGGGCATGGGGCAGGCTCTGCTGACTGCCAGGGTCAGGCTGTGAAGCCTCTCAAGAATTGTAAACTTGGGAGGTCTGGAGTGTGTTGATAGTTAAAATAGATTTCCCTTGGAAGTGGAGGTTGTTTCACAACCTAGTTCAGCTCTCTTGTGGATTCTCTTTCTCTTGTGGTTTTATTTATTTAATGACTGATGTAACTGTATTTTGGGAAGGTATGTCTAGGCATAGTGTGTGAAAACTCTGAGACTGTGGGGGTTAGGTACAATGTAGTCTTACTGATTTCAGATGTATTTCTTCAATGTTTGAGTTATAGCTGTACCCTGGGATCCAATCAAGGGAAAGCTCCTGGTGCACTTTTCCTGAATGGCATGCAAAATGATGAGTTGGGATGTAGACTATGTCCCAAATATAACTGAGACATTGTTAGCAAGACTAGAGAAAATACTGTATGCAAAGCATTTATGTCACTGAATTGCCAGTGATATGTGGCCTTCTCTAAAGAAACCACCCAGGTGGTGTCATCAGAGGAAAGTTTTGTAATGCCTGCTGTATTAAGGCCCATCTGGTGTCCTCAGAAGTGCTTATTTCTGGACTTCAGATAGCTAATGGGTAAGCCATGCCTTTGAACCTTATAGTCTAAAAAGAGAGAAGAGAGAACTTTTGCCTCCTGAATTTTGGTTTTGAAAAGTGTATTTTAAGTCAGGAATGTTTCTTCAGGAGACCACAATATGTGTGAGTTGTATCAGACAGTTTGAGTTGGGCACAGATGTTCCTGGCACGTTGCTGATCTCAGAGCCTTGGCTTTATCATGGAGCTGAGAGTCAGTGTAGGGACTTACCAATAATCTGTATCAGAAAATTTATTTCAGATAGAGTTGTAAGTACTCAGTAGGGGTCCAGTTTTAGATTGTCTTAAAACCTGACCTTTAGAAGGTGCTATTCCAGACACCTTCAGTAATTGTGCGTCTGGAAAATTTTATTCCTGCATCTGTACAGTTCTGCAGCTTGTGATCACCTAATTTGTTCTGGTGGGATTTGAAATCTACTACCATTTGTTTGTGTGGCTTTCTGGTTGTCTGATTTCTGTGTTTTCTTGGTAAATCCTGCAATACTAAATTGCTCTTCCTTACTTCCCAGAGTTTTGCCATGTCCTCACCTCCTGCCTTTGAGTAAATTGCTCCATAACCATTCTGAAAACAAAGATGCTGTCAAAGTACAAGTATTACTGAGGATTTATATGTTTTTTTCCCTTTGACATTTGATTTATCTTTGTATTCTTCTTGGGTAATTTGAAAAATCTCTTTGCAGTATATTTTAGGATTAATGATATTTTTTCTTATGATTTCTTCAATTCTTAATTAAAAATGCTAGATGGTGATAATAAATAACAAGGAAAATCAATATCAAGCTGAACTATTTTAAGCTCATTAGTACACATTCCATTAGCTATTCTGTATTATGGGTAAAGAACAAAAATATTTATTCACAGTAAAGCCACTTAAATGAAAGGAAGATTTAATTTTTAATATCTCAAAAGAAATACACACCATTTTCACTTTTATTTCCATTTTGCCATATGTAGGTAATCCAATCTCTTCTGGAGCTAGAGCAAGCCATTCCTCCTGCCCCTTATTCACTCCCTGACAAAGCAGCAGAGAATCAAGTCTTTCCTCCACAGCACATTTAGTGTGCCAAAATTATTGCCTACTTGCAAACATGAGTGTCTTCAGAAGGATTATTTCTGAAGGAAAAATGAAATACTGGTGCCTATTAAAACACATTAATGGAAACTGCAAGCGATGGAATAAGACTTAATTTTGTTTTCAAGTTTTGGCCTGGAGCCTCCCTTCTATTATTTTTCTCCTGGGTTGTACATGTAGAAACAGGAATGCAGCAAGGTTTTACCCTCACCCTGAGTTTCCTCATCCTGTCTCAGATGTGAAGGTAAGACCATCATCACAGTGCCAGAGTCTTTGTGTGGCGTTGGGAAGCCGAAATAGGAGATAAAAGGAGTTGGATATCCCATATCCTGTGCCTGGAGCACAGAGTGGGATTTGGGACATGGGAAGGGGAGCAGCTGCAGAGACAAAGCTGGTGCCTGCAGCATGGCTGAAACCTCCCCTGGGAGGAGCCGTCATCGCCTTACCTACAGCCTGCCCTTGCTGAGGTCTCTTCCTCCACCTACCCAGGGGAAGAGAGAGAGCTTTGGGGCACTCAAAGGGAATGGGGAAAACCAGCATGGCAAAAGTAAGACCTTTTTCCCCCCCAAAAGTTGCTATTGAAACCTTATTTAAGCAGACTAACTGTATCCTGAATCTGTATCAGAAAAAATGCAAGTTAGGTAATGCTTTGGAAGGACTGTCAGGAATTCTGTTTTGGAGCTCTCTGTGAGTAACTCAGCGGGATCAGATGCTGTATCTCCATGTGATAACGTGCTGCCAGTGTCCAGAGAGGTATTTTTGCTCAGAACTAAGCTGCCAGGAAGTCTGAAGGAGAACACCCTTCCAAATGGTGCAGGATTTTGTTATTAGTTCATACGGATCTGCACAGAAAATGAGCACTGAGTCCCTGTTCTGATGGCCTGGATCAGGAATTTTTTACAAGAATTGACTACCTGATGTATAAATAATAAAACACAAATCTTCATTTGCAAGAGGTGTTGGACAAACTTAGTTTAAAATAAGCAACTACTTTTTCAGGAACAATAGCAGCAAAAGGAAAAATTGTTGCCCTCTCCATGCACATCAATGTGAAATATTCTAAACAATGTAAGTAAGCAGGAGGCTCTATTCTGCTCAACAAATAGAGAATGGATAGCTTGATATATAGAGGAATGGACAAGTATCTCAGAAGGTGGCTTCTGATCACCCATAAATGCTTTATAACCTGCATAATACAGGGACTATCAGTATAGACCTTAATAGCTGCACTGGGAAGTGTGCACACTCACTGCCAAACCCATCTGTGTGCTGCTCCCTGATAGGAAAAATGAATGTCAATGATTTACCCTCTGCACAATCTGATCTGGGCTTCAGCCGGCAACTGCCAGCCAAGAGCGGGCTGCTCTCACCAGTCTGCAACACTGGAGCCTTTTTTTGCCATGCAAATAATTACTGTAAATTAATAGAAATATTACCATGTGAGAAATCACTTTGAACCCAAGCTATGACATTTTACAAAGGCCAAATTTGAATAGCATGCATAATTAGTTCAGCTGATTAATTAGTTAATACTGATATAAAAGAAGAAAGTGATGGACCTGCTTTCCATTGATACTAAGACTTTTATATCAATTTTTTTGGCAGGAAATTATTGGTCAAAGATGTTAGAAATCACTTTAAGTGTGTCTCTGTGTTTTCATACAGCTGCCATTCTTCAGCATGTTAAGCAAATATTGTAAAAATATCTTCAAATACTGATTCAGGTTCAGGTCCATGTTTTGTGTTGTCTTCCATGAGTACAATTGAAATGTAAAGTCAAGGTGCCCATGGAAAGCTCTTGCAGACTCAAGTGCTTGTGGAGATGGGGTTGTAAATTTGCACAAATACTGATGAGGAAGGAATTGTACTTGTGTGCTTGAAGGTGTGCCAAGGTTCCTGCCTCCTTGTGTGAATTTTAAGGGTAAGCTTTCAAAAACCACATGAAAATTTTGTCTTTAAGTTTTCTTTCCACAAATACAGTATTTGCATTCGTAAACAGACTCTAAAGCTGAGCCAAGTGTATTACAGAGCTCTCCCTGCTGCGTGGTATAATAATGTCTTGGTTGTTGTAATGGTCAGAGTTAATAAGGGACTTAAAAAAAAAGTTGAAGGTATTAATAAATAACACTTAGATTTATCAGCCTTTGGTTATTTCCAATTCTGAAATAAATGAGTTGTATAGTGTGAGATAAATGCTGATTTATTTTTGGAATTATTATGTGTTACAATTCAAGATCAGATTAGGGTCAATTTACACTAAGTCTGCTTTGAAACTATTATATAAGCGAGCCAGAGTAGGTCACTATGTCCTGCTCTGTATACAAAAAGCTCCCAGACTCAGTGTCTATAAATAAAGATCAAGCTAAACCAGACAAGCAGCTTGAGTCTGATATTGGGAAGATCATTTTGTGCTACCTTCTGTAAATAATTACGCTGAAGTCCAAGTGAGAAGGGAAAACACACTATCATCTGGTGTGCACCACGCACAAAGAGTGAACAAGATGATGTTTTGGCATTAATATCATCATTAATAAATAACCATTTCTAGCTCTTAGTAAACTCCAAGACTAAAATATGAGCCAGAAGAGTGGGTGATGTTCAGTTTTTATTTACCCATCCACTTACCTATCATATTTTGTGTTGCAGTGTCAGAAGACAAAATAGCATGGCAGGGTTTATTTGTGAGATGCTGTTGCCCTAGTTACCAGCCTCATATCAGGGTTAAGGTTGACAGTGTGGGCTCATTCCTTAATCTCAGCTCAGGTTGCTCACAAGGGAAGAGGCTTTAATGTTAACTGAGCCTGTCTTTGGCTTGGGTCTTAGGCCTTTAACAATGCACCGGGGAGTATTTCTTCTTTGCGGCTGTCACAGCCTGTCTGGGGAATGGGAAAGGGAATCGTGCTGTGGGGGAGGGAGGCCTCGCTGCTGTGAAGCTTATTAAATTATGGAGGAGAGGATTATTGGTGGGAGCAGGGCTGTGGGCTCAGGCAGCCGTCGGAGGAACCCTTTGTGCTGCAGGCTGGCACAGGACAGGTTTTTGTTACAATCCCCTTCAGGCAGCTCGGATAGGATTGCTCTGTGGTGGGAGCCGTATGGCCCAGGAGGCTTTCACTGCAGTGGGAGTAACAGAAGAAGGTGCAGAGTTTGGCTTGGGATGGCAGGTGCATGCAAATGCACTCTTCTTGCTTTGAAGTGCTGAAGAAAAGGATGAATTAATGAGCTGGTCCCACTGCCAGCTCTGCCAGTCAGGAATGGTTCAGGCTAAAATTGTCATCCTGGGCAGTCACCTGCTCTGCCAGAATTAACGCTGTAACTCTGGAATTAAGTCTCTTAGCTCTCAAGCTAGCTCCTTTTTCTGCATACAATTCTCTGCAAGACACAGAAATGCTTCTTACATGCCACCCAAAGTCTTGGATAATCCAAGACATCAAAGTGTTTTGCTGAGATTGAGTATCTGGTCCTGACCTGCCATGAGGTGCTCTCAATCCATGTCGTGTAGGGGCCTGACCCAGATGATTTTCTCAGTGACCATGTATCACCCTGATTTGATCAGCTTTGTCCCAAAATACACCAAAAAATGTATAGTTTAAAACTTGGAAAGGGGGAACAAGCATCCCAACACAAATCCTCTTCTCTTCTGGTAGCCTAGTGACTGAGCCATAGCCAGGCTGCTGGAGCTTATGTTTGGGTACCTCCTTTGCCTATGGAAGCTGGGATTTGTGTCTCACTTTCCCTGAGTATTAAAGTTTTTAAATAACACCATGTTGGAAGGGACAATATTGGAATTTAATTGAGAAAGGAAAAAAATGTGCTAGATTTTAGAGGCAAATGGTCTTATCAGGGAAAGGCATAAGAATGGTTAGAAAGCATTAATTCCCTTCTGGGCTGGGCTGCGAGGTCTTTCTTCTGGTACAAGGGATCCTTTGAATTCTCATCTGTGAAGTCATTAGTGCTCATGGAGCAATAACCTCAACCTATAGCTAAGCATATGGGAGACACAAGCCTTTAGGTGGGGTTTGCATACCTGAAAGGATCCACAGTCATTTCCTCAGCTCATGAAAGTGCCTTACTAATTTTTCTTGAGCCATTTTCCTAACCCAGTGTTACATGTTTTCAGTCACCCATTATAGGGGGGACAGTCTGGGATATTTGTGTGCTATCATGACAGGTATTTCATACTTGTCACTGTTCTGGAAAGATAATGCCATGAACAAATCACTTCAAGATAAGACCCTCTGTGCTTGATATCCGTTAGCCAGAGACCTATACATCATCAGAAGAGTTGCTTTTTATAGTATCTTTTCCATATGGTGGTTTTAACCATGGAGCTAGAGCTGTGTGCAGGGAACAGGTTGCAGACTGGGGGCTGTGTGTGTAAGGAGGCAAACCCCCAGCTGTGATCTTTGTGCTTCTTGTTTGTGCTCCTCATCTCTCTTCCTTAGCATATTATTTGAGTTTATACATCAAGATAAGGTTTCCTCTAACTGCCAGTCAGGCAAACTTAACCAGGAATCTGATAATTAACTTGTGTTCTGCTTCATACATCAGCAGCTGCCATGATCAATATTGGGGTGAGAATGGGAGTTGTTGCTGCTGCTGCTTTTGCAAATGATGCTTGAGGCCAGAGTGGTGCAGAGTGGGTGTTACACAGCTGTATCTGCTCCAGCTGCCCCGGCCCCCCTTTGGCCCCCCTGCTTTTGTAGATTAAGGACCTGCTCTGCAGGGGATATAAATCATCATAACTCTATTGATTTCAATAGAAGATCTTTCTGTTTCTTTCCCGTATGTTCATGGCAGAGTTTGCACCCTTTTCCTTCTCTTTCTGTTCTTTCTCTGCAAGAGACCAAAAGCAGGAGATCCCTTCTATGGCAGAGTTGTGAGCTGAAGGGGGATCAGCATGCACGAGCTCTGGAGGGTGCCACTGGTGCATACAAAGCACAGCAGATACACATCAGGTCTGTTATTGAGTTAATTAGTTGTGTGCAGTCACAGAGGCTGGACACGGAACAGCACATACATTTCTTAAGATGTACTCTAAAAATCAATACTTAATGCCTGTCTGGCAAAGAGAGAGCAGCAGCAGATCCAGGTTGGCAGAGCTGAAGAAGCTGAGCAGCCACAGTGGATATGGAGATGAGAGTTGGTTCCTAGGAGCAGACGGGATGCATTTGGCCCAGTCTGATTTACTTTGCCTACTCCTAAATGCACTTTCCAGGCCTTTCCTATTGAAATGATTTATAATTGTTGCAGATGGCGTCTGGGCTAATCCCTGATGAGAACTCTCTTAAGCTTCTGATAAATTTGAATCTGCAGCCATGCATCACATCAGGAGTGTTGAGGCATCTCTCTAACATGCTACAGAAATACCAGCCACAGTGACTGTGGATGGACAGAACAGAATCTGTTTACACATGTTTATTATTCATATTTATTAATATGAAAGAATGAAATGTTTCCTATTTTACTTATTAAAAGGGAACATAATTAGTGACTGGTATTATCTTGCCACCCAACAGAGTTTTCTTACCTAATTGGAGTTAATAGACCATCAGTTAATGGAGTAGACAGCAGAAAGGGATGCTACAGAGCCCAGGAGTGTGAAAATGTAATACATAAAATGAGGCAGGTGGTAACAGAAGTCTCATCTCTCTAAGACCACAATAAAACCTGGCCACCAAGTGACTCTCATGGGAGAATATCTTTGTATTTTGACCCAATACAAATTCTTATCAGGACAGCCCACTGTCTACTGTAGAAAAGATCTGTGATTTTCCAACCCACCAACTGTAAATATTCTCCCTGGACTCTCTGAAGCAGCAGGAATCAAACAGATGAAATTCTGCCTACTTCAAGCTTTGATGAATGTCTGAGCAATATTAAGCCAGTAATTAAGTTGTACTGTAGGTCAATGAAGAAGTGAAATCTGCATTTAATGTCTCTGAACTGTGTCTTGCTGGAAGCCTGCACCCGGCCAGGATGCTCAGTGGAGGCTCTGCTATCATTGAGCAGCCACCAAAAATAAACAGTTTCATTCATTTTAATATGACTCCATTGCTGTGGACACACAAACAACATCTGGTAAATGGTGCCTGAGCAGTTACATGGATGACAGCCCATTTAGCATTTGGTACCTAATAAAACATTGAGAAAATATCTGTACAGATCAGTATCTTTCCTAGTGGGGCTCATCCTAATTTTAAGCTAAGGTCTTGTTAATAGATGTAAAATGGTGGTTTGGATCCTCTGTTACAAAAGGTGTAAACTCCTGGTTTGATGTAATGTGGATGCTTCTTTCAACCCTAACAACATCAGAACTGTTTGTGGCTCACGTCAAGAAGCTTGCTTCTCCCTCTGGTAGAAGACATCAATGACACCAATTATCTGGCTGATACATTGATCCCACTGAAGTCCATGGTCTATATGTTATACAATAGTCTACATTCAGAGCTGTGTCAAGATAACTTGACCTCTTTTTTGCCTTGGGATTCTATTTCTTTCACTGCTTCCATTCCAGAGTCCTTTTGGTCCTGGTGCTTCTTTCAGTTCCATCTTCTTTCTGGGCAAGAGAAATAGAGGACATCATGAAATTGTTCCTACATGTTATTTGTTCAGTGCTGCACTTATGGCTCAAATTAGACCTCTGAGGCCTTGGCTTCAGGGAATTAGAGTAAGAGGGACCTTTCTTCCTAGTGCTGCAGTGGGAACAGGCCTTGTATTGAACTTGAGCAGAATGTATGGTTTGCACACAAATGAATGTTAAAGATAGACCTCTGTTTTAATTGTAGTAATTCTGAGAAAGACCACTAAGGAATTCTGGTTTCCCACAGATCTTCAAGGAGAAGTTCTCTCTCTATTCAGAAACATCCTCATCTCCTTTCTGCTGTAGTAAATTCAGAGCAGTGGTGGAAGATGGGTTTGTAGAGGAGCATCTGTGGCGAGATTCTGGCTCATCAAATGCTTAAAACTCCTGCAGTATTTGGGTGTTGTCTGCATAAGCAAAGAGTTTTTGAAAGAGCCACATCTGGAACACACCTGTTTTTGCCAAGCTGGCTAAATCTCTTTCCCAGGGATTTTGTACTGGCATTTCAACTGACTGACTGTCTCTATTTCAGTCACTTCATTTTCTGCCTCATGCTTGAGGAGTTGGGATTCTGTCATTTCAGTTCACCTTCTCTTCTGATCTGTGAAAATGAGTTTCCCAAACCAGTTGTCCTTGAATGCAGAGGATTGTGGTGCTGCTTCCATATTGTCCTGGCCATCTGTCTCTTCTCTGTGACACTTTTCCAGGCAGGAAGATGCTCTTTTTGCATATCCATGGAGCAGAAGAGTCCTGACAAGAGAGGGAACTACATGGCTTGTGCCTGATGGACACATTTCCAGGTCACAGCTGAAGGTTCATGGCACTTACTCTGATTCCTTCAGATCCACTCTTACATGACAATGTCTAAGTTTTGCAAGCATGGTGATTGCATACACAAGCAAAGAATTAGATGTGCATTCTTTACCAGATATCAAGTTGTTAGTGTCCAGCTAAATTTTAAATATTTACAACTAGCAGCTCCCAAGTAACTACAGATCAAGAACTATCTGTAGGAGGTATTTGGGAAATAATTTTAAATAGTGAATACTGCTAAGATGATCATGATCTACTTGCCAATGACACTTGCAGACAAGTGTAACTGCAATGAATTATTCATCCAATTCTATTCAAAATTATATATTTTTCTTAGAACTATAATTAATGATCCATAACAGTAAGTATGAGACACACTAACAAAGGTCTATTCTGTGCTACTTATGAAAGATTAAAATGAAAAGCAGTTAGCTTGGAAACCACAGACCCTGTTTCAGAATTGTTGTCTGCTCTGTTTACTGAAAGTGACTTTTGCTGCTTGTTTACTGCAATTTACTTAGTTACAGCATAAGTTACACATGATTATCTTCTAAATATGATGCTAAGCTGACATCTGTCAAGTTTAAAAGTCATAATGGGTGCTATTAGTCATTGAGATGATCCAAAGGCATAAGGATTGGTATGACAACAAACCTGCATAGTCTTTTTTAAAGATGTAACAATTTATAAAGAGAGTTTTGTGTGGGTTCTACCTGCTCAGAAGTGAGATGAGGCTTAAAGGCTGGAATAAGCAGAAATCAGGCAGAAGGGTACAGCTGGTGGTCATGGAAACAGTTATCAGAATTATATCAATTAACCAAGCAAAATACATTGTTTCTGTCCTTCTTTGCTGCAAAGGAGCAGGAAGTTTAACCTCTCTGCTATTTGTGTCAGAAACCTCCTTTCTCATGGACTTGTAAAGCAGTTTCAAGCCATACCAAGCTGCTGTTGCCTTGCAAGTCGTCATCTCTAATGTTAATTAATATTCCTCTAACTTTCTTTTCATTTTTAAAAGCAATTCAAAATAAAATTTCTTGAATGTCTCAGATGCTTTTAAAATTTTAATTTAAGGGAAAAGCACATGCTTAAAAGCATTGTTTTCAAGCCATTGAGGCTTGAGGCAGCTCCTAATGAAGTCAGAGACCAAATATTCTCTGAGTTTAATGAGTAGATGTCAGCAAGCCACCGACTTGCCCTTGGTGGCTTGGAGGGAGACACAGCAGGTACATTTGAGCACAGTGTGTGTCCACAGCTTTTGGGAGTGTGGTCAGCCACCCTCCTCACACCTGGCTTTGCTTGGTGATGTCCTGTATGCAGCCTCTGGAAGCACATGGGTGGTTACACTTCCAGGGGAACCTTCTGCAGCTTCAGAAGGCTGGCCACTGTTTCCAAAGATAACCCTGGTCAGAGGTAGTGACTTTTCCTGCTGGAATGAGCTGTGGGCTGGAGTTACATTCTTAATGGATATTAATGACTTTATTTATGAAGTCTGTGATAAAGGAATTAGTTGAAAACAATTTAGTTGATGTACTGACAATTACCTGTTCATTATTTACAGTGTATTCCTGCATAGAGATTTTTTATCTCCTTTTTTCCTTTTCTCTCACTCTGCTATGTGGCTAGATCTGTAAATGGCCAAAGTCAAATGCTCTAAAAAAGCCAGAAAGGAAAAATCTGAACTAAATGCACCAAAGTGCTGTAGCAAGAAAAAAAAAAAGAATGTAATAATGAGAGTAATCAGTCAAGTTAAAAGGGTAGAAATGGACAACCCAGCCAACAGCTGAGGAAACCATAAACATAGGAAGGGAAATACATCTAGTCTGGATGGTGTAGAAAGAGAAGTCATGAACATTTACCTTAGAACAGTGATTGCAGATTTAATAATTCAGATACATGGATGGAAATATGGCCAGCATTGAAGTGTGTACTTTTCTTTGTGGAATTATAAGAACTCCTCCACTCCATCATCAAATCATTGTTAAATCAGTAATTTGTAGTCTAGAGCTAAGAATAATGGCTTTTAAGATTTTAACCAAATTTATCCATCAAAAGGTCTTTTCATTTTTTCACTGAATGTGTAAAATCATTCAAAAAATAATTTAGAGTAATTACTTCCAGTGACAGGCCAATGTGTGTTCTCCTAGGCCGAGAGTGACTATGTGAAGATAAATTTACATGAATATCCTGCTGGGACCATTTGTGCCATTGGAAAAGAGCTGTAGGTACAAAGTTTTGTAACAGCAGTGCTAACACAAACACACATGTATTGATGATGTAGAAGGGTTTTAACACATCCAACTGGACTAAACTGAAGGTACAGAATTAAATCAGGAATGGTTTTGACCATAAAATTTCAAGTTCAAAATTTGGTCAGATTTTCAAAACCTCAGAGAAAAATGCTAAAACAGATTCAAAAACTTGGGCTTTAAGGTCATGTAGACGCTTTTGAAAATTAATTGTGGCTCATATTAGGAGTGTCTTCAGAACAGTACAGCACTGATCTGGCATTAGTGAGTGCAGTTCAGCACCACATGTATTTAACTTAGTTAAAATTTCTAATTATTTCTAATTTGTAAATAATGAGGTATTAAAAGCTAATCTGGGTGTACAGTTCAAGGAACCCAGGGTGGGACTACAGGTCTAGTGAGGGGGAGGTGACATGTTGCAAGGGTTGGGTCTGGAACTCTGGGATATGGGATTAGCAAGGAGATAAGATCCTAGCACAGAGTGATGTTGGTAGGTGATCACATCTACAGTAAGTACTGCTCATGTTTAGTCATTCTGCACTGAACAATAACCTGCATTGTTGCAATTTTCTGTGGTAACTTATGTTGGGACATGTTTTTTGAACTCACAGTTTAGACTGTGAGTAAACTGGTTTTATACAGTAGTCATGGGAACTCTCAGTCTTCAAGCACTTTGTGTAATGAATAATATATTACAAGAATATTCACAAAGATTTCTTTTGTGCTGTAATATTAACAATTTCCCACATGTGGGATTCATATTTATCCCTCTGTATATTGAAGGATAGCAAAAGTAGATGATATCTATTGTGCAGCATAGTCTGATGTAGTATTTGTTAAAATTATTTCCAGAGCATGTGGAATACAAGCCATAAAAAAATCTCCTAATCTCCTAATATTAATGAAATAAAGTAGTGTTGCTCATTACTCACTGGGAGAATTTATAAACAAATTCCACGTTTAATTCCATAATGGCAGCATGTGCAAGTCTGCACCCAGAGGCTGGCAGGGGTGTGTGCCAAGGTTGGCCATAGTGTGCCTTTTGCTCTGTTTGGAGAGCGTGGTGCAAGAAGCTTTGAGCAGCAGACAGGCCCCAAAATATCCTGTAGACAGGACCAGGCACCAGCAGCTGCAGTCTCTGCTTTTTGGGCACATTTTCAAATCCCAGCTGGCCAAAGTATTAATTTCTGATCAAGATAATGTAATGCACAGCCCTTGAGTTTAATAAGTAATTGTTTCTGCAGCAGGCAACTGAACCCCCAGCTCGCCGACGGAGTGGGTGTGCAGGGGCACGAGGTGCATCCGACGTGTGGCTCCGTGCTGAGTGAGGGATGAGGTCTGGGCTGCTTAACTTCAAATCCAGACACTCGTGGTGCTGAGTCAGGAGCAGTGTCTGTTCCATGAATGTTCAGCTGAGCTCAAGGATGGAGCTGGTGTGGGAAAAGCAGGTACGTGGATGAACGACCCTTGCAAGCCAACAGACAGTTGGTGCTGTGGGGGCAGGAAAGGGAAACGAGTTTTCCCAGTGCTTGAGAGGATGATACAGGATCTATTCACCTCCCACTTCTTAACACATTCAGCCCCTCTCCAATTTATTGCCCATACTGAGGCCTTGTGGGGAAGGGCTGCATTTGTAGAGCTTTACTTGAGCATGGTGTTCCAATGCACACTTTTTCAAATAACAGAATTCTGAGAAGTCAGAATGCAGAAGCATAACTGAAGAAATACTCTTCTGCATTGTGTTATGTTGGGCTTCTACTCATACAATTTTAGAGTCAGTTTTTATGCCTTTTATGTTACTTGAAGCATGCCCCTCCATGCTTCAGGTATCAGTACATAAACATTCATTTCTTCCTCTGAATTGAGGATAACTGCAAAGGGTTCTGGACTTCTTAAAAAAATCGTTTGGAAGTTTATTGTTGGATGGGATACAGCTCATGAATGACTAACAGATTATGTTGATGTCTGTTGATAATAACTTTTGTAGATCTGTAAATCACTATGACTTTTATAATGCCTCCTACCTCTGTTGTAAATTTTTTCCTGTAGATACTTTACCCTGACCACATTTTCGAAAGCTGGAGTTGCTTTCAGTGCTGTCATAAAAGAGTATAATCCATGCAGTGTGTGTGGGTGCATGTGTGTTTCCATTATATGTACTCTAAGATATCCCACAGATAAAGGTTCCCATTAACTTATGTTTGTCTGTGCCTTTACTCACATTAGTCAAACACGTCATGAAGTTGGGCTCAGAAAAAGCCTCACAAACCCAACCCTGCTTGTTTTACAGCAGCTTCTGTGGATGCAGGACTTCCATGGAGATGCTCTCAATGAAAGGCTGTGCAAGAATGGGGGTTTTTGGTTTGATTGGACCATTTATGTGGGACAGAAGCTATAAGAAATCAAGATCTATGTGAAAGTCGATTTCCAGAGGTCATATTGGTGAAGGTCTCTCATGCTGTTGATGCACATGTTCACAGCTCTGTCACCACTGAGAAAGTCACACCACCAGTCACACTTCATTCAAATTACACTAGTTGGGAATTTCCTGGTTTTGATGTGGCAGAGGGGAGCATTTTTCCATTTATGGTTTGGCATTCTTTGAAGATTAACAATGCAATTACACCACAAAATGGGTTTTCATATGGGAATGTCTGAAGAACAGGAATGGATTGCATTTGTAAGACATGTTTCTGTGCACAGATCTGTTTCTGTGCATTACAAAAGTGCTCCCAGTGTCAGCAGTTGTGCATAGATGATATCACTGGCTTATGAAAAACAAGGTCTGTTTGGCACAGGTAGATAAATGTCCTTGCAAATATCGCAGTGCTGATGCAAAGAGGAGGCTCTGAGCATGCAGCTGTACTCCCTTGCTTAAACTGCTCTTTACCAGGAGAGCAACGTCAGGCATTTTCTGTACTGTTAAGAAATCTTGCCATGGGGAAATCAGTCATAGTTCAGATGAGACCAATTACTTCATTGCAGAGATTAATCCTGAGTGCACAAATGGTGGGGAATGGAGGGTGGAATGATGCTTTCAGCTTAAAGTTGAGTGCAACTGGCTGTCAGGGACAGAGGAAG
This sequence comes from Lanius collurio, assembly GCA_020086605.1. Lineage (NCBI taxonomy): Eukaryota > Metazoa > Chordata > Aves > Passeriformes > Laniidae > Lanius > Lanius collurio. Next base: position 5,554,824 of record JACBWW010000023.1, on the reverse strand, counting down.
AAATGGCAGTTCTGTGGTTTTATTGCAGGGTTTAGGTTGCTGCAATGTGCTGTTTGGGAGTGAAAAGAAGAAAAGGGCCTTTGAAGGCTTTTGGGTTGCTGTGTATGTCATAGTGGATGGCAAGTGAGCTCATTTAGAGAGCAGCAGCATTTTCCTGCTGATTTCCTGATCTGAAGGACACGGAGCACAGCGAAGGCTGTTCAGCTGCCTGCCATCTAATGGCCAGAGCAGAGAGCAAACCAACCTGGCTTCAGCTGGGCGCTCCCTGCGCTGGGGATTCTTGAGCTAAACACACAGAAAATTCAAAGGAAATGCAAGCTTTTGCTCACAGGTCTACGTGTGTTACACTGGGGCTTTTTTTACCATCAGAAAATGGTGTGATGCCATAGTAGAAAACTGCTAAAAACTAAGAAAGAAATCCCACCTTTGCCTGCAATATATTTTTTATAAGCATTGTATATCTGACAGCAAATATCAGTCTGTACATGAATGAAAATGCATAATTTGAGATGTTTTTAATTTTCCTTTATTTACTTACTGAGCAATAATTCTGTTCTTTTTTCTTCTCTCATGTTCTCCATTCCACTGACACTGCCCCCTCCCCTCATTCTTTTATTATAATGAGCAATATATAAGATCTCTCACTGCTGGGGAGTGTAACACACCGATGCCTCTTCCTCCCGGGCAGACCACGGTGGCACCTGCAATAACTGACACCAGCTCCCCAGCACAGAGAAAGTGCTGGAGGTAAATTCTGCTGGAATAACAACGAAGAGATGGGGAGATGTTCCACTTTAATATCCGCTCCATCTTTCTTATCTATATTAGAAACGTCTGTCAATAAGGGTGTCTGAGTAGAGCTGAAATTATGAAGGACCTTCTAGATTCCTTTATCTCCTGGAGCAACATTAATACTTATAAGTATTAAAGGATGCTGGGTGAAGGAAGGACCATCATTTGTTTGAGCTGCTGTGTTTGTTTAGGAAATATGCCTCCTAATTTCTTAATGTTATTTGAAATGTCTTCCTCTGCTCCAAGAAAACATCCACTTTTGTTGTTCTTTGTGAAACAGAACATGAAAATTGCAAGCTTACTCACAAAAGCTCTGATTTGAATATGCTAATGTTAATTTAAGCATTCAGCTGTCGAATTTTCATGTAAGGATTTTTTTTTTGTAGTGTGCACATTTAATATTTGTAAGTCCATTATTCCCCATGCTTATCTGATCCACAGGCAGTGAGTAAATATTATCTTTCAGTTTGATCTGTAGAAGTCAAAAAAGACACTGTAAAATGGAACTCTTTCTAAGTATAGATCTTCTTTTTCTCTAACTTTCTCTGGAAATTCCAGGAAACTACTTCCATACACAAGGGTCTTACAAATTTTTGTGAGGGATTTGCTACTTTCAATCTAAGTACCACAAATCACAGCAATTTCTAACATGGAATCTGGTGGAAGTAAATTCCTCTCCCCTTGTAGCTCTGCTTGTTTTGAATGCAAATGGTGCAAGTAAACATTACCTCCTTCAGCAGGAAAAGGTGATCAGTGGAACATTTAAAAATAAATTTCTGAGTAATAAAACTGTGACAATAGGAAAAAATTCATGCCTTATCTTACAGAACATCAGCAGGGGAGGGAAACTGGGTGAAAAGCTTAACAAGAAGTTGCTGAAAACAGGATCTGATGTCTTTAAAATGTGCTTTCTGATGTTCTAACCCAAAGCAGAAGGTGAAATGTGCTGAGACAGTGTGGGTGTGAGGTACATGGAAACCTGGTAAAACATCCCCATTTTACAAAGAGAAATCTATCCCTTAGCTACCTACCATAGTGCTGACTTCACTGAGGCTGCAATGTATGAAATTTTGCAATTCATGGGTATATCAGTGCTGCTTAGTCTTTTCAGCAGTCCAGTGGCTTCACAGCTGCCCTTTCTAAAACCCACAAGCTTTTTCATGTCCTATCTCTGAAATGAACCTACAGCTAAGTGGGGATTTCTCATATTACTGCATCAACATTGGCACCTCTGCAACAAATTGGGGAAACTCCTACTGCAGGTAGGCAAGGGAGAGTTACAGAGCTCTTATTGATGGGTTGCAGTCAGGTAAATAAGTAGAAATTGTCTGTAGTTGCTGTTTCCCTCAAGGAAAGGAGTAAAACTGCTTGCAAAAAGGCACTGATATTGTGTGGGTACTAAACTTTCATGACTATAACTTCTCCTCTTTTGTGGTTTGCTGAACCATGAGCCTTTCTTTTATTTCTGAAATTCTTCGGAAGTGGAACACACAAGGGGAAAGTAAATCATGTATGAATGCAGAATAATTTCATTTAAGTCTGTGAAGTTATTCTGCTGAAACACTGTCAGAAGGGAGAAAACTGGCCCTGCGGACTGTCAGCCCCTATGGCCAAGGATGGTTTTGTCATGTGAGATGGACTATGGCAAGGATATTGGGAATGCTCCTGGAATGCTACACTGGCAAAATCCCCTTAGAATATTCTACAATTAACAAAAATCTGGAATTGTAAAGATGGTGGATTAGTCGGTCTCTTTTTTTTCCTCTGGATTATTATTTAGCTTTAAAGTCCTTTTAACAAAGTAAAATAAAGCAAAAAAAATCTTTGCTTAACCAGGAGCAATTTTCCCTCTTCCATCTAGCTCCATTCTTTCAATTACTTAGAGACAAGAGCATTTCCAGTTTCTTCTTCACAATCCTGACATATGTAATGGCAATCCTGAAGCTGGCTAATATTGAGCTGTGGACTTATAGCTGTGGGATTTTTTGCAGAGAAAAATAATTCTACTGATGGGCACTCTCACTTATAAATCACTCATTGGCATCTTAGAAGGAAACACGCAGCTTTGCTCACCTGAAAGTAAAAATTCCTTCTAGAAATGGTACAGCTTTGTTACTGATTTAAATATCTTACTGTTATTTATTGTCTCTATTTGACTTTACTGCTCTGGGGTTCAGCCTGAACCAGCCAGTGAGATGCTTCAAGTCACACACAGCTCAGAAGTTCTCATTCAGATGTGGCCATGAGATTTCCACCTGATTTTTGCAGAAGAATATGTTTAAGTACTTAGTTCAGCAGCAAGGGTTGCATGGTAGGAGCTGTGGTTTAATGTGGAAGAAGCAGACATTGCTCCTGGGACCAGAATCTGAGGTAGCCTCAGGCAAAATTAGCAACAAGTTTGACAAACAGGTGGGTTTATCCAACAAATACATGTTCCCCTTGGGACAAGGGGCAAGAGGAGGAAGGAATCATTTACTGGATCTTAGAGTTTTCCTCCTGTGTTTGAAAAGTCACTTTACATTGTTTCAGTAATGCTAATGGATGCATCCCTTGTCCTTCTTTGCAGTCATCTTCATTGATTGAACTGTGGAGTTTGTGTATATACATATACATATATATATAATAAATACCAAAAAAGATGAAGCTTTGCTTCTCTTTCTGTGATACCTGAGATGCTTCAGTACAACATTCTTCTCTGCATTCCTATTGTGCTTTGAAAATGCAAAGTCCATTGAGTGCTATTTTTTTTTTTTTTTTTTTAGATTATAAATCATATTACAGTAAACTTTCTTAGCCTGGACTGCTGTTTCCTACTTTGCTGCTTGCAATCATGGCCTTTGAACAATCCTTTCTAACCCTATTGCCAGCTGGTAACTCGTGTTGACTGCCCATCTTCACCAAGTGGTCCAGTGCAGTTGTTGTCTTGCAGAGTATCTCTTAAAACAAGGAAGTGAAAGGATGTCAGGATTTCTTTCTGAACCAGCTAGCTTAGACTCAAGATGTTGTATCTTTCCTGCATTATTTTAATTGATGTAGATAGAAGGAATTTCACTGAAATCAATGGGGCAGGTGATTGCAAGGCAACTGGAAGAGTGCTCAGGTCAAAGGCAGGCATGCACTTTTGGAAAAGGAGAATATTCCTTGCCACAGCACAATCCAAAACAAGCTGCAGAGCTGAGAGCTGCAGCTGTCTGAAGCAGGACGTGGGCAGGTACAACCCACACCCTCTTGTTCATTTACTTTGGAGAATTATGACTCTAATCAGTGTTGCTCTTAAAAATAGTGTATCCTGGTCAATGTAACTGTTGAAAATTCTTCAGAAATAAATTCTGAATGCTTTATTATTTAGGGATAATTTGCAGAGATGGTGAAAATTGTGTGTGTTAGGATTGGCTGATTTTCTGCTTGGTTGCATCCTGAAGGAGAATTAACCTTTTTCTCTCAAATTGTCTGCAAAGATCAAGGAATCATCAGACCTCTCTGTGGCCTTTACTTTCCTGCTAGTTGCTGCTTTTTTTTATAGGGGTCTGTTTCTATTCCTACTGTTTCCCCAAAGATGAATGTCCTGAAATTCAAGAGTTTCAAATCAGTGCCATGATCTGAACAAATATATGATGTATCTCTGCTGTTATATTTAATTAACTTAGGACATTCTGAGCTTTCTGTCCAAGCATCAGTCTTCCTTCTCCCATGGATACTGTGAAGTCCTGCAGTGACTCTTGTTGTTATGACCTAATTTTTCTACAAACGGAGAGATTTAATTTGTTCAGGTACCAGGCAAAAGGAACACAAACTTGGAATTCTCCTGGCTATTTTAATTTAGCTGCCAGAGATTTGGAAAAAAAGAATCAATAGGGGAATTATCTTGCTGTCTCTAGACTGTAACATAAAAATGAAAACATTATTAAGGATGACATGAGTCCATTTGGGAAAACTGGCTTTTTCTGTGGGTCTGCCCTAGAACTTGTGTCTTGCAGAGTTGAGAAAGTGGAGCTGGGATTGACTGCTCTTCTCAAAGAAACCCTCTGGCTTTGAAAGTGCTGCTGTCACTGTTTATTTCCAAAACTATCCAAATAACTCTTGAAAATAATATTAATGCCTAGCTGCATTTTCAGATTATTTTGATATTTTATCAATCTACTCTTTTTAGGTTCATTATTATCAACACTTACCATCAGGTATTTTCTTCAGAGAAGCCAGTGAGATCCAACAAACCTCTCAGGAAGTTATCAGTAATTATATTGACATGCCTTATATACATATATGCAACTATATATGCCCATCATGCATGTAATACTGATGTCTACAAAGCCTTGTGTCATCAGTAAATCTGAGGAACTTCTCACTGGAGTTGTGTTGGCAAGTACAATTAATACATGACAAAGTACAGAGACTGATGGATGAGTCATTCATTGGCAGTAGGGGAATCTCATTCTTAACATCTTAATTCTTCTGTGATGAACTGTGAACATCCTTAATGAATACTGTCCACTTGAGTCCATTTTGACTTAATATTTTAATACTACCTTTCTCACCATTGCATTCTCATCTAAGAATTCTGTCACAAGAGTGCCCTTATCAGACCTGACAAAATGCAAATCTAGAGACAAAATATAAATTCATGCACATCTGCTCAAGTGACAAATAATTAGCAGTTCATTATCTGACCAGTGCTTTATCACTTGCACGGTTTGTGAACCACTCTTATTGTATTCCTTTGTTATATTCAATGAGTATAACAAACCTAACACCTTAAGGTCTACATAAATCTTGAGAGTATATCTGGAAAAGACACCATTTGATACTTCGATACACATTGTGTAAAGTGTATTAAATGATAACTTTATGTCTAAAAACCCAAGAAACTTCAGATAAAGCCAAGTGCAGTGAATGTGCATTAATTGAAATATTTAAAAGTCTTTAACTGGCAGATGAGGAAAATACAGAAAGAACAACAGCCTTGACTGAATCAGCTGTTGTCCCACAAGGGACCATGCATTTTGAAAAATATGTTAAGGAAAATCCAAGACACTGTTTCTAAAGCTCCCCATGAACTTCTTGTTTTAGTTTATTTGGAGGACCCCAAATGCATGACAGTGACATTATTTATTCCTTGGCAGGTTGTCCTACTGGCATGTTCCAGCTCAATCCAGGCACTGCTGTTCAGTGAACAGCCATTCCTGACATTCTCAACATTTTCTTGATAAAATGTTCATCTATGAAAATAATCTCTTTCATGCTACTTTTTCCCTCAATGTCCCCCCACTTAATTGCTAATTATTAAAGTCTCTGCTGGTTCACATAAATGACAGCTTAAATGACTTGGTGTAACACTTTCATGGGGTTCAAATAACTTTCAAATTTATTTCCCTGTATATTGTCTGGACAATTCCATTCCTTTTCAGGGGGTCACCTTTGTTCAGATCAATGTGCTGACTAAGGGTTTCCACTGGGACTATTAGAGACTTGACTATTGTTACTTCCATTTTCCACTGAAAGACCTAAATGAGAAGTTTACACATGTTCAGCTTGCTTTTGCTGAGAGAGAATAGGAACAAATTACCAGGGAATGAAATGGACTATTTCAATTTCTGCTCCCTAGTGAAGATGTTGCCAAAATTGTATAATGCTGCAGTGCTTTCAAGGAAACCCGATTAGAGGCAGCCGTGCAAGAGGAGCTGGCAGCAGCACAGCTGAGCCCATGTGTTTGCAGAGCCTTTGTTGCTGCACACATCATTATAAAGGGGCCAAACTTTGCCCTCTTATCTGCATTTACACCTCTCATAGGAAAGGGAAAAGAAACTCATTTGTGAGCACTGTTTGACCCTTGGAGAACTACACACATCTGCTTCGGGCCATTTTTCTACACAAAGACCACTTTTCAGTAAGATGATTTAACATGTTTGATTTTAATGATCTGGCTAAAGAGTCTTTTTGAGGGCTTTATCAAGCTACAGCAATCATCAGCTGTTTAATAAATATTGGGTTTAAGTCTGTAGAGGGAACACATGTATCAGAAAGACAAAAATGAAAGGGCATTTCCAGATACCAAACCTTTCTCTTTACAAGGCACTAATGTGTTCTTGGGGCTGAAGGATATTTTTCAGTGATTCTGGAAATTGCAACAGCAATATTATTTTTGTCAACAGAGAAAGAGTAACAGGGGCTGCAATTCTGGCAGTTTTCTGAACTTACACAGTGAGACCTCTGCTGAATTGAATGCTGCTAGAAAAAAAACACAGAAACAAAACCATTAGCCCCAAATTAATATTTATAATACTTGGAATTCAGCAGCAGTTTTGGGTATGTGCTGGAATGAAAAATCTGGGCTTTGAATTGGTAGGCATTTGATGTGCCAGGATATTAATAGGATAAATGAATGCATCATAATGCAGGTGGAATTTTTAAAATTATCACAATAGAAGCAGAGAAGATAACAAATATTTTTTTTTAATTAAATTTTTTTTTTTATTTTTTTTAAAATGTTGCCACATGCCAATATATTGATTCATTACAAACAACTCAATATGGTTGTTTTCCAGTGCACAATAAAAATCCCTCCAGTGGTAAGGAAATTCTTCTGGCACAGCTGTGACTGCAGTAAGTGCCACTCATAGTATCCTGTTGATTTACATATCCTTAAAATTCTGAATAGCCCAGCCCAGCTGGATTGCTGGGCTCAATTTCCATCACACTGGACCTCTGTGGCTTTGGGTTCACTTCCTCTCACTCCAGTGCTGAATCTTCTGTGGTCCCCACTGCCCACACTGGGCCTGGGATTTGTCTGCCAGCCTTTGATATCTCAGTGCTCAAGAACTTGCAGCTCCCAGGAACAGGACCAGCCCTCCCAGATTGTCCAGTGAAATACAGCTTTTCCAAACTACTCAGCTAAGTCAGAGCAAACACTCAGATTTAAAAAGATATCACCAGGCTTTGATACTCCTCTTTCTGTAAGTTTTGAGAGATACATAACATGGTCCTAATAGGAAATTGCTGACTCCATCTCCACTGAGACTTTCAGTGATTTATCAGTTTCATAACCCCAGCCACAATTCATATGATGTACAGCAAAGCTCCCTGAGCAGTATTCAACAGATTCATTTTTGCTTTCATCCTCATAGCCACCTCACATATTTGGTGTTCTCCTTCCTACAAGTAAAAGAAACTCTTCTTGCAAACAACTGAAGGCAGTCTGAAGCTTTAAAGTATTGATAAAATTTATATATAATCTACATCACAAGAGAAGATTTGTAGTACAATTTCTCCTGGATATTTTTTTTCAAGCACAGATGCAGGGTCAGGTCCAGCTCCCTCCACTTTGGCATTGTTTCTGCACATCATCAGGTGCAAAGCTCAATATCCAGTCCATCACTACTGCCATGGATGTCCCTTGTGTTCTTCAGTTTGTGTAACTGTGGTTGCTCTGGTTCATAGGGACACATTCAGAGATGTGATCATGATCTTCAACTTCCCAGGAGGTTTGATTTTTCCTCAAACAAATGTAAGATTTATAAAGGGGATTATTTAATTCAAGAATAGCTTGATTATACATTAAAGAGAGTTCTAAGCATTGTGCTTTTCTACTGCTCTTCTGAATATCAAGGTACACAAACAATATTTGAATATATGCATTAGGATTTTCTCTAACACAAACTGATACTACCACAGCAGGGAGCTCTAAATTAGAAACATTTCAGTCATGACAGTTACACTTTATGTAAAATTACTTAATGCTGTGTTTGATGTTAGATATTAACAGGTAATATTGGCTCAACAAGTAGAACCATATCACTGTTTCTAAAGATATTGCCATAATAGGACAATTCACATGTGTTCTGACAAACAGGAAACATGCCTTAGCTGAAAAAAGATATAGAAATGTTTAGTTAAAATATTTTATTTCCTGATCAATAATCTTTATTCATCTACTCCTCTTGAACTTTTAATTTTTTTATAAGACCTAAACAAAGGCAATGGTATTTGTATCTGTCTATATATCTACAAATATATATATACATATATCTAAAACATTTAGAAAATGTAAGCACTTCATATAAAACCTGAGACTACAGATAAAAAATCTGTAGAAAGCCTAACTATACAGTATTTAAACTCTTTTGGTAAGTAGCAGATTTGCTTTTAAGTAGCTATAATGATATTTAAACAAGAAGAAAAAAAGTCACAAGAGAAGCACCTGGAAGCCAGCACTTGATACAATAGAAAACTTTTGACATCTGCAGACACTTTGGCAGGTGCAGAGAACTTCTTTCAGTTCACTAACTAGTTTATTCAAAATGGAGAACCCCATTTAGACACTAAAAAAGCAGAAAAGATTTGAATAGACTTCTACTATGAATAAATTCTAAGCATGCCAGATTTCGCCTACTAATTCTAAAAGCCTGGGGAAGTTTTGGAAACAATTCAGTTGGAAGCCATTTCACGTTGTCTGTTTTAAATGAAACATTTTGTGAAAGTATCCAGTGAATTTAGTCAGGACATATCTGCTTTGGAGAGTAAAGAAACTGCACTCCTGTATTGTCATTTTTATCCAAAAGCCACTTAATTTAAATCACAGGTGGTTCATTTGCCACCTCCTAGTAAGTAAAATACAATCAAGCCTTTGAACAACTGATCTCCCTTTAGCAAAAAGGCTTCACATTTTACACCACTTATATTCAGGTCAGTGTGCTTTAATAGTTGCTAGTCAAAAAGTCACCTCTAAAAATAAGTGAAGGGCAAATGCAAAATGAGAATAAAGTGCATCCATTTAAATGAATGAACAAAAACCATGATTTAAAAAATGCATTAGGTTTATACTCCAAAGCAGAAACTAAACTAAAAAATTAATCTTTGTTTCTGCTGATGACTAAAGTTAACATTTGAGGACAGTGCCAGACTTCTGTCACACACTCTGGTTTCATAGCAACATGATAGACAATTCCAGGGAGGTACCACACACCTATCACAGCACTTCTGCTCTGGAATCAAGACTTTGGGAGATGAGGAGATCTCCAGATTTTCCTTTTTGTCCTGTTTGCCTTTTGTGCATACCATTGGTGTCCCAGTTTGCTGGTGCAGACTTTGGGCTCTCAGCCCAACCCAGTCATTTCCACTTTGCCTGATTCACCTTGGACTGGTCACTGGCCACAGCTTCACCACGGTTCATCCACCCTTGCTATCCATTTTAGAGACACAACTAAAAAGTTAACATTTATTTGTATTTAACAGAATGAAAAACAGGCTGTTTTAAGGAAAGCAACCCTGCTTGTTTTCAGGAAAGTAATTACAGTTACTATGCAGTGATAATACTGCACATCTGTGACCCAATCCCACCCAGGACTAGGAGACCATGAAAGCACACCAAGTAAAAATAAAAAAAAGTTTTTTGCATCTGTTTGGAGCTAAAATGGATTTGCACATTTCGCTACTTGAGATGTATATTTGTCTAGTTTTTCTTTGTGAGAACCCATGGAAAACAGAACATTATTCAGCTCTAGACTTGTTTGGTTGTCTCCAGGCTTGAATACTATAAACTCTCTATTGTTAAAATCCAGACACATGGCGAATATATGACTATATTTTCATATACTTGTTTTCAAAATGCATTTTCTGTGGTGGTTGTATTTTTGAAGAATAAAAGAAACTTGAAAAGGCATACAATTCTACTGTTATTGTAACAGAAATATTGACTGGAGTAGCCATAATTTCATGTTTCTTTGATCTCATCCTAAGACAGGTTTGACCATTCTGAGGATCAGTACCTTTCACTGGGCTTGTTTTCATGGGGAGCTGATGAAGAGCTGTTGTAGACTTATCAAGAGTTGTACTTATTGAAATGCCCATAAACAAATAATTTCGTAATTATCATTCAGTTAAGCTGAATATTTTTTATATGCAGCAGATCCTAAGTGGAAAATCAAGGCTTTGGTTTTTTTCTGTTGTATTGATTTCAGGTATCAATATGTTTTAAATTATTATTTATATGAATCAGTGTTAATTAAACATTGAATGCCCTAATGAAACTTCTGGAAGATCCTAATCACTGTTTGAGGCTCTTCAATCCTATGAAATTCCATTGTGCAGTACTTAAGCAGTTGTCTTGGTTTGAGACAAATCAGGAGGAAATGTCCTGAGATGAACATGTCCTCTAATGGAAGGCAGGTTTTGGCAGCCCCTCCCCCATAGGTCCGAGAGGAATTTCTTGGAGGAAAGTGAAAAAAAAGCTGTTTATTTAACAAGCAGGGTGCATGAAGGCATGAAGAGTTAAAAAAAAAGAATAATGTTACATAATAAACCTTCTCACTGTAGAGGAGGATGGTGGATGTTTTAGAGTCCTGCTCGGCTTCTCCCGAGGTCCTGTGGAGCCGGAGCGCCGCCCCACAAGGCCTCCCCTCCGGGCGTGGGGCTGCTGGAGATGTTCTGGTCTGAGAATGGACCAAAGCTGAACAGTTCCAGAAGAGGAAGATGAAGAAGACGAAGAAGACAAAGAAGAAGAAGAAGAAGGCAAAGAAGACAAAGAAGAAGAAGAAGAAGAAGAAGACGACGAAGAAGAAGAAGACAAAGAAGACAAAGAAGAAGAAGACAAGAAGAAGAGGAAGAAGACAAAGAAGAAGACGACGAAGAAGAAGAAGACAACGAAGAAGACAAAGAAGACAAAGAAGAAGAAGACAAGAAGAAGAGGAAGAAGACAAAGAAGAAGAAGACAAAGAAGAAGAAGATGACGAAGAAGAAGAAGAAGAAGAAGAAGATGAAGAAGAAGAAGAAGACGAAGACAAAGAAGAAGACAAAGAAGAAGAAGAAGAGAAAGAAGAAGAAGACAAAGAAGAAAAAGAGGAAGAAGACAAAGAAGAAGAAGATGAAGATGATGAAGAAGAAGAAGACAAAGAAGAAGATGAAGATGAAGAAGAAGACAAAGAAGAAGAAGAAGCCACCAAAGTCCCAGTCCCTCAGCTAACAGGCTGGCTAAAAGCCCGGCTGACGCTCCCTCCGCTCTGCAGGAGTTGTGTTCAAGGATTCACGGAGTGTGTGAATCCTTGAACACAAACCCTGCTGAAGATTTTGCCTGGCTTCTCTCCTCCTCTTCTGGACCCAGCTTAAAGCTGTGGGGCCCATTTCTGAGCAATAAGCAGATGACAGGGAAATACAGTATTATGATAAAATCACCCCAAGACACCGGTTGTGGTTCTTCCCCAGTTTAAACACCATCACTGAGTTTGTAGCCTGGCTGCAAGAATCGAACCCACAATTTCCCTGTAGCACTTGGCACATGCAGGGATAGAAATTACACATTCCCAGGAAATACCAAGAGCAATCAAAGAGCAGACGTGGTGTGTTTGCACTTGGCAAGGAAAACCACCCTTGGAACAATCTCTTCCAATCAGTGGCCAAATATTGACAATTGGTGGTACGCAGTGTATTGATCCCAGCTATTAAAACATGACCACATAAGTCAAGATTAATTCTTGATGATTTAATGAATCATTGTTTATCAATGATTCGTTAAATCATGCTTTTTTATATTAATAGGCTACTGGGTGAAACTAAAACCAAGGTTCACAGTAATCCTACAAGTATAAAACTGTTTAGCATTAATAAGATTGTTTCACTAATAAAAAATTTATTTGACCTAGTAACAAAGACAATAGATTACAAGCTGGCAAGGCAGTTTTCTCTTTGCATACACTTGTATTGTGTCATCCAGATGGACAGGACAGGAATACAAAAATAGAATAAAATTATTTAAGTTGAAGGGTCTGATTGTAAAAAGAGAACCAACATGCAAAAATGGGGAATGCCAGGTAAAGAATTAGAGACAAAGGAGTAAAAGAATGAAAGAACCACCTCAGATATTAGACTATTCAATAACATTCCTAATTATTTGAATCATGTAAAATCTGTGTCATCACTTGGAAAATAATTCTGCATTGTGTAGTGTGGGGAAGTGTACAGAATGACCCACTACATCCTTTGTGTCTAATGTTTATTACACAGAGATTGAAACTGATGTTTTATGGAAACAAACAGGTGTTCCCAAGCACTGCATTAGCATAAGAATATCTATATAATGACAACATTAAACAGTGAGTACTTAAAAGCAGGAATGAATTAGTGTCAAGTATATATGACCTTGTGTCTAAATGATTGCTTCAACAAATATAGCACTTTCAATGAAAATGGTAAATGTTAAATGATCCTCCAAGGTCTAATAATTACATGAAAATGAGTTGACACTAGTGACATCCTTAGATTAAAGCTGAGTTATGCTTACTTTAGGACAAATTCTCTTTGCCTTTGCCACCCAAATTAGAGAAAGGCAAATAAATCCTTCATTAGAAATGCTGTGCTGTGATCCTTCTCAACTGTGAGAGATGGCAGCAGTTTATGAGATTTTCCAAATAAACAAGGTACCCTCAGCAGTGTTTCAATGAACAAGTCAACTTTGAGCATTAAAACAAATAACAGGCAATGTTTCTATCAGGAATCTTTCATTTGCTTGTTCACCTGCACAGTATTACACCTACACTATTGCAAAAAATCTCAATAAAAGACAGCTGTTTATGTTAGTGAAGAACAGAGGGTTTCATCAATTCAGGGAACCTAAACAGCATAAGAAACCTCACTTCTGCACCACTAGTTTGACTGTTTTTCTGTGATTAATTTGTACACTTGTTTGAAATGTTTCATACAGAAATTTTACTAAATTTTCTCCAGAAAGACTCGAAGTAATTAGCTTGACTGGTTCTACTTATGGATATTTTGAGATCTAACAAAACCTTTTGACTACACACTTTGAGGTTTTGTTTGGGGAATCCAGCTCCTTGGCACCTTGAATGCAGCCTCACAGCTACAGACTCCCTTGTGTTCACATCTGGCATCTGGTGTTGAAACATTTCTAAATGATCAATAAACCCAAAACTCCTGCACTATTCTTGTCCATTGGCATCACGTGGGTCACATGTTCTACAGTTTTGAGGGTGAGGAAGTCTGAACAGGACATGGGGGCACTTGATACCTTGCTGTGAACAGTCTAATGTGCAGAAAAGGGGAATGTTTTTCCTACTATGCAATTCAAAATTAAGAGAGAAAGAACCCAAACCAGCCTTTGTAAGTGGCACATTGTTGTGTTATCTCTGAACAGCTGTACCTGAGCTTTCCCTCAGTACAACAGCACGATCCCAGATAAAGATGGACTGCAGCTCTCCACCTGAGTGGGCAGGCACACGTGACCAATACTGTGCCAAGAAGGAAACAGTTCTGAGTAACAGAACATAAGAAAATAGGGTTATTTTTTTCTGTTAGATTACAGTGGTGGTTTTGCTTTGAGAAATATATCAGTCTGCAAGCTCAAAGAAGATCATTTGTATTATCTAAGTGCTGGATTTTGTTCCCTTCTCATCTACAGCTTATTCCAAGCGTTCATTGGCTCAAGACACATTCTATTTACTGCAACAGAATACAGAAATGCTGAAACTGTGCTTGTTCTGAAACCAGACTGCATTTCAGCTTAGTGAACAGCCATATCTTGACATGAGCAAGTGCAGGCACAAAGCAGCTTTTTAGTTTCCATTTGCCAGGCTACATGCTTCCCTTTTGACCTGCATCAACTATTCTGTGAACAAAGGCACATTTTACTTAAGATGCCCAGGCATAGGAGTGAAATTGTCCACAATTTCTAAAGACTAAATAATATTTAGATTTCCTTCTTGGTGTTGTGGCCTCCCATTGCTGGTGCAATAGATTTTTTTGGGGATTGGAAAAGTGAAGGAGGTCAACTAAATTATGGGCAAGGTAAATTGCATGAAGTTTTCTCCTTTGTAAATGAAAGATTAAAAGAGATTAACCTGTGAAACCTGGCTTCTGTAAACTGATTCTGTGACCAGTTTCACTTTTGGCTGGCTACTGGCAGGATCAAAGCCAAAGATGGCCAGATGGGAAACTTGGTCTTCCTCCTACAACACCACCACACCATGACACAATTTAAATAACTTGTGAATATTTAGCAGGGCCAAGGAATGGCTCCCACAGCAGAAGATCAACACTGCTTAGTAGGTATTATTGTCTGGTGTTTCTTTTTCTATCATAATTTTTCAGAGGAAGAGGTGGGGAGTGAATTGCTAGTGATTGTTTTTGTGTATATGAAGAATTTTGGACAAAGAGTGCCTGAAAAAGCAATGGCTCAGTGCCACACATTTTCCTTCTCTGTAATGAGATGTTCAAGATCTGGTTCTGAGATAAATATTTTAGTTAAGCAAGGGGGATAGGCAACAATATGGGACTCCCTAAATTAAATGAATATTTTGATACTTGTCCTTATTTTTTCGGTGAAGACGTATCAAGGCTCTGCTTTCCAGTTTTCTTGCTTTCCATTAACTTAAATGAAAAACTACATCATATGGAGAGCTTCAAGGAATGGCCACAAACCAAATGTTCATGTCTTCAGATGACACAAGTGTTATTGAAATGCGCAGCACCTTCATGAGCAGCCATGGGTGGATGTGTTAGCAGCTCACACTGTGCAGCTTTGTGCTCATTGCTGCTACCAAGGGGGACACCTGGAGAGAGCAGAGCATGTTTTACCCTTGGTGCTCATAGCTACAGGTGGGACAATCCCTCTGTGGGGTTTTGTGAGGAGAGGGGACATAAGAGGACACCCCAGTGTCCTGTGAGGAGACTGCCATGTCCAGGAGCAGCCTTGGGGCTCTTCCTTCTGCCCCCTCCAAAGCCCTATCCCCTGTCCCATTGTTGGGGAATAGATGTACTCATCTCCACTGCCATGTCCCAGCTGCTGCTGCTCTGTCCTTGCTGTGGAGCAGCACAAGTGACACCCTGGGACCCACAACTGACGGGCAGGAGTAGCCAGGACAGACACCCTGAGGGGAGGTGGGGTCTAACAGAGCCCAGAGACTGAGGGCAGCCCCAGGTGGGATTGGGTTGGGCTGATCTGATCTGGGCTGGGCAGGGCAGGGAGGGATTACTAATTAGTGCCCTTGAGGGGTCAGCTGCTCTTGGTGTGGTTTTGGCTGTGGGAAGTTCATTGCTGAGTTCTGCTGAGGGACTCTGAGGTGAGGTAAGACCAACATAAGCTGCCTTGGTTGTTGTAGCAGAGGGGCTTTCCAGTTAGTTAATATAAAGCTGAGGCTCATACTGACTAAATCCCAAAGATACTAGTTGAGATACTGCTGTTAGACATAAGTCTTTGTCTTTTCCCTGCATAGAAATGTTTCCTGGTCTGCTGTCTGTTTGCCCCCAGGTATTACGTGTTGTGTGGGTGTGCAGAGCCCTGCTTGCAGCAGCTTTCCAGTCTTGGTGTACTGTGATCATTATGTGTAGATGTGTAAATCAGCTTCAGAAGAAATCTAGACTTTTTCTGTTGGTGCAGATCACTTTTACAATGCTGGGGGTATAAGTAATTTATCTATGTGTTTCTATGCTCTTTTGCCAAAACAGTAGGGGAACAAATTTTGTGTGTGACACACATGAAGACCTCTTTCCCCATTCTCAGTAAATAGCACTGATGTGTTCAAAAGACCATTATTTGTCTTTTTAAGAGAAGGTGATTATTATTGAAGTTGTATATGAAGCTGCTTGGGTTTTTGTCCTTGAGGTGACTTTTAGTTGCTCTGCTCTGGAGTTGGCAAGTTTGGGAAACCACCAGCACCATTTTTTTGTTTTTTCTTTTCCTTTTTTATTTTAAGGTAGCTATCTTAAGATTAAGTTTACAAGCTAGTTATGTATCTGCATCTCTTTAAGGACACAATTGTATTTGAAACTACAACTCTAAATCAACTCTTAATTTAATGCAGTTGCTGTCCCTGTGTTGGAGAGAAAATAACTTCAGTGCGTGGGATTGGCTTATCTATTGCAACAATATTATTTCAGGCATTTATTAAGTATCAGACTGGCAGGGGCCAGCATAAATCATATGTTGAAGTTGCTGTGTTCAGATAAGCGTGCAGCTGAATTGAGAATCTGGTTTATGAGGAAAGGGAGAAATTATCAGGAAAAACAGTATCTTTATTTTAAAAGCTACCATTTTAGGAGTTAATCCAGCATCCCATGCCATGGAAGGCAATCAAGAATACTATGCCTAGAGCTGATGCTGGTCTGTGTGAGTTGTTTCACCTGTGACCAGCTTAGCAAGGTCATTTGCTTCACCTGTGCAGCTCAGTTACAGTGAGAAGTGTGGGGGTCTGAATTTTTGGAAATGAGGTAACTTCACTTACAGGTAGTTTTTCATTTTTTTGAACAATTGGAAGCACTGGTGTGTGGTTATTAAATCTACCTGGAACATCTGCTGGGCAATTTTGTTTCAATACAGCTTGTAGATGCTCTTAAATGAAAACTTATAGATTATACAACATAAACCTGGTCCTACTGTTGGTGTTAGTGACGTGCTATTACAGTCCAATTAAAGTAAGCACATACTGCAAGGGATAGTGGTGGTCCTATGCTCAGTAATTGGCCTGGCAATGCCAGGGATTTAGAAAAATGAAAAGGACAAGTTTTTATACTTACTTTGCTGCACTCTTGCTGTTTCTTAATTTTCAAGGCTTCTATCAAGACCACTGCTTTCCCTCATAGATGCAAGATACCTCTATGTCTTTTTAAAACCAATAAAGAGTATCAGCTCAGCTTTGCAGAAAGTACTGAGCTGGAGCCACAATGACAGCTAGCATGATGCAGGTTTATTCTTGGAAGCATTATTTATGCTCAGCATGAAAGACTAAAACCCACAGACTTTTACAGACATGCAGATAGGGTTTGTATCAGAGCTAGACACTTCAGAAATTAAAAGCCTTTCTTGGTTACTTCAAAATTAACTGAGAATTCAGATTCCAAACAATGTAATTACTCTTTCAATAAAGGGTAGTGAATCCAGTATTGGGAACAAATTGATAATGCTTGAGAAACAGAAATCCCTTTTAGTCTAGGACTGGAATCTTGCAAATACTTATCTGCACAATAAAATATTTGCTGGAAAAATAAAAAGTGAGAAGCTTAAACTTCAGGTGCCTACATTTTACTGTTTAAACAAATTTCTGCGTTTATAGTTAAGACTAAGGAAAAACCAATCAACTGAAAGATGGAAAACATTCAAAAGTATTAGCTTTTTTTTTCCTTTTTTGTACCTCTCTCAAGCTATGCTAGATATGTAATTCTCTACATGGAAACTAGGAAGAGGATTTTGCTGATAAGTACCATGAAACTTTTTTTCCTTGCTGCATGAAGCTGTGTTACAAGGAGGAGGCAGGAAGGGAGTGAAGCACACTCAGGGTCACACTGAAGGACCTCAGCTATGCTGAAGTGCTCTAAACAATCCTTATTTGCTGCCAGCTGTTATCAGGTGGCACAGACCAATTCAATTCAGGAAGAACTTTGCTTTTTGTGAGGAGAAATCTTGATTACAACTCACTGTAGGGGTCTGCCAGCTCCTGGGCCAATGCCACAGGGTATCACCAAAAGTGTTAGGTTTTGTTGGCCTGTAAAGTGGAATGAACTCATCCCTGACCAACTTTAATGCTGCTGATGACCAGACAGCTGGTCTTTCTTTTCCCTCTATGCTTTTATTTCTATCCCAGCAGTCTCCAAGGAAATTGGGTGGAAGCAGATAATGGGGCATAGTAGCTGAAAGCTTAGAATCCATTCTTAGCACATAGTCCTTATAAATATCTAATATAAATGATTATTTGGTATTACATGGTTATTTTGACACAATACTGGCAGATACAAATTGTATTCAGGTGTACAAAAGTTTGAATTTTTAATGCAGAGCTGTCACTGTAAATCATGCTGCTGGTCAGTCATTTACCCAGCAACAAACAGGAGCTACAGTTTGGACTTTTTGCCCACGAACTCTGTGAATATCCATGAATATTCTCAATTCCCAGTCTTTCAGCATCTGGGAAACTAACTCAAGAGTTTTACAGAAGCAACAGGGATTGAACTTTTCTATCCCAAAAGACTTCAGGAGCAAAAGTGTTCTTTTGTGTCTGTAGCAAAATTAAGTTATTGGGGAAGAGTTTGCCAAGCTGAAAGTACTCAAAGTGATGTTTGGGGTGTCCAGGAGCTCCAGCCTGTCCATTTTCTCATCTTTTGATAGTTCTGCAGTGAGCAATCAGTTGTCAGCACATCTTTGTGTAAAATAAAATAAAAACCATAATCTCTGTTATTCTGTTAAAAATCACTTTCCTTTTCCTCTTTGAAATCTGGCTTTGGTTTTACTCAGATAAAAAGGAGAAAATGAAGGAAAACAGAACAAAGTTAGTTATCCTTGTAAGATGATAAACAAAACTCTAGGGAAGGACTTGCCTTCTTCTCCTGAAAAACATCTTGTAGCAAGCATGTGACTTGGAATGGAGGGGATACTAGGCAATATCTCTGACTGTTGATAAAGTATTATTTGTTATTCTCTTCTGTTACCTCCACAAAGCCAAATATAATAAATACCTTTTTTTTTTTTTCCCACGAGTTTTGAGTGCAGTTTCCCATTTTTTTTCCCATTGTGTGAGGAATTTCCAGCTTGAATCCTCTAGATGGTGCCACAGCCCCAGCACAGGGAGGTGACACAACCTCAGTTTTGTGTTTCACTTGTTAAAATCCCACCTCACTGAAGTCGGGTACTGTATGAAAGCATTAATGACTTGAACAGTGATGCAGTTTGTAGGTCTATGCAGGGAGGAATCAGCATAGGTGGATGATTTATCCTCCTTTTTTTGCTATGTTTGGGGTTTCTTTTATGAATACAGAAACCTTTCAGGGACTGTTGTGTGGTCAAGTTGCCCCCTCCTCTCTTGCAGCCTTACCTTGACTGGTGCCAAGGACAGCAGTGACCTGTGGTGCTGCTTAAGTGACACCAGTGAACCTCTTAAAGCAGATGTTTCTGCTTTTCTGTGCTAATAGGAACTTCACAAACCATTTTCTCTTCCTTCTGAGAGCAGATAGAAGTACATGAAATGACTTTCTTGTATCAAGAGCAAATTGATAATAGCCTTGATTGAGTTGTAAGGCAGAAGCTGTAGTGGCACTCACTCTATTTGGTAATTGCAGAAATCGTATACGGAGCTTCATCAAAACTAATTTTTTATGCTCTGGCTTTTCTTGCAAAATCTGAATTTTGAGTACATTATTACCTGGGCTTTTAAGCCATCCACTCAGAGGCTTTTAGACTGATGTGTGAATCTGCTTCAATCCTTTTGCCTTATCACCACTCCCTTGCTGCCCTGGTTGTTTCAGTGGGTAAAGTTTAGTGAGAACAGGCATGTCAGCTCATCAGTTGTACTCCTGAGCTTTTGGTGGCCTAATATGAGGCTTTGTGTGGTCTGCTGTGAATGTACAGCACAAAGAATTGTGCATCCAGGGGAGGATGCTGGGCCATATGTGCTGAAGTTTCATGGTCCTGCTTTGCCAGGAAATACCCACTGAAGCAGGAAGAGTTTAAAGGGTGACTCTGCTGATGCCTGAATCATTTTGAGATTAAGACTTGTTGCTGACTACAAGGGCTGTGTTTGTGGTTAACTTGTAGGGAAACACTGGGCACCAGAAGTGTGGAAACAGAGGCATAATCTGGGAAAGGCACCAACTCTCCAGCCTCAGTTATAACTGAGCCTTATGTTTAGCTCAAGGGCATGGACTGTGTCCTTTGTAAGGACAAGAAAGGACTTGACTGTCTTTGTAGGACATCTGCCTGTAAAAGGTGTTATCAGGCAATAATAAAGGAGTAACCTGAGCATTTTAAAATTTCATTTCACTTGGATAATTGCATCCTTTCTGATGTACATTGACACCCTGTGTTTTATATTCTCTGCAAGTCTGGAAAAAATTCAGTCGGAATCTTCCAAATGAAATATTTAAGGTGCTCTTCGTGCTTCTATTTTATGAGATGAAGTACTGGTGTCCTCTTCACTTGACACTATTAAAATAGCTATAATATTCTTCATAGGGGGGTTTACTTACTGGCCAGAATTGATTTTGGGTCGCAGCAGTCTGCACAAAGGTCAGCTATAGTTTCTATTTGGTGCTGCAGTAGTGATTCTGAAGTGATGAGTGACAGCAGCTAAAGTTCAGTTTTACTTCCTGTCTTAGATCTATTTGATGGTATTTGCCCTCTTTAAAGTACAGCTGTCTTTCTCTCCAGAAGGAGTGGCCAAAGCCCAGCTATAAATTAATCTGGCTACTGCTGCAAAAGACCATAAAAAATGTTTATCTATCCATGAGCAACAAAAGGAGAATCTTCTTTCTTAATTGGATGAGGGGGAAACACAGTGATAATGGATAAGGAAAAGGCTGAAGTGCTCAATGCCTTCTTTCCCTCAGTCTCTGCTGGTAAGCCCAGTTGTTCTCCTGGACCCCAGCCTTGGGGAGCAGAATGGAGCCCCCAATTCAAAGGGAAAAGGTCAGTGACCTCTTGCAGCATGTAGGTACATACAGATCTGTGGGGATGGATGGGATTCCCCCCAGGGATACTGAGGAAGCCAATGGAAGAACTCACTGGGTCACTGTCACTCATTTATCAGCAATCCTGGCTGACTGGGGAGGTCCCAGGTGGCTGGAGGTTGGCAAATGTGGTGCCCATCTACAAGGATGGGCAGGAAGAAGGATTCAGGAAATTCAGGCCTGTCAAGTTGCCCACAGTGCTGAGGAAGCTCATGGAGCAGCTCATCCCAAGTGCCATCATACAGCAGGTACAGGACAACCAGGGGATCAGACCCAGCTGACACAGGTTTAGGACATGTCCTGCTTGACAACTGATCCCCTTCTGTGACAGGGTGACCTGCTTAGGGTGTGAGGGAAAGGCTGTGGATGTCCTTCTCTGGACTTCAGTAAAGCCTTTGACATCATTCCCAGAGCATTCTCCTGAGAAACTGGATGTGCATGGCTTGGACATGTGCACCCTTTGCTGGGTGAAACACTGGCTGCATGGCCAGGCCCAGAGGGTGGTGGTGGATTGGGGCCAGTTTGGTTTAATGTCTGTGTGAATCCTGTGGGCAAGAATCAAGTGCACCCTTGGCCAGTTTGCAGAACGACACCAGGTTGGGTGGGAGTGCTGATCTGCTGGAGGGCAGGAAGGGTCTGCAGAAGGGTCTGGGCAGGGTGGATTGATGGGCTGAGGCCAATGGCAGCAGGTTCAGCAAAGTGAAGTTGTGGGTCCTGCCCTTGGGTCACAACAGCCCCCTGCAGGGCTACAGTCTGGGGACAGAGTGGCTGCAAAGTGGGCCAGTGGAAAAAAATCTGAAATAAGTTCATGACCATAGGACCTGTAAAGTTTGCTGATGTACTCTTCTTATTGCTGAGTCAAATTGATTTGTAAGACAAAACCACAGGTTTCTGTGACCTCTTCTCGGTACAAGTGTGCCTAAGCACTTTCAAAAGTTCAACAAAGATAACCAGTACTTAGACAGTTCCCTGTCAACCACCAGATAAATTAAAAATGCTGGTTTTAATACCTTGTGTATGTTATGTGTAGTGGCTAAACTTGGGATGCTATAGATAGCAGGTGGGTATGAGGCACTTAAGAACAGCCTTTCCCCCCTCTCTGTGGTGTCCAAATGTGAAATACAGTATTAGTTTGTCCTGTCCTGTAGTTGTCACCTTGGGAACAAGGACTGATGCAGCTGGACTCTTGGTAATTTGTGTCTTTAGGTGCAGTAATTAAAAGCCTGCACTACAAGGAATGGGAATCAAGAGAATTAGAATGAAACTTATTATTGCCATTTTTTGGATGAGAACAGTATTTCTCATTACTTGAATGTTCTCTATCATCCTTGATGAAAGAAATTAAACTATGGTCCAAAAAACGTAACCTGTGGCTTGATGACATAATGTTCTCTTTTATTATTTCTTTACCTCAGTTTGGTTAGGAGTACGAGTTCCAAAATATCATAAAGAGTCAGTATTTGTCATCCAAAGGAGTCTGAAAATACCACAGCAAATGTATACACATAATTAGATATCATGAAATTTCTTCATCACTGTCAATACCACCTCTAGGGTAAGACTGCTTGGAGCAATTTTGCTATTTGGGGTTTTTGGAGTATTAAGAAAGTTTACAAAATTAATTGTGAAAGTTTCTGGAACCATTGCTTATAGAACAGTGATGAGGAAAGTAGTTAAAACAGAGTAGGAGGCAGAATAAATTTTAATTTTCCATTTGCAGAGGTTTGTTCTTTTGGTGTTAATATTGTACAATTTTCAACTCTTATTTGTCTGCATCTCAAATTTGTGGATCTGGGTCCAAACCCAGAAATAAATTCAGTAGCAAACCAGGAAACATTCAGAGGGGGTTTGTGGCCTTTTTAAAACTCTTTGGAAGGAGTCAGGATTTGCCCTAGAGTGAATTGTTTTATAGTCCAGGGTCACAGCCTCACCAGTTATGTTCCTCCAGCGTGTGTCCCTGTAAATTAATGAACCTTGAAATGCTTTAGTCACCTTGTTTAGCTCCCTTCCAGTGACCAGCAAATACCATTTTCAGTTTGCTCTTCCTACAGCTGGAAAGCTTAGAAAACTCCCAGCAGAATGGTGGTTTTAAGGGGACACTGCAGTGGCGTCAAAGCAGCTTCCTGTGATGAATTTCTGTAGTGCTGTTGAACAGGCAAACTCTCCAGCAAATGTAAATACGTGACTTTGACATCCTTAGAGTGGAACCAGAAGCCACAGTGAGGCACTGTGCATGCTCTTTCATGTGGTAGAAATGTTTCTGTGAGGTTCAATGTGTGTATTAAAAAATTAGCCTTTGGCACATGGTTTCTAGGTTACCAACACATAAACGTGGGTGCACACTCTCTAAACTCAACTTGCATTATACATCAGTCATGTTTGGTGGGATTCTGTGGTCTCTCTCAAGTGGATGCTTCAGTACACCATCAGTAGCAGTGATCCATGAGGTGAGGGTAGGACCTGCTGCCAAGTGCCAAATGTTGAAGGCACTTTCTAATCCAGCTCCTTTCCCTCTCCTTTTCCTACTGTATTAACATTAATTTCTCCATTTCTCAAAATTAAGTTTTCACAAGGGCTTTACTGAGTAGGGAGAATTGTTTTGTTTCTTCTGGGAAAATCTCATTCCTTTATAAACTGGCCAAAGGTGCTGGTTATGGAGTGCCTGAATAGATTACAGGCAGGGTTTGTACCCCTTGAGCTCAGGAGAAGTGAAATAGGAAACTAAAGCACCAGAAGGGGATGTCCTTCCCTTTATTTTAAGATTCTAAGATCTTTCCTGGATTTAAGGCAACATCCAGCTCTTTGAGGTAGGTTTCTCATCTTCCCAGTGGTTGTTTTAAACCTGTATTGCACTTTTTTTTTGTGTGGCTTTTTCAAATCTGTCTTCTTGCTGCTGTTTACTTTGACCCATTAAATATTTAAGTATTTTTTAGAGACGTTTTCTCATCTCATATCCTGAAATTGCACATGAATGAAAATTCAAAACTGTTGCCAGCTTCCTTACGTACAGTAGCTATTATAAGAAAGCAAGTTCAGTAGCAATTCAGTGTTAAACTGTTATCACAATTTCTAAGTGATAGTGCAGAGTGCTGGTATTTACAGGTTTTCAGGCTGTGATTCTCTTGATCAAAGAAATGATCTCTGCTGCGTTTTGAGTGTGGTGTTTTACAGCATTTGTCAGTGTCTTCTTCCTCCTCTCTGACAAGTGAATGTGAGCTCCTTCAGCTTGTGCAGCCCAAGGGTTTATACTGAATAAACTCTGCTTGGAGATGCTCATGTCAATATAATTAACAGCTTTGGTTCTAGACTGAAAATACTTTTAAAAATAATGCCAGTAATGGTTGCCAAACAAATAGAGTCTCTCAGGTTTCCTTCCAATTTCTTTCACATCTACATTCCAATAAAATCTTACTGTTGATGCCAGACTGAGCTTGCAGGATGTAAGGGGAGTTTTGGTGCAGGTGGGATGCAATTCAGGCACGTATAATGTAGCTGCTTGTCAACACCATGTATTTTAAATAAACCCCAGAAATTAAAACAATAAAGTATAGTTTTGGTCTTTAGTTGTGTCAGAAGGATGACTTTGTTTAAAAAGTCAGCTTTTTACTCTTTATGCTGGCAAGCTGCTTTCCTCATGTTTATTCTGATCTGCTGCTATGTCTTAATCTAGGGAACTTTATTTTCTTTTTAGTTGTCAGTCCTGCAATGCTTTGACTGTGCTGACTTCAGTGGTCGTAATTCTGAGTGAGAGAGTGATGGGAATTGGCTTCAAGGACTGCCAGGTGTATGCTCTAATACCATCTCAGGTATTTGAAATCTCATCCTGGGATGTGCTTAGCTGGCTGCCCACAGTGCCAGCTGAAAGCTGTTCAGCTCAGGTTATTTAAAATGTTTGGTACTGTACACTGAGTGAGTCATCTTGGGAGGGTTTTTTCCTCACTCTGCTTCTGGTGATGCAGCAATCACTGTCCATGACAGCATTTTGCTGAGCAGTGTGACAGTGGTGGCACTGATGCATTAGGGGTGATGTTTACATAGCACCTACTGGTGAAGCAATTTTGACATAATGTGGAGCCATGAGAAGATGAGTCTAAATTCCATGCCTGAGAAATATAAGGAAGTAGGAGAAGTCGTGGTTGGATCCCCAAGTGCTGGGTGTGTGCCAGCAGTCAGTCAGTTCCCTGTCATGAGCTCTCCATGTGTACATACACACATTCTGCCCTCCTTTTCCCCTCTTGTGTGATTATTTTAGAGTTTCTTTACCTTATCCCTTCCACCCTGAATTATGCAGTCCTGGTAAATTTTCTGTGGCACAATTACCACCACACCTCTTCATCACACAGTGTCTTCTCCTCGACTGATAACATGATGAAGGTGGAATGGATACACAGTTCTGAGAAAAAACGTGTCCTGAACATTTTTTACTGCAAATCTTAGAATTTCTGGGGGAGAACTGAGTCACGCTTCTTGCATTTGGGAAAGTGCTTTATGTGACATTAGAAAAGGAGCCCTTTGGGGTGCCTGCTAATTCATGAATGACACACTTGATTAATCTTCATCATTGGTCACAAGTACCTTTTACTTTGGATTTAATCAGCCACTTGTGCCACAGAGTTGTAGCTCTGTTTCTGGTCTAGTTCTGTGCTTAAATGAGCACTGTATCAAGCCACAAATATCTTAATTTTAACCACATGCCAAGTTTTCTAGGAAGTATGCATAAGAATTACAATTATAAATTATTATGAAATATCAATTAGTTGACCAATCTGATAAAGAAAATAATTTTGAAGGAAGCCTGGACTTTGTTGTGCAGCATTTGAAATCCCAGCT
The DNA here is from genome assembly GCA_020086605.1 of Lanius collurio. Taxonomy (NCBI): domain Eukaryota; kingdom Metazoa; phylum Chordata; class Aves; order Passeriformes; family Laniidae; genus Lanius; species Lanius collurio. The sequence goes on along the minus strand of JACBWW010000023.1, from coordinate 5,528,769 downwards.
GAGGCTGAATGGTCCTTAACAAAAAGCCAGCCAAGGCTACAAATTGAAGCCAGTCTGATACAGATTCTCCACTTCTCCAACCATTGGAACTTCAAAATCTCTAAGGAAAACCAACATTAATTGACTCAGCAGGTTAAGTACATTTGCTATCACTGGTTAGGGTGTTTTCATGCTCAAATTTCAGAGAACAGCATTTCTTTGGAGCTAGTCAATGTATACTTCTCCCTTGAAACACATTTTGTGCTTTCTTTGGCAAAAGAGATACTGAGCAAAAAAAGTCATTTGGGTAGTCAAGTTGGGTAGTACCTATGAGCTTGAAATCCCAGTCTCCTTTCTTTGCACTCAGTTAGTTCTCTTCCCATTCAATTCAATAGCAAAACTATAATTTTAATGTGAAAACATCTGTTTTTTGAGAGCTGGTGCAAGTTTCTCTTGCAGGAAAATAGCAAATTGATGTAAATATTTAGAGTGGCTGAAGAGAACTGGGTGTGATGTGGTGGAGGTGAAGCCAAGGCAGGCACTATTTGCTAATGCATGCAGAAATACTTTGGTCAGTACCTAATCCTGAAATCTGCCTTCAGTTTGAAGGCCAGTTAGAGTATCAGCACTTCCATGATGGGTCAGAGTTGTGATTATTCTAGACCAGTGTCTTGTGTCTGAAAACACTCAGTACACTGTATTTTTACAGACAGGTAGGTCTTTGCCATATAAATGTTAAAAAGAAAGTTTTCTGGGCTAAGAATTCACCTTGTGTTGGGGATCTTCAGTTCCTTAACTTTGTGAAGAACCAAAAGGTCTTGGCCCCTTAACGATGTGTTCTGTGATCTTGAGCAAATCACTCTTGTGCCTCTGCCTCCCACTCTCTCCTGTCTCTTTTCCAGAGCTTGTGCCTTCCATGTGGTTGCTCAGTGTCTGCTACAACAGGGCCCTGATCTCTTCTGGGGCCTCTAAATACAAGGACTGTGTAAAAGTAAAAATAATCTTTCTCACAAATAGCAATGTGGGCTGGGAATTTCAAAAGGGCAGAAGAATGAGTCAGTTTACATGGACTCCTTTAATAGTCAAAGTTTTATGCTCAGAGGCTTAAGGCAATTTTCTGAGACCAATCCTGTTGCTGTTGGCTTCAGTGATGTAGGACAGCAGAACAGACTCCAGAAATCTTCCATTAGATCTGTCTACCCTATCTGTATCTGTCACAAGGGAGATTTTTAGTGCAAGAGATTGAACCTCAGATAAGATTGCATGCTGTAATTATCAGTGGGATTTATGTGTCCAGTTCTTTAAGCACTAAGTGGAAAAATGCACGTACATCCCTTAAGAAAAGGGAACTGTGTTCATTTTTCTACTCCAAGCTGACTAAGTTGATATGTTAGCATGGATGGGCAGAAATACAAAGTTGTTTATCAAAGCAGATATTCCTGTTTCCCCTGTATAAGTATGTGAAATAGTTATTGAATGGCTGTAAAGTTTGGAGGTTTTTTAGCTGTAAATGTAGACTAAATTAAACTGTTAGTTTTGATTAAATTTGAATTGACTGTGGCATTACACCACCTTAAAAGCCACTGGAGAGACTCAAGTTGCATTTTAAATCTAGTATTATAATTAATGGTATCTACATTTATTATTGTGGTAACTGCACTTTAATGATGGTGTTCAGTACTAAACAAAGCTACAAAATCTAAACAGCTCTTAAGAGCATGTTGATTTCAACTATACTTCATTCCATTGGTCATCCACTTAGGTGAACTTGGATAGTAAAATTAAGCATTAATAGCACATAGGGAGAAAGCATAAAATTTATGGCATGAAAATCAAATACTTTTCCTTGAAGTAAAATACAGGTTTTTAGAGGGGAGACTTCTGATCTTATCTTCCACCTCTGTGTCTAAGGTTTTGCTATACTTCCCCTGCTAACCAGTCTACCTTGCAGACTTTCATGTTTATTTTCATGTGGGGTCCCAGGAAGAGAGAAAAGCATAGTTACAGTTAAAATTTTGAATTCTTGGGTACAGCATCATTGTTTGTGTGTTGGACTTACTGTGTGACTTCCTTCAGGCCTGTTGAAACTGAACACAGGGGATGGTGGTGGGTTTATTCTGTCATTTAATTTGACTTAATGTCAGTGCAAAATAGGATGAAACATAACTATAATGTTATTCTTGCCACCACAGACATCTTTACTGTGAGGCTTTTGTTCTTAAAGGGAGTTTTATTAAGATCTCCCTGTGTTCATGAAACTCCATCAATAATATTACCCCATGGTTACTTTCATTGTTTGGGCCTCACTTGGGATTTTCAGGATATGTTTATTCACCTGTGAATGAAAAGCAGGCTATTTCCTGTTTTCTACATCTTTGACTTTTCCATATTTAGCTTCCTATTAAGTGCAGGAGATATAAGCACGAGGAAGTGGCAAGAGGCAGTATTTTACCAAATTTAGCCAGGAAGGCCAGCTTTTCTATGGGAATGTTAGATTGGCTGTGGTCCCCTAGCTGAGATAGAATTCCAGTATTAATTCTATGGCTTACTTCTGTAAGGACACAGTCTCAAATGGGGAGTAGAAAAGCATTTGAGCTTTCCATGTAGTAAGCTACTGGAGAGGTTCTCGGCATGGTTTGCTCCCCAGCTAAGCTGCATCCACATCCTGACCCCTCTGTTTGATGCTGTCCTCTTCTTCCAGGTGCAAACCAAGCTGTCACAGGGTCACAGATGTGCTCTCCCTGGGGATATTCCCTGGTTGGAATCCACCACTTCAGGATCCTCCTGCCCTGCTGTGACCGTGCTGTGCACTGCAGAGGGGCTGCCATGGGGGAGAGCATCTAACTAAAGGTTTTGGAGTCATTTCTGCAGAACCATATTGATTTCATCTCTATTAAATTCATTGAGTTTTCCCATAAGGGCTTTTTAATTTAACTGTTGCTGAAAAATGCTGCACAAATTACCTGGCAGGAATGCTGTGGAGTTATAAGCCCTTCAGGCAGCCCCTTAAAGGCAAAGCAGTAAAGTTGGGTCAACTATTCCCAGCCAAGAGGGTTGTTTTTTCTTTATTTATTTATTCAATGAATTTACCGCTCTGTCCGTTCACAGATTACTGACAAACAGCCACTGATTCTTTATGAATTTGTTCATTATCCCAAATTATTCAATGGCTGGTCTATGCAATGCAGTTTTAACTTACAGGGCTGCTGGCAGTCTGATCCACAAGTATTGTTTGAATAACACTGTTTGTAATTCTTACAGAAAAGCCCTATAAAACTCAATAGAGGCCTGGTGTTTTATTTCTGGGCACATCTATAAAACTTAGCAGAAAATTATATCCTTACCATAAAATTCTACAGCTTGGTTTAAAGTAGTTATAATTTTCTACTGATTTCTATGTTTTTAGTAGCATTTATGCAAAAAAAAGCCTTTTGCATCACTGTTACTCTGAAATTTTTGTAGTTTCTGGGAGCAGAGAGTGTTGATAGCATGGATATAAATCTTTGGGAACTCGAGTTTATTTGGTTACACTGCAGTTAAGCTGATGCCTGTTATAAGACACTTTTTTTGCTGTTGGGCTGTAAATGATTATCAGATCCTACTTGGTTCTGCCTGTCATTAATCCTACAATGAAAACTGAGGTATATAAAAAAGAGCTATCTAATATGCAAGTACATTAGATTTCTCTGTTCTTTGGGTGGGATTTAATGCTCATTTCTGTTACAGTTCCTCAGCGAATGAGATTCCATTAATGAGTATCAGGCTCCACTCAGATTCCAAGAAATCTCCCAACTTAAAAAGAGTTTTCTTGGGTCCAGACATGCACCTTTGAGAGTGTATGACTCTGCTGGAGACTGAGTGATGTTTCCCTGGGATAAATAGCTTTGGCTATTGCTTAAATCAACTGAATGTATAAAATTCTCTTCAGGCAGGTTGTGTTGGCTTTGATTTGCTGTATTTGTTGGTTTAAGCATGTTCCCTGCTTGCTTTGTCTAGTGTAACAAGGAAAGGTAGAAGTCCATGGAGAAGGAATCAATCCTCTGATATGGTTGGTAGACTGTTACAGTTCTTTAATTTGCAAATGTGCACAAGGAACCAGAGATTTACCCGATGGGTTGTGCAGTATCTGCTTTTCATGTAGCAATAATGTTATCAGGGATCTCATTAACTCCTGGTGCTGTTCAGGGAATGGTTTAAGGAAACCTCCCTGCAAGCACTGCCCCTGGAACAGGCTGGGTCACAGCTGAGCTATTGAAGTCGTGGTTTGCAGCCACAGCACTGCTGATGTCCCTGGTGGGAAGGGTGATTGTAGTTTTTGTGCTCTTTTGGAACTTGCCAGTGTTTCTTTTATCCTCCCTGAAATACTGACTTCCAGTGGCCTGTGGAAGGGAAGTAGGGTGTTCATTTACCTGTTAGCTCCATTACTCTGGAACAAGATGTCTTTAGCTCGTCAGATATAAAAAGATTTAAAACATCTTGAGATGACATTTCTATAATGCGTTGGTGTTTCTGTAAGACATAATAAAATATTCAGTGCTTGAACAGATGGATATAGCCACAATCCTTCTGAAGATGTTATTTTAGGTTGTGGATTATACTGGATTAATAGACCAGTAGCTTGGCAGAATGCAGCTTTTTGGTGTTTCAACTTGTAGAGCTAGTTATAATTTCCAATGAATTAGCTGTGAATTGCACCAGTTAAAAAATATGAAAATTAACTTTTAAAATATGGATTATTTTTTTCCTTTAATGAAAATTCTATTTCTAGACAATTCTAAGAACCTTAATTCTTTTAACTGCCAAACTCTTTCCTCTGGGCTAGACTTTGACAGATACTTAGGATTATCAGGTTAATGTGCAATGGATAAAAGATGGTGAGTGGCTATGGAAGAGAAAGCTTTTGTTAATGAACATCAGTTTTTAGTAGTGGGTTTTTTCCTCTATCAGAAGATTTTAAAATCTTGACACATGTTAAAAAAGTATTACTGTCCATAATAAACTGTATGATCTTTAAATGCAATATTTAGCAATCCTGGAATCTTGCTGAAGTTAATGCTATCTTATTCCACAATAAGGAGTAAAGGTTATACTGCAGCCTCCAGAAACCCAACTGCTGTAGATCTTAGTAGTGGTGTGTATTTCTTGATTTAGATTTTAAAAATGGAGCATGTTGCCGTGAGTTCTTCTCCAAAATGAGCTTAAATTGAACCTAGAAAATTCATTAAAAGGGACAGGGTTCCTCCTGTCCATTTTAAAGATAGAAGGCATATATGTAAAGGAAAACTGTAATCTTTTCTTAGGCTGTCTCCTGAAATCAGAAGAAGTATTGGCTCAGAACTCCAGCATAGCTCTGTGATAGTAAAATTCTTCAGCACAGCCTTTTGAGAGCTTTTCTCTTCTTGGGATACTGTGTTGTGTACAATTGTTCCACTGCTGTCCCACCATGGCATGAGAGGCAAGAACTGCCTTCAAAGGGGAATGGAGGCTTTTATGGGATTCATTTTAATTTACAGAAAATCAAGTTTAAATGGATTAATTTATTACCCACCGTAGCCATAAAGAATGTTAGAGATTTTATCAGTGTTAGTTTGCTACATTAATAGTGAAGTTATCAATAAAATCTCAGCAGTTACAATGAAATGTTATTTGAACTATCAGAACTCTTTTATACCTAGAGTGGGGATAGCTGCAGGCAGTGTGTGATGGTGCCCACATTCTGGAGCACTGGTATAAATGTGGCATGTGGTGCTGAGTATTTATCAGCTGTAGTGTGTAGCTGTGTTGTTTTTTGGTAATCTGGTAAATCACTGCAATAAAAAGATAGGACGTTTTCCTGTCACGTGGTTATGAGAACTTTCCTTAATTCAGATATAATATTAAGATATGTTCAGAGAAACCAGTTCTGGAAGAGAGCAGACATAAAAAGAGAGCAGTGGTTGTACATAAAATAAAGTTTTACCATGTAGTTAATGCTTCTCAAGTTTAATGTATATTACCTTGGGAAGACTGGTTAGACACTGGGAGAAAACCCATAAAAAGACTTCATCTGAAATATTGGTCCCTTGAGATCAGAAGATAATACTGATAGCCAAAAGGTAGAATGATAAAATGTTGAGATCGTTCAAGGAGAAACCATATTTTATCCTGTCAGTTTGCAAGGGATTTCCTGAACTGAACTTTTGTCTTTAGGACTGAGTAAATAAACATATCCATCTTTTTTTTTTTTACTTGAAGTCTTTACCAGGACTGAGATTTTTTACAGTTTATAATTGTGCCTTTGCTAAAACAGGTAATTGTGCACCTGCCCTTGAGCCAAGCTTTTGTGAAATGTTGAGAAATAAATTTGTGAGAGAAACTCATATAACTGCTGTCAGGGTGCTGTTTTATCATTTGTTTTCCACAGTATACTTTGAACTGCAGCTCTGTTACTGAGTGTTTCTGGAATCTCAAATTCAACTGCCGTGGATTTTTTTGGAAGTATTTGAAAAGTACACCATGACCTGTTGAGGCAATCTGACATAACTCAGTGTACATGTCCTTCACTGCTCAAGTGGTACTTAAACTGCCTGGGATAATGCACTAATTGAAAGATGTTTCACTTGTTCTCAGCAGAGAATTCATTCTCCAGGCTTCAGGATTGTTCCAGAGCACCAGCTGGTGTTCTTAGTGTGCTTTAAATGTGTGTGTATTGTTGTCAAGGGATTATCTGAAGTGAAGAACATGGCAAAACAAAGCATTTGCACTTCTCCCACTATTTTTTTTTCCAGGTCCTTGGAAAAGATGATTTTTAATGTCCTTGCATGCTCTGTACCCCCTTTACATGAGTTTTGGAGAATTTCAGTCAAATTAATATGCCTTTCATTATCAAATTGAAGTGTCTTTTAGCCCATAGAGCATGTAGATGTGATGATAATGGGAAGCTCTCAGTAAGGCAAGCATAAAGCACCTGGAGGCATTGTAATGTACATTATTAAAATGTACTGCCCTCAGTACTGCCCACCTACCCCTCTTTGTTCCACCTCACTATCAGGATAAAAAAAACATTAGTGCTTGCAAAGCATCATGTAAAAGTGTTCTGAAGTTGGGACTGGTGTTGCATAGCAGGGATTCCACCAGGGACTGCCATCCTGTCTGTGCCAAGGAGCTTCCACAGGACAGGCCACTAGCACAGAGCAAGTCCATCAAATTATAGCTGCACATCTGCAAGGGGGAAGCAGACCTTGCTCTTGCTGTTTCTGGTGCTTTCCACAAGCACTCCAGCAAGTCTTCTTGGGTTAGATGTATTGTCTGGAACAGCTTTCACTTGGTCACTTAGTTTACATTGTCTTGCATGAAAACAGCACCGCTGCTGCCTCGGGGCTCAGCACTGGGACAGTGCAGGCTCCAGTGCTGGTGGAATTCTCTGGGGAATGTCTGCCATGGGAAGGAAGAAGTTCTCAGCTGGCATCTCTGAACCTCATCCTTTCCTGGGATACTTAAACTGGTTGCCTGTATTTTTGTTCTCCTAGCATATACCCCCACCCCAAAAAATGCCTCCCAGAACAAAGTATCCTAAGCTTGAATGTCTAATTCTTCTCTCAGCTTCTGTGCTCAGCTCTGCTTTGATTTCACTGCATTCCCTCCTGCTGTGTGCTGGGATAAACAGGAAGATCAGGCCCTGTGTGTGTTCATTTTCTTTGTGATCTGATTTATGCTGCTTACATCTATTGCTGACTTCAGCCCTCTCATTGCGAGCCAGCACAGTTTAGGAAATGTTTAGGAAATGTTCTCCCTGGCTTCAGCTGGTGGCAGAACAGCAACTGAGAAAGTTTCCCTGCATGAGTCCAGCACTCCATTCCAGTCTTTATTGGAGACTGAATCCTGCTCCTCCTTTCACTCATCCTTTTTTGAGCTATAGAGATCTCAGCAAATACTCACCATCCTCTGTTGTCTAAAGTCCTGAGTTATTGCCTGCTCTACTTTTCTGAACTAAATGGGGATGGAGTAATGTGTATTCTTTTGAAATCAGGCTGTATTGACCACTTAATTCCTGAATAACCATAACTGATTCATCCTGCACCTTTCAGTGTCTTTTGTCTTTCTTGCCTTGTTCTTTACCCACATGGTTTTCTCTGCTAAGGAAACAAATTCCTAATGAGGAACACTGAGCTGATTCTACTGTCAATTTTCCCAACTCCATACTAGTGTAATTTCAGTGTTTTACATTAATGATATGTTCAAATATAGTGATACTTCTGAGGATTTTTGAGAGCAAGAAGCATAAAGGACCCTAATCCTGGGACTGATTTCCAAAGGAACCCCACAAATGGAAATAATGTCTAAAAAGGGCTATTTTGACATGGGGGAAGATTCATTACCCAGTGCTAACAGGTATCTGAGATTTCAGCTCTTTTATAACCAGCATTTCAGTATCCATCATGTAACAGAACCATGCTCCTGTTTTTAACAGACTAGAAAATGTGGAAGTATCTGGCAACTAGTAAATGAGTCACACGTTATTTCTATAAGATATCTGTCTCAGCTGACACCACCTCACTCAGAATATATTTCTGATGATGCTTCTTGAAGATGTGCTAAGCTTCTGAAAGTGCCTGTTCATAGCGTGTCTTTTGGAGCTATTTAGAGATACCTTTAGAATTAATTTATGTTCTCATGAATTTTGTCCTTTGGCAGTTGCCCTTCCTTCAGAAATCTGTCATGGAAACGTTTGTTAAGTTTGTGTGTCAGCAAAGTTCATACAAATTCATTTAACTGGTGAAGGGAAAGTTCACAGAGGATTTTTGGTAGTTACTCCAGTGAGGAAATGCCTGTTGTTTGTACTTCAGTTCTGTTTAGGGTCAATTTGTCAAATGCTGAAGATACATAACCAAGGAATGTTAAAACACTTAAAATCAAAGTTACCCTTGTTGATGGTTTTCTTTTACCAGTCTTTCTCTTCTTTGCTAATGGGGTCTTCTAAAGATCTGTTACATCTTAAGGGTGTGAATTAGGATAAGAAAATATTTCCTTAATGACCAAAATATAATGTTTATCCTTATATTTATTTGGTTTAAATCTTTCATTTTTTCCAGAAATTGGAATCCATCTGCTTTGGCAGAGCAGTCCTGAGCTATGAGTAATCTTGTTCTCTTAATCACCTTTTTTGGTTACTGGCTTTTGCTTATTCTTTTTCCTAAATCTATTTTTGAAGGTTTGTCATCATCAAAGGCTTGGTGTTTATCAGCTGATTGCATTTTTCTGTATGTTTTGTGTAAAAAGACAAATCTCAGCCCTTCCCTCAGAGGGGGTGACAGAGCTGAGTTCATTGTCAAGGTAAGTTGGAATTCTCTCACTGGGTCTGTGAGCTCATGGCATCTAGGAAAAATACTGCTCAGTGTCAGTCAGCATGAAAGAGCCTTCATTTTCCCACCTCTCAGGAAACATTTTTGACTTTCTCAGACTGAAAAAAAAAAATGTTCCCTGGGATGCTGGAAAACTCTGACATGTTTGAAATGAAGTCCCACTGGAGAAGAATCTACCAAACACAGAGACTTGGTTGAGGTTTGTATTTCTTTAAGAAAGATATTTTGTCAGGTGTGGCTTCTCAGGAGAGAAGAGCTGCACTTGCTGATTTTTCAGTGGAATTTCCTGTTCTCTTCCTACTTTTTTTTTTTTGAAATTGACTCTATATTTGGAGATAAAGGTATAGTCCAAAGAAGATCAAGCTGAGCCCAAATCCTGTGCTTTAGAATGTGATTAAAGAGTTGCATTTCCCCAAACAACCATGTCACAAGATGCCAAGTGCAAAAGGCATTAATCATCCGTACCTTATCTCTATGAAAAGCCATCTTCAAAGCAGAAAGGAGGAGAGTTCTACCCTCTAGAGATAAATGGCATATCATAAATAGCGAGAGGCACTCAGATACTGTGATTATGAGCTCTATAGAAATGCCTATAAATTATACTAGGGGATGCCCAGATACTACAGCTTACTTATGAAAATAAATAAAGCCCATAAAAATTTGACAAGATGCAAGCTTCTCTCCCATATGAGGACATTTCACTTTCCTTTTCTGCTTTCTGTTTGGAGGGTTGGACCTGTTGTGCAGGGTCTAGGTCCTCATCCTTCACTTGCAGTCTCCTGAGAAATAATAAAATCTATGTAAAATAACATGAAAGCACTGAGGTCAGAAATTTTTTAAAGGTGTACTTATCTGTGCATTCTTTCCAAATTTTGAGTTTAAAATAAGAAAATTGTAGCTAGGCAGAAACTTTTGAAATCTGAAATTTGAGAGTATTTGAGAGTGTGGATTCTGGTATGACAGAGGCAGATTTGGTGCTGACTTCGGTGGGAGTGAGACAAAGATTTCACAGAGGTGCTCATAGCACTAATGCATTTGCTTCTGGTGAACACCCTACTTAGCTGCTGGAGACCTGCACCAGTCCTGCAGCAAGAACAACATCTAAAGAAAAAGCATTGATTAGAATTGCTTCTTTTTGTATGTAATTTTTTTTTTCCTTGCCAGTTTTTCACTGTTCTAGTTCTGGTTAGTTTTGCTTTCTCATAAAACATTTTTCTATTAGTACTGTTCTCTGATAAGCTACAGGTAATTCTTGATATTGTTTATATGATGAGCAGTTCAGGAGGTCTGCAGTTTTGTTGGTAAGGTCTCAGAATTACCCTGCTCTGTGATCAGCAATGTTAGTGAGTGCTGCCAGTGGGGAAATTTGGTTGTAATGTGGATACTGGAGACCAAAAAAAGTACTGCAGTGAACTGAATAACTTTTACATTTTAAATATTATTTGAACAGACATTACTATGTTGGCCTAACTCAGTTTGGCATGTTTCTAGAGGGGCATATAGAAATCACAACTGTCTCTTTTGTACAAAGACAAATGTTTCGCAGTAAATTGCCACAGATTTTTTTCAGGTCTAAGCAAATCCTTTTAATCTCTCTTCTGAAAATCCACTATTTCATTTGAAAAAGACATTAATGTTCAATCATCATTTGGTATAGGGGATGAAAACTTGCTTTTATAGCCTCCATTTTTTTTTCCATGGTTGCTTGTAAATGAAGGACTAAGGAAATGGCCAGTGCACAAATCCAGGTTTACTGGTGTTCTTAATAATGTGCAGTGCTCTGGAACATCTTAGGGTGTGGAATTCCTCTTGGATAATGCTCTGGGGCCTACTGAGAACATGTGTGCTCCATATAGGTATGGGGATTTTATTTTAAACTCACTGAGTTTCGGTTTTACACTTCAGCTTCAAAGGCGATGAGTCCCTCAGTCAGGTTTTGAGGAAGACATTGCTGAGAAAATTAAATTTTTCTGTCTGTTGGAAATAATCTAGGCACAAGCCTAAAGTCTGTCTGAGGTGTTGTTTCACATTGTTTCATTGTGGCCCAGATCCTGCAGGTTTCCTCCTCAGGATGCAGTGCTGAGCCCTGGCCATGTTCTGCACACAGGAAGGAGCTGCTGTCCTGAGTGCCTGAACTGCTTTGGTTCTCTGGTGTGGTCCTGGCATCTCCTTCCCTTGGGAAGGAGAAAATTGAACTGAGGTGGAAAAAACGGAGCTTTTCAAGTAGTTAGAACAGGTTTATTTGTAACTTCTTTTTTCCTATAATGATAAAATGAAAGACTTTGAAAAGGTGTTTGATTAAATGCTCTTGAGATTTGTTTAAGATGTAGCTATGAGAATTGAAGAAATGTGTGCCTACCTGTGCTTCTTTTGCCAGGCTTAAAAAAAAATTAAAAAAAGCTCTAAAGCTTTCAAAACTTGTTTTGTTTTGGTTAAAGTATCTGTGTGTCAATGAAGTGCAAAGTTCACTGAATTCCTGCTGAAGATGGTGTGAGTTGATGGGTGTGGAAATGTGTCCAAGAGCAGTAGATCAAAGCTTCCCAGGAATACCTGTCCTTCTTAGGAGCTTGAAAATTAAGTTGTTTCTATAACAGCTTTTCCTCTTCTTTGGATGTGTCTGCTTCTTGATTTGTGCTATTTTGAAATTAGCCAAAAAGTTCATGAGTTTGTTTAATGACACAGAAGGAAACTCCAGATGTAATTTTTTTTTGAAATCTTAATTGTTATGTGATGTTGATAACTAAAAATTGATTTTTCTGCTCTAGGCCTCAGATAAGAAAAAAATTTAAGTGAGGTTATTGCTGCTATCTTTTTTGAAGACCTGAAAATGCCTGTTCTTAGGAATTGTTCCCTTTGTCAGTATATAAGAGTAAGTGAAATTGGAAGAAAAAGAAATGTGGAAGTTCCCAGTCTTTAAGTTATTTCACTCTGGACCAGACTGTCAAATTGCCTGATGGATCCAAAACAAAGAGCCATGCTGTGAAAACATGTGAAAGACAAAAAGAGGTTAAAAGATTTTCTGGGATCTCTGCACATTGAATAGCCATCAATTCTGTTAACAGAATGGCTCCTGGAATATGTCTGAAGTTGCTGGTGAGAACATGGTCTCTCCCCTATGATTAAATTCTCATCTTTGCCCAAATGGTTGAAAGGGCAACTGTCTTAAACCTTTGAACTTTATTTGTAATACAAGACTTCAATTAGATAAAAGACAATAATTAGCAAATCTTTTATCTTAGGGCATAATTAAATCTTTAAGGCAGGACATCTTAATCAATGACTTGTAATGACAAGTTCATAAATAAATTAATTCTTCCAATGAGTGTCTGACAGAAATCAATGAGTGTTAAAAGAGATTCAGGATGGGGGGACACCACTATAGAAACACTGTAGCTCAATTACACTTGGTTTAAAGATTCTCATCCATAAAGTATTAGCTTGTTCAAAAGATGATGTATTATTTAAAGAGAGATCATTAAAATACTAACATCTAATTTTGTAGAGCCTTTTTTGGAACTTCCATCTTTACAATTATAAGTATTTCATCATGGTTATGATTAGATTTTTGTATAAGCTCTCTACAAAAACAGTCAGTTTGGCTGATTTGCTCTCCTTGTTGAGTCCGAGTGACAAGTCCCATTACTGAAAGTAGAACTTGTCTGAGCAGATGTTGTGTGTAACCTCCACTTCACTGGTAAGGATCTTCCATCCAGCTTAAAACTTGTATAATTGCCTCAAGACCTTAAATGTTCCTTCTCAAGAGATTCATACATTTCTATTCATTTAACCCTTTATACCACAGCAGAGTACATGGCCATTAACTTTGGGGTTTTCTGTTGGTGTAGGAATGGTAAAATGAGGACACAAGAGAAAGCCACAAGGGATCTTGTTCTGTTTGAGGGCTGTTGTGACCAGTGTAACCTGAGAGGTGTCAAGCCCTGGAAGCTGCCCCTTGCTGCAGGGAATGCAGCAATGGCATGATTGCTGCAGAGGTGTTGGTGGAAATTCCACTTTTCTGATATTATAACAGTAGTGTTGCTTCTAGGTGGCACTACTAAATACCCTGCTCTGCCTCCTGTCTCCCACTTATCCTGGCCACCTGGTTTTTGTTGACCCAAACTTCATGCTACTTATGTGCAGCTCTTAGTCATGACTCTTTCCTTACTTATTTAAATATCCCATTAAGTGTTTAAAAAAAATGTAGCAGCAAATAATGGCAGTTTACCTCACTTTTATGAAGCTTTTCCTGTGGTTTGTGGCATTTAGAGTATCTCTGACAATAAACAATCAGATTTTGAATGTTTGGTACACCTAAGATGAGAATAAGTGCTGTAACTCTTGATTGAAGCTTTATCATCCTTAGACAAAGGAACTTCAGACTGTCAGAATAGGTGCTAAATCACTTTTGTTGCATTTACCAAGCATTCCTATGGATTTCTCTCTGTATATCACCTGAGCTCCCTGATTAAAAACTGCAACTGGTCTTGAGCATGCTGAGTTTTTCCATGAAGCCTGGGCTGCCTGCTGCCAGCAGGCTGGGAGCTGTGGTGCCCATGATGTGTCTGGCAGAGCCACAGCAGCTGAAAGGCTGCTCTCGTATTTGGTTTGCCCGGCAGCCAAGAGGAAGAGCTGTTTGGCCAGTCTGCACAAATAGGGCTGGTCTGGTCACAGCCAGTTCCACTCCACCTGGAAGAACCACCAAAACTAGACTAAACATGTGGAGGAGATCCTGTGGTGGAGACAAGGTGGGGAAGGGAGCTTAGGGTGTTGCAGTGGAGAAAGATCCAGGACGTGCTGGAGCTTGAGGGTAGGGAGGAAGGCAATGTGAGCAGGAGCAGAGGAGGCTGCATTCAAACCAGAGGAGACAAAAGCATGGAAAACTGGGCTATGTTAGACTGCTGCTTTGATCTCTTTTCTAACTTAGGGGATAAAAAAACCTCATTAGTTTTATACTGCCCCAACAGTATTAATTAAACAATTGCACTTTCTCCTAGTGTATTAATGAGCTGCACTACGAATTTATTTTGGTTTTGAATGGGAAAAATCTGCAGCTTCTAGAATGATCAATTCTTTCTGTTGTTGTGTGAGGCCCTGAATATCAGATGAAGTTGAAATGTTAGCGATTTCCTATTTGAAACCTGTTAAACAGCACAACAGATGGAAAGTTCTGCTCAGGTTATGAGTGTCCAGATCTGTCGCTGATTAAAAAAAAGGGTAGCATGTGCTGGTGGCTGGTGTTGATGGATATCTCTGTAGCATAATAAAACAGGTCTCACATCCTCGTAATTCAGTAACTCTGCCCCTGACAGACACTATCTGCTGCCCCTCACACCTTGTAAAGATCAGTTGCTATTCATGTGAAACTGGGTTAAGGCTCAGAGCATCCTTGGACAGATTTGTTCACAGCCTGGGTGCTTGCTGCTCTTCAGAAGGATGATAGGAATCTAAACCTCTTGCCTCTTTGGATGTACTCTCCCTTCAGAGCTGTCATCCAGGTTGTCAAACTTATCCTTAGCAAGCTTCAGCTTTGAAGGTCCTTTTACCCACCCTGTAACGTTCCTGTCCATCCCATTATGCCCTGTCAATGAGGGTGTTTTTGTATTTCATTTGAAGCAGTTTAAGAGTACTTTGCTGAATTCCTTCAAGGGAATTTAAATAGCCCTAATGACTATATTACCTTACAGGCTTTTAAATGTTTCTCCAGCTGCCTGACTCAATGCAGTATAAATTGTGAGCCTTTCCACAGTAATCTCAGCATTTGTTTAGGAGTTAAATATTAACAGATTTTTTTATCTTTCAGACAGTATTCTCTGCACCTGCTTAATTTGCTGCAGGATATGTTAGAAGGAAATGTTGCTGTCTTTTCAAGTGCTCTGGGTTTTGTTTTCTGTATGTCTTTACATGAGGTCAGTTTGAAGAAGCCTTGGACTGAAACACTTGTTATCTTGCAAACATGATTCTGCCCAGTAAAAATCTGGGATGGGGAAGGAGCTCCCAACTGTACAGATAAAGTCAAGGGGTGGGTTTGTTGCAAACAGATTAATTCAATGTGATGCCCTGTATAAGGCTTCAAAATTACTTTCAGTGTCTTTTTCAGCATGCCAGTACTTTAGGTCATCCAGAAGAGAGGAAAGAACCAGAAAAAATATGAATTAAAGAAATAAATCATGTAGATGGGCTAAATATTGGAAGCAATGTGGGTGGCTAAGCTAATATAACAGACATATCTTAGGTATTTTTATTTTAAAGACAAAGACAGTCTGCCTCCCACACATTTCAAAATGAATCTCAAATGTATTTTTATAATTTACAATTATTTCCGTCAGAGAATAATAGAGATTTGATGCCTGGGGTAATTAATGTTCTGTGATGTCTATTATAATAGCTATTTTAAGTGTAGGAAATACCCTAATAAGAAACAATTTGCTAGTGTGCTGATCTGGTTGATTTTTATCATAGCTTTCTCTGTACAATAACAACTGGAAGATATGACAATAGATATTTTGATTAAACTCTTAAGTATCAGATAAAACTTGGGCAAAGATAAATCACTTGAAAAAGAATATTTAAAAAAAATCAACCCCCTTCATTTTCTGATGTTTATTTTTACGCTATCTCTGTTTTAAAATATTCGGTGACTTCTGCTAGATATAGTAAATGATTAATTGCAATGCTTTGAAACTAATTAAAACCCAAAACATGTTAAATGTCTTTTAATGAAAGAAGTATATGGTGAAGGAAGACTGTAGTTTATAAGGAATATTTTACTGGTTGTAGATCTATGTATTTCTGAAGTTATGTATTGAAGTCATTACAAAATATTGGACTCAAAATTTCCTTTTCGTACTCTTCCTGGTTTCCCCTCTCCAAAGTCTTCCCCCTGCTCTCCTCCAAGCTGAAAACCTGTTTTGTTTCGTTATTTCCTCCCCAGTTTCTTGTTTCTGATGTGGAAATTGCAGCTGCAGTGGCTTTGTCCCCCCTGCTCATTCAGCACATATCGTTCTGTCCTTTGTCCGTAGTGCTTGAGGTTTTTTCTGCTGGATCTTATACCTCTCTCTTCCTCCTCTACTTTCCTGTATTCATTACCTTGTTAGACTTGTTTGCTTCCTCCTGTAACTGCATTTGGTGTCTGTGCCCCATTCAATATTACCTTTCTTCCTTGTGCTTGTATTTTCTTGAAGGTTTTATTATATTACACTTTTTTTACAAGCTCCAATTCAGCCAAATTCTCAAAGAATCTAGTGTCATCCTGAGTACAGCTACTCACTTTCAGATTTCTGGGATTTGTGAGCTTGAGTTATTTTAAAAGGAGTTATGCTGTACTTTATAGATGCCTTTCACAAGTAAGTTTTCTCTTTGTCTGCCATGTTATCATATTTTTCCTGATGATTTTGTTGTCTGATCATTTCTATTTGTATATGTTGGTTTGGTTTTGGTGTTTTATTTTTATAGTGCTCAGCCTCATATTTTCATCCAGTCTACTTCTATCCAGCTTTTCTAAAGCAAATGCCATGCTTTCCTTAAGTCTCCAATTCCAAGTCTTCTCACTTCAGCTTCCCAATCCCAAAACTCCCATGGTGGCACTTCTTACCAGAATTGTGACTTAAATTGCAAATTGACTGGCAGTATGCTTTGATTTTTCCCAGCAGGGCAGTAAATGTATCACCCTGCTGCAAAAATTCTGACCTCAGCATTTCCGTATTTGTCTACAAGCTATAGACCAGGTATGCAATGCAGGATACTTGGTGCAGAGATTTAAATTTTTGGTGTCAAAATAAGTATTTCTGAAAGAGTTTCCATTGGCTCCCTGTAAGATTTTTCTCAGATTGTCAGCTCCTGGTATGCTGAAGCTTTGCTGTGTCACTGGAAGGTCAGGCTGTGCCTGAAACTGCAGTTACAGTTAGCTTTTGAAGGTGTTAGAATCTGAGCCAGCCCAAAAAACCTGTTTCCTCTTAAAAAATATTATTCCTTCAATTCTGTTTGCTTGCGTTTTCAAAAATTAGAAAAGAGATTTCAAAAACTGATTTGGTTTAAAGTGACCATTGTAATAAAAACACTGGTGAGTTTTTGCTGTGTCTTCATCCATCTGAATAAATGATGTGACAGTTGAGTGACTTTTCGTTTTGAAGTCTCCCTTCCCTCTCTTTTAGCTCTCAGTCCTCGATGCACTTTTAGACTTTGCCTGCCCTTAGCCTTGTACCTAAATCTGAGGACTTAGAGCAGTCCTTAAGAACTTCTAGGCACTTTGGATTTTGGGAGGGGGGTGGTGGTGCTGTGTTTGTGTCGTGTTTTTTGAATTATTTTTTAATTGCAAGTGCAAGGATGCCCAGCTGTGCAGCAGGGCAGTGGCTGTGTTAAAGTCACGGCCACGGCGCTGCTCCGGCAGCATCAGCTCGGATAAATGTCAGGGACTTCCTTCCCTGCCAAGCCTGAACTGAGGATTGGCTTTCATTTGTGAACTCAGGGCTCTGGGGCTTCTCAGGGAATTATGTGCTTTCATTTTCATTTTTCCAGGATGGGAAATCAGCACTGCTTGGGAAGGGTTGGCATATTTAACATCTCACCCCCAATCACAGTGCTGCCAATATATGGGAGTCAGCTTAAATATATCCTCCTACGAACTACTGAGGGACTGGTGCTAAATGTTTGTTTTGGCTTAAAGGGGCACTGCTGAGATGTAATCACAGGATGATTTTGTTTCAAATTTTCCACTGAGTGCATAGCTTTCTGGCTGACTTACTTGGCTGTGTGTTTCAACAGATATATACATATACATGGTTATCCAGTGGTCTACATGAAATATAACAACATTCCCTTTGCACGTTGTTAATACGTATTTAGAAATGAATGGCTAACTTAAACAGTCCCTTGCAGATGTTATGAAAGTGCTCTGAGTTAGAAAAAAATTAAAAGATAGGGAAAAACTGAATGTACTTGTAGTTATTTGTGGATTTTGCTTGTCTTTTTTAAGGCTCATTTCTGGCTTTAAATGCTCTCTCTGGTTTTGGCTCTTATGCAGCTGTACAGTGGTGCCTGTGCATGAGCATTTACAAAGCATCAATACAGGGCAGTGGCTTCTCTTTTAATAATTACAAAATTGTAATATATTTTTCTGGTAGAGAACAACTAGGGCTCAGTGGAATGTGTGACTTTTTGGTGTTCTGTAATGGCCCTCAACATTACAACTCCACCTTCTGGCCTTGGAAAGTAAGGGCTGGGTGCCTCATTGCCTATGGGAGGAGATTTTTTAATGCAGATTAACAGCAAGGGCAGAAGAGAAGTCAAATTCTCTAGTAGTGCTGAGAAGTTGTTTTTCTTGTTGTGAGTTTGCATTCATCTTCAATCTGAGCATGGCAGTGACCTGGACTAGTCTGTCAATACAGTATTTGCCATTTTCTATGATGAGCTATTAAGATTTGTAAATCACTTAAAAAGATTTGACTTCAGTTCTTGATTTAGGCTCTAACTTTCCTAGCACTCAATCTCTTCAATATTGAGAACTGAAACAAAAAAACTTGAAGAATCCACACATAAGTCTTTCTACAGAGCACTATCAAATGGATGGAATCATATTTTTAAAGAAGTCAAGGTCTCTAATGACTGGCATTAAAAGGGTAGGCCCCATAAGCAGTTCAAGGTTATGTTCCTTGTGATATTTGCCTTAGCTTAGTCAAGAATTGAAGCAGAATAAGAATAAATTTATCTCTATAGCAAAATATGAACATGCATAAGGAAACTTGGCCCTTGAATTTGGAATAGATTGTTAAGATATCAGTGCCCTTGAGACCAGTAAGATCTGCTCAAGAAACACCTAATTTCAAATGTCCTTTCTAGAGCTTTATTTATTCATTAAGTTTTGGTTATATCCTTGGTCATCTTTCAGTCTTTCTGCCTGGCTTGTGGTAGAAAAAACCCCTGGGTATGTGGGAGGAAAAGATGAATTGAGAAGTGGAAGAAGACTGTCTTGTCCTTTCTTTCACAAAGGATGAGTCTGTTCTCACTTCTAAGTCAAGCAGCAATAGAGTGACACTTTCCCAATTACACTCTCCACGCAAGTGATGCTATGGCTACCACATGGTGGTTCTATAATTGTGAGGTGATGATTGTGTGATGCCAGCTGGGAGGCAGAAACGAGGTTAGGCAATGCTGAACTGGAGGGGAGGGGTGCCCTGACGCAATCTGCTCATTGCCTGGGAGCTGGTGGAGCCAGGCAGCCTCCCTCCAGAGACCTGGCTCCACAGGAAAAATGCTGCTCTTGTTCTTCCAAGTAATAAAAATAGCAAGAATTAGGTTTGGGGTGGGTTTTGGTTAGTTTATTTTCTAGTATAGCTCTGCTTGGCTGTAGATAGTGATGCCCTGATAGAAGAGAGCTCAAGGGCCTTGCATTGCCAACACTTCCAGCTCTGTGCTTCCCTCAGCTGGGAAAAGGAGTGAAAACAACTAAACTCCAGGCCTAGGTTAGGTTTTAGATGTATTTCCAGCTTCTTTGGAATACTGCATATGGCTCAAAATCTTTTGATGTATTTTGAGTAAAAATTGGTAGTTTGTTGTCCTGCAAAATATGACCTATTTCTCTAATAAACACCATCTGAAAAGACTGTGGGGATGCCTATGGGACAGCATCTTCATGTCAGCTAAACTGGTAGGAAAGAAGATCTGCTGAACAGCTTTTGGGATTTGGACTATTTTTTGACTTTTTTTTTTTTCTTCAAAAATCATTGGAGAGGAAAGATGTGGACAGGAATAGATGCACACTCCCCTCTAAGAGACCACAACAGAACTCTGAGGTGCTGATGTACAGACTTACATTTGTTAATGTCCCAATCATTTTGGTATCTCATCGTAGAGGAGCTCGTGTATTAATAAATACTCTTTGGCCACTTTAAAAGATACAGAGGTCAGCTGAGTCATCCTGGCTTTGAATTCGTTTTCCCTGGTAAACTTCATGAAACTTGATGGCTCTAAAGCAGCAATTAGTCAAATTAGAATTCAGAAATAATTAAGATTTGATAGAATACACAGACTTTCAAGATCTATAAACCTGAGTACTTCTGACTTTATGGGCTTGAGCCAGGCACAGATGCAATTGCTGAAGTGCCTCCAACAATTCATTACTCAGGTATGAAATATGGGCACAAAGTTTAGGTAGGGGATTGCTGATGATAAAAATCTACAGTTGACAGTACAGCCTAAATTTTGGAATTTGGCTCAAACGTACCCCACCTCTAGCAATAGTACATAAATTCTTAGGGAAGTGAGCTGGTGATACAGCTATATTACAGTAAGCAAAAACCCTGAGGGTGGGACTGCTGCCATTGGCTTCAGCGGAGCCAGAAAGTATTTCCTCATCCCTTTTACATGGAAATTAGGGTTGGCCATGAAGTCAGTCCTCCATCCCTCTTCAAACTTGGGGCCACTAAAGCTCAACCACAGAGATGTGACTGGTGTTCCTCCAGAGAGGTGCTGAGCTGTATCACAGGTGTGTAGGGAGGGGCTCAGCTGCCAGAGGAATTGGTCAGCAGGCAACTGTTCTTTCAACCCTGCTACATCTTCACAGGCAGGAGGGAAGGGGTCTGGACCCAAGAGTGTGTAGTTTTGACCTGAGTGGGTCCCAGCAGAGACTGACCTGTGTGGATGCAGATCTCATCATTCAGGTCCATGCTGGATGGCTACAGAGACTGTAATTTTTGATATAATAGTTGTTCTTATGAGAGTTATGATGCTTTGATGTTGGCCCTTAGTATCAGCAGAGTGTGCTGGTAGTACCTGAATGACTTACCTAAATTCATATAAGAAGCTGGTGGTGCTGCAAGAACAGCTTTAACTCAGATTCTCTGGGATTTTAGGTTATTGTAAGCCCCAGACCTTGCTTCCTTGCACTTTCTTTCAGGCCCTGTCTTTATCAGTGACTTCTGCAGCTGGCTGAAAGCAGGATTTACACAAAGCTGAACTGCGTTCTAATACTTGCTGTCACTTTTGGAAACCCTCAAAATTGTGACTTTTTCCAGCAACGTAACTGGAGACATTAAAATCAACGAAGGAAACAGTTAATAGACTGCAGGGCAATCGAAGGGCTTTGGCTCCTACAGCAAAATATTAACGGCTGTAATTTGACCTCTTAGCCAATTAATTTTGGCCAGTGTAAAATTCCATACACTAAATCTGTTTACGATACTTCACTATTCTAGGCATCTGATACTGTGCCAAGACCTTAATATGTCTCTGAACAGAGGTCAAGTCATGGCCTTAAAACGAAGACTTGAAATATAAGCTGTGTGTGGGTGGGTTGCCTTATGTCCCTAAGGGGCTTATGAGTTCCTTTTCTATTGCTGTATGATCTGAAACTCTGGTCACTGCTCTCTGTATTACCTTCTTGTGTTTCTTAATCAAAATAAATCCATTTTGCAGCTCAGAAATGACCCCTCTTTTTTGCAGTTTGTCCATGCCATTGTTTTATACCACATGGTTCTGGTTAAGCATGCCAGCAGTTACCTGTTGTCTCTGTTGTACATCTGTTAAAAAACTTGTCTTTGATAGATTTCCTCCACAAGTCTAAGTTGTGTCCATTTTGTACTTTGGGGTGAAACAGTTGTATCCTGGTCATTCTGCCTGTGCTACCCAGTCATTTAACACTTTACTTTCCCAGCTTTAGCTTTTGGGCCTGGATTTCTCGCTGTTAAAATATATGAACACCAGTGAAGTAGTCTGCTTTTTATTAGAAAACAATAAAAATGTATGTTCTTCCTTCCTGTTTTCAGAGTGAATTGTTTGTCATTGCACAGCAACCCATGGCAAGTTTTTTTAGATTCCAGTGAATGCTGGTTAGTTCTGCATATATATATATACTGATTGGATTAAAGCCTAGTTCAGGGTTGGGGTTTTTTGTTGGTTTTTTTTGGTTTGTGCCAAGCTGTACATAACTGTTGTTAGGTTATGAATCAGCTGAATGTAAGTTTGTGTTCTGTGAAACACCATATCCCCAATGCAGCACCATATTCCCAGTGCCTTGGAATGGTGCAGCTCATGGTAACAGGCTCAGAGCAGGCAAAGCCTAAAGTGCATCATATTCTGTTCAAGTTGTCTGACTTCCAGCAGAAGTCTTGGACCACTGCTTTTTCCCCCAGAACCAGCTGACATGTGTTTCATATCATAACAGAGCAGTTTTCTGAGATACTCTATACCTCATGTGTCATTCTTTTATTAAAATCTACAGTTGGCATGTTCTGCATGGACTTTTGTGCAGGCTGGAAATCCTGTGCACCTAAATTAAAGGTGTGCCAAGTAGCCTGAAGATAATGTAAGCATGAAGTATCTGCTGTTCCACATGCATGGATGTATTAGCAATCATGCCTGAGACCTTGAGAAGCAAAAGAAAACAAAGGCTAACAAAACTGAGTCCGTGTCCAAAATTTTTGAAACTTTAGATAATGAAATAAAAAAATGCATCTGTCTTATTACAATTTGGATTTTCTTCTGAAGCACTTAGGGATCTAGAAGTGCTGAAAACAAATGATAATCCAGTTGGATTCACCCACTACTGAATGCAGATTAGGATTAACTCAAGTGTAGGAATGGCAGATGACTGATAATTACCTGCCAATTAGTGTGCCCCAGTTAAATGGCAAAGTAGAACATCCATCAGGGACTGACCTGTATCTCCTTGCACAGCACCTGATACAACTATTGCTTTAACAGCAACCACTACAATTACTTGTCTATTATATTTTCTTTTATCTGTTTCCCATTATGGAAGATATTACTGTTTGAAAGATCAACTTGAAAGGCTTATAATGAAGAATACCAATAATAAAGCATCTAAACCTGGTACCAGGAAAAGAAATTTTAAAGCCAAATCTTTGATTTGCTTAAGCCTGATTTATGTTTAATTCAGTGGAGATAAATTGGTTTGCCAGAATTCTGGTACTTGACTAAAATGATTTTTTTTTTTTTTTCTGGAGGGGCTGGGGGATGATGGTGAGGGGGGTGGGGAGTGAAGAGACCAAAATTAAAAAAGCACAAGAACAAATTGCCTAGTCATTTCCATTTTGAATTTACTTAGCCATTAAAACAAATGAGATTGTCTTTGTGTGTGATATATAGTTCCCAGCTGATGTAAAGTGTATGAAAATAGTTAATGGCATAAAGAAGAGAAACAATAGGGCTTTATATTATGTAAGGAGATTGTCTTTGTAAAGCTGTTCCCTGGGTACTGGCAGGTGGTGTTGAATTTTGCATACCTTGTGTACTTGAAAGAATAAGCTTTTAGGTGGAAGTAAATTGCAAAACCCTGTGTAGCAAAGGTTGCTTTTTGGAGTGGAAGAAGTTAGTCAAATTTCTCAGTCCCCAACTGGAGCTCTAGAGGGTGAATAAGGCAGCAGGACTGAAGCTGGACTAACTAGATCATAAATCTTGTAGGAAATTATGCTTGCATTAAACTTGTTCATTTTGGGGTTTATTTTGTAACTTTCTTGGTGCAGACCACCAGCAAAGTTTGGACTGGAGTGTGCAGGCTGAAATGCTGTGTTATCTGGGAGGATTTGGGAGGAGTGTTCAGCTCAGCCCAGCTGTCAGAGTAGAACCTGTGCCTCAAAGCCTTGCTGTGCTCCTGATGTCGAGGGACGAGACACATCAGGCTCCTTCTGCCACCCTTGCACCTCACTCTGGTGTGCTACACAGGAGTAAAACTCCATTGAGTGGGCTTGTACAAGGTGTGGGCTATCCCAGTATTTCAGGATAGGACTTAATCGAATTCCTTTTGGTAGGGGCAGGAGGAAAGGGGGAGAACACAGATCATGCTTTTCCAGCTTGAATATTCGAGGTTTCTTCAGTCCTAGGAAAATTACCTGGAGTTTTGTAAGGTGTTAAACCAGAATGAACACTAGATTGGTTTTTCTTTTTCTAATGCAACAGTCTTTTCCAAGAGACCAGCAGATGGTAGTGTTTGCTTTGTAATCACAACTGTGAATTCATGGAAGGGGCTGCTCGTTTGGCATAGGTCACTCAAGGACTGCTCAATATGGAGTAGAATTAGAGAATTATAAGGAGCAATATTGGTTTAAGCAAGCAGAAAGGAAGGAGGGGAGCCCATCCATAATCTTCAGCCAAGTGGGACAATAAAGGACTCAGTGGAGCAGAGGCTTGGCCCATGTACTGCAGATAAGCTGCCTGGAATTGCAGAAATATCGCAGGTGATTAAAGCAAAAAGTCAGGGGACAACCTGAAAATGTTCTGTCTTTTGCAATAGCAGAAGTTACTGTTCAACTGCAGTGCTTTTCAGAAATGTCAGGCATGACATGATTTTGTTGTTTAAGTGGGATGCAGAGTATCTCTTATTGCACAAAGTTTTGTTGGCAAGTGGATAGAGCACAGAGGTGATGGATTGAGGAGGTAAAATTAGCTGCTGACATGTGGTCTTGGGCAACTCTTTTCACCACAGGTTCCCTTTTTGCAGGCAAGGATGAAATTACTGATAACCACTGTCAGGTTCTTAGAGTGAAGTAAAACATTACTCAAGAAGATTGTATATTGTTTCACCTGCACATGCCTTTCCTTGACTCTTTCAAACCATTTATTTGGGTCAGTTTGCCTACATGTTTTGAAAGGCCTCATTTTATTCACCCTCTGAACTGGAAAAAGAAATTGTTTCACACAATGTGACACTGCTTTTAAGATTACTTTCTCTTGTGAAGTCTCAATGGTGAGCTTCATATCGGGAGCTTTCAATTCATTTCTGGAAATAAAACAATGGAGAAATACTGCAGAAAGTTAGAGTGAATATTTTGTTTTGTTTTCAAATGAATTAGTTCAAATCTGTGTGTGATAATTTTGGTTTTGTTTTGCTGGAATGTTCTCAGAAATGCTATCAGTTTTGGAAAGCTCATGGATGCAAGGGATTTTTGAGATGTCCAACTAGTAGTAGATGATATTTCCAATTACTGTTCTTAAAGAATACAGGTCTGAGCCTGCATGTGATGTGATCGTTCTCTCAGGACAAGGGGAATGTCAGTCGTTCCAATCTGTCTCAACATCTGGGTGTAAAAAATTTCAGACAGGTGTTTTAAAACAAACTGCTCAATCAATGACCTTCAAATGAAAAAAAAAAGAAAATAAGAGGCAGAATTATATTGTGCATTTTCATGGGCTGGGATAAAGAGCAGAGAGTTTCAGGTGGTTGACCCTGAAGGATAAGAAAATGGAGGATAAGCAAAGGGGAAAAATAAGAACACCTCCTTTTCTTTGCATAAACTGCTCTCATTGTTCAGCTGTGTCATGAAAAATTTTAGTGAAATTAAAAAAAAAAAAAAAATTCATTATTTTAGTAGGAAACTCCGTGGGGGTCAGAGTTCCTCCCTTGGCCTTCTGACCTGCTCTTCCCCTGACCAGCTGACTTGTGTTGTCTTCTGTCTTGGTTCCTGAGAATCCTCTTTTTTTTTGCCTGAGGGACAGATGCCTTTCCCCTGGAAGTGCTTTCTGCACCTGTGAGGATACAGACTGTAATTTCAGAGTGCTGTGTCTGCAGTGTTTGGGTTTTCCTGTGCACTGCACTGTAGGAGGACTCAGAATAAAATGGGTATCCGGGCAGCAAAATAATTTGCTTTCAATGTGATGTACACTAGTGAAGTAGTGCCTCATGGCCTTGGTGCAGACTTTGCTCTAAAATCTACATTTGGGATATTTAATACCCCTTTAAACTGATGTCTGTGTTCAGAATGGGGATCTAAAAGGACAGGTTTGGAACCTTTTTACATGTTCAACAGAAACAGGTTGTGTGGCTCTCTAAGGTGGCCACAAGTAGGCAAAGTCTGGGCCTTGGGACCAGCCCCTTGTGAAAATTTTGAATTCAGTGGAGATTCAAAGGCAAACACCAGCAGCACCTGTGCAGTGAAGGGAGGTGCAGAAGTGAGCAGGTGCCTCACCAGTGGAAATGGATAGGATAACTGGAGATCACCAAGCTTCTTGTGCTCCCTGTGTTGTGTTTCATGGGCTGGGTGGGATTGCAGCACTTGGTGTGAATCATTTTTCAACCACTAAAAAATGAGCTGGTTTTTGTGGGAGAAGACTTGCAGAACTGAGAGCTGATCCTGCTACTTAATAAATATATATATATTATGAGCATATCTGCTTTTAATAATGTTTTATTAGAAATGCATTTTAATTGTTTGAGGAGTCTGTTTTTAAGCTGCAAATGACTCCTGTAGAATTTTGCTGAGATGGCTAGAGGCCATTTTTATTGCAACACACTTCAGTTTTGCCTGGTGTATGTTTGTCAGAGTTTTAGGTTTTTGTTAGTATTTATATTGTAGTGTTTAATCACTCAGTTTTTGGTTGCATGTAACAGGGATGATTTCATTTGAGTATTCAAACACTGAATTACTGCTTCAGCACTGCTTTTGACACCTGATATTTGAGTAAATGAGTTAAAACAAGAAGTTAGCTAGGAAAATAGGAGACATTATCCCCCCTTTGCTTTTTATTTTAGATTTTATCTGATGATCATGAGTTCTTTCAGCTGGGCTTCCCTTGTGTCTGAGAAGCCAAGGGTGTGTGGTGACAGAGAGAAGTTCAGTTAAATGAGCAGCACACTCTTGTTTTTACACTCTGGTTTTATGTTATGTGTGAAACACTTCAGTTGCTTCATTTAAAATGTTTTAAAAACATTTTATATACTGCTGTTTAGGAGCTCTCAATTCTGTGTGGATCAAGCAGATATTTGGCTGGAGAGTATTTCACTTTAGCACCGACATGGATTTTAAGAGAAGATCCATAAATATGATGGGGTAGGAAGTGAATACTGGACCTGTAACCTATGTTTTGATTAAAATAAAATATTCAAATATTCAGTGTCCCAGGAAGGCCATAGCTTTCTGTTTTTCCCTGGACAATTAAGGCTTGCATGTGCAGCACACTGTGGTAACCCCACATCTCCCCAGCTGAACAAAATAAACAAGTTAACAGTTAATATTTAGCTAACATTATTTAAAACAAGTGATCAGGACACAATGAGCCCTGTCACTGGCCAGGTTAGAAGGACCCTTGTAGATAATTTTTAATCCAGAATTCCTTAAAAAGTGATAAAACTTGCTATTAAGTGCTATAAGGTAGTTAAATAATTATCATTAATTATTATTAGTTATTATATCATCTGTGGAGAAGGAAGGATACTGGTAATAGGAGGTGAATATATATACCTCTAGAAAACCCATCACAACAGGGCAGATTTAGTTCTGCCTCTTGTCCTGGGCCTTTGTGTGGTGAGGACCCTGGTACTGAGATGGGATCAGCAGGGCTGTGTTTGTGCTTAAGGGAGGGGGAGTGGGTGTGTCACAGTGGCCTTTTTCTGCCACACAGTTCTGCTTTAATTTTCGTTTTACTGGAGTCTTTGGATATGCAGTTATAACCCAGTGGGAATTGTTTTGGTTTCCAGAGTAAGGATAAAGAGTCAAGGTTTAGCTGTTGGCATTGCCAGGAAAAATTTGGGTTTTCTTTTTCTCATAGTCTGAGTTGAAATAAGTAAATTATGGCTGTCATCCCTCACAACTCATGTTACACAAACTTGTTGCAGGAGTGAGCTGCAAGGAGATGCCAGCTGGGGCTATGGCCAGGTCAGAATTCATTTCTCCCCAGCTCTGTCACAAAAAAGTCAATGGCATTTGAATTTGGTTCTGGTGTAACCTCTTGAGACTGACCATTCAGAATTAAAGGGGAATGGGAGCCAGTTTCTCTCTCACTACCTTCACACCTGCTGCTCTCAAAGAGATTCTCCTTTTTCATTATTTTGCTCAATACAAGATGTCCATCAGAGGCCTAAATCTCAGAAATACTGATTTTGATCAGCTAACCCTCCTTTATTTTCAATTACATTCCAGTTGCTGTACACATTTGATTGGCGCTTTTCCCCAGGAACCTAATGCTCAGTTTGGAGTAATGGGAACACAAACCATTAATAAAAGATTAAAGAAAAAGCAAAACACCAGGATTTAAAATTCCAAACATATCTCTGTAGACTGTCTTTATAAAAGGCAGTTTCTTTGGCAGGCGTTGAAATGCAATTCTTCCTACACATTAAATAATAAAATCAGACATGGGAACTTCCAGATTGCTGTGCTGAGCAAAATGGATGTAGTTCTTTTAAGTCCATAAAAGTAAGGAAAATCAGATCTTAAGAACCAAGATCACACTTGATCACAGTTGGAAAACTACAGCATGTTACCAAAACCTCATTAGGCTGTCATAGGCTTTTTTTGTGCATTTTCTTTCCTAGTCTTTTTGATTGCCAAGATATTTGTGTGTAAATATTCTTTTCTAACTCTATTCCCCCTCCTCCTCTGACACTGTTTGTGACAACATGGGGGTTACCATGGGGATTGTGACATGTGATGTCATACACAGCAGGGTGACCTCGGTGAGCCTGCTGAAGGATGGAGATGGACAGAAAAACTAAGGCAGCAAAAATGGAAAAACATGCAGGAAAAATGAAAGAATTTTAACAAGATAAGAGTGAAACACTGGTGTGGTGGAGTGGCTTTTATTTTTTGAAGTTCACCCGAATGAGTATTGTGGCTCAAGTTTTTTGGGTTTTTTTTTGCCTGAAAGGCTCTGGTTTTGGAATATGTGCTGTGTGATATGTATCTAGAGAGAGACCTTTCCTGTACCAAGTCAAGCAATACAAGGTAAGCTTAGAATGAAAATTGTAACTCTATCCCAGCTTCCAGAAAAGGGAGCATTAAATCAGACACTATGACTGCTTAGCACTTCTCTAATGCTTAACACATGGAAATGTTATTGAATCTTCCCAGCACCCCCAAAATGAAAAGCAAGCAGGTGCCATTGTCCCCAGGTAAACTGGTGAGTGTGTGATAACCTAAATGGTAGGTGAGCTCTCATAAAGTGACTCATCAAATCACTGACAGCAGTGGGATGAAGATCTGGAAATTCCTGTCTTTATAGTCCAGGTTTGTTTCACTGGATCAGATTTGCCTTTTGTTGAAAACACAATGTTCAAAGTTGAGCTGTTCAATGAAATGACAGTCTCACTCATACCAATATTACACTTTTTCTAGATACAGGTAAGGCTGTGTTAGCACAGAATATTCATTTTTGTGCAAAAGGTGATGCACAAAACTCATGCAAAGCTCTTGCAACAAAAAGCTGAATGGGGCTGAAATGGTCTCACCCTTATAAATGTGGATACCTGCAAATTGAGCATCGTGTGTGCAAAGCAGCCTTTGTTCTTTTGTTGTTTTATTTTTTAACTTCTCCCAGAGCCTTGAGTCTCTCCTCCTGCATGCCATGTGTGCACTAACTCCTAACTTATATCACTTCAAGTGAGGAAAATCAGGGCCTTTGACTTGTCAATCTCACTCAAAACACACTTTTATGGTTGGGGTTATAATGGAAATACCAACAAACTCAGATATTTAACTATAAGAGCTCAATCTGTGACATGATAATAAAGATATATTTTACTGCCAAGCTTTCTTGTGTAGACAGTGGGGGAATTATGCTTTTTCATTTTCCTATTGTAAAAATACATACTTTGGCAAGGAAAAGGTGTTTGCCAGGTCAAAGTCATTGCTCCAAAAAAGAAGGCAATAATGAAATAATATAAATAGTGAAGGGCCTAGCACCACCAGTGAAAGTTATCAACCTTGAAGATCAAACTGACACATTATTTCTTGTATTCATGTGTCAGACTGGTACATCTGCACCCCAGTAATTCAGTGTCAACAGCACTGATTCTCTGTGCATGTAGCTCCTGTCGAGATCATTAACAGGTCATTTTGGGCAAGGTCTACAGGCACTCATGTCTCTAAAATATATGAAGTCCATATTTGTAGGGAGTTATTTCACGTGTGGAACTAGAAAAGAAAGAACTTCCCGTGTCCAGAAAACCTTCACCACGTATCTCCAGTCTTATCAGTAAGAGGCTGTGATTTATTTCAGTCTGGGTCATACAAATGAGGCTTTCATCCAGTAAAGGATTGAATTTAGGAGGAATAGGGCTGGATTTACTCCTTAAACATCTTTTCTAAATAGGACCTTTCTCTATTAAAACTGAATTACTATTTTTGAGGTTTTGTTTCTCTCCTCCACAGTGCTAAAATAATGTTTTCTCTGTTGGAAGATCTTTTAAAAAATATATTGTTTTGTTAAGCTATACCCCCACCTCTCCACACCCTGCCCCCTGGTCTGACTGTCAACTGAAAGCTGAGCTTAATGATGGGGAGAGCTTCTTTATTTTTTGTCTATTATTTTTGCCAAAATGTCCTTTAATATCTACTCTACTTTCTCACTTTCTGTTCCTCCCAAGAGCAAAACAGAGGCTTACTTGCTATAGTGACATTTTTGAAAATCTGCATGGCAGCATCACTGTTGCCTATGGAATAGTCATCATGTTCAATTTTGTTGATCCTGTATTTGCTGGAAAGCAAATCCATCTATTTATCTTCAAAGTCTATTTTCCCAGGTCTCGCTTGCTTAAAGAGCTATACTCAGCTAGAGCAGAGTCCTTGACTGCAAAAAGCTTATGATATTAATGTTTTGCTCTGCTGTTCTAATGATCAGTGTGATGTTTTGAAAGTGTTCTGTCTTGTCAGCCCTGTTGTTTTTGCAGTCTGTGTTGATTTGGATGTCAGCTATGTTTCCAATAAACTTCTGAACCCTGAGTACTTTCTAGCAGGGAAGAAAAAAGATGCTTTGTTTACCATGCTATGAAAATTAAAGACCAAGAACTTTCAAAAATAGGAGCCTACAGTTAAGATGCTTTAGCCTATGTTTAGATTTCTAAAGCAGTGCCCTAATTTTTAAAGGGCTGAGGATCCTGTTTGGCTCGATACTCTGGACGGGTTTTTCGATATTCCAGATGAGGAGGGTTTAATATTTAATATTAAATTGGCTTAGTTGTCAGTATTGGGTATTTCTTGGGATGTTGATTGAGTGGAGTGATACAACAACAGTCTGAACGTGCAGCACAAACACAGGCAGCGATTGCACCCTACAGCTGGATCCCCACACAAATGTGATTTGTGTCACAATATCTCCCCAGGAATTCTTCAGTGTAAAGTGGACTGTGATAGCTCCTGGTGCTCATTAGTGTGCAGTGATAGTTCAAGGACTTCTCAGTAGCAAAATCTGTAAATATTGGTTACAATTGCAGATTGGGTTGTGCTTTTGTACCTGTTTGTGATTCTTGGGGCTCTTGGAAGGTGAGGAATAAAATTTCCTGGGCTGAAATGGGGTCTCTACTCTGAGCAATATTCTTCCATATTTATTTTTAGATACAATTTTCTTCTGTCTTTTCAGGCAAGAACAAAATAAATATACTTAAAAAAAAAGTTGGAATGGATACTCTTCATTCTGTCAAGCTTTATTTATGGAGGGAGTTTTGACATATGAAATTCGGAGTAAAATTTCTCTTGCTGTGTTTTCAAGCAAGTGGTTGTTGCAAATACATAGTTGGAACAAATGATCTTGTTTTCATGCCAACAGTGCGAGGGTTAAAGGAAAGAAGCTTATGATGTTTATGACTGAATGTTATTACCTTTTATGTAAGGAAAACTAGATCCTGGCTAAATCAGCTTGTAGGACAGAGATGAACCTAAATATTTTATTCAGGAACTTTAAAGCCTTGGAGGAGAACTGGACAGGGAGAAGTGAAAGCTCAGGTATGTCTTCTCAATTCCCAGGCAGCAGCAGACTTTGAGATTTTTCAAGGGTTTCTTTTCCATCTCCAGCTTTTTGGGAGGTGTCTGCGTAGAGAGGAGAAAGCACTCCTGGTTTCTCTTGTGAATGTCTTCCAATCCTCATGCCCTTATCCAACTCTCCCACTAAAATTCACCTTCTAAGGAGAGAATCCCATTTTCTGGAGCTCCTGGGCTGGCCCAGATTGCCCCAGAGGTTGCAGTGTAGGGCAGGCAAATCTGCAGAGCATTCCCAGGACCCAGCTCCTGTGATGTACTGATGTGGCAATATCTTACAAGTGTGAAATGAAATTGTATAGAACATAATGACCATTTTCTGGATGTTTCCATGTCCTTTGTCTTTCTACTAACAGCTGCAACCCAACTTGTACTTGGCTATTTTTAGTGTAGGGGTCAGCCTTAGAAATGTGTCCTCAAGTGCTCCTTGGCAACACCAGGCAGCTGGGTTTGCCAACGGATAAACTGGATTTCCTAGAAGCTAGTGAGAATCTAAGCAAGTCACCCAAAAGTCAGTACCTGAGGTGGGAGAGCAACTGTGGAGCCTGGATTGCTCCATCTCTTGCTGTAACCAGCAGACAAAGCTCCTATTGCTAATATAAGCAAGAGGGTCAGAAACAAACAGCGAGTATGATAATATTTAGGTATCGAGTTTTTTTATTTGCTTGTTGTTTATTTTTTTTTGTGTTTTTTTTTTTTAAGAATATAACAATTTAATACTTATTTTCCTTATTTTTTAACTACAGCACATGCATCTACCATTTTGAGCATCAATCTTGAAGCCAAGATATGCCTTTTGGGGATTTTCCTATTAATGAAGTAACTTGCTGCAGAGATGCCATAGTATCTCAGCAATCTGCATACTCTCTGGCCAAAGTACCACTTAAAGTTTTAGCTTCTTCTTGAATATGTTGGTTGGACACATGCCGTTTTTAGAAGCTAGAGATTTTTTATTGGATTTGATGGGAAATATAAATTGGGTTTGGAAAAGGGCTAACCCTTCAAGCCTTCGATTCTCCCTATTAAGATTTTCCTTGCAACTTGGCCTCTTTTAAACTCCCATCTCGTGCATACTCTTTTCTAATCTGATACCTCAGTGTACATATCTAAACATGATCAGTGACAGTTTTAGCTGCGGGGTGAGACTTTCTGTGACAAGGGCAGTGAGCTCTGATTTGAGACCATTCATTGCAAGTGACTTCAGCTGTCTCTTCAAGTGACATCCAGCTACTTGAGGAATGGGGGATGACGAAAGTTCTTTGGACAGAAAACTTTCACTGACAAGAAGGTGACAGGTCCTTGCACAGCTGGTCTCTGATATGCCTTGGAAGAGGCCTACGTAGTTACTAATTTAAGTTTAGTGGTGGCTGCAAGCATGGAGCAGACAAGTTCTTGTAGATTTGTAACTCATCTGCAGGAATGACAGGAGTTGGAGCTACACTTACGGTGCTGCCGTTGTTGTATAACATTTCCAATAGCCCATGTTTATTTAAAGAGCTAAGTAAACTGAACTGCAAGTTATTCTCATTAGTGCTTCTGAACATGTAGCTGAACATGATGTATTCTGTTAATTTGTTCATATATTTAAAGTGGATACTGACCTTTTTTTAATGGTCTGTCAAGTTATAGTAATGGTATCCTCACTCTTGGGGCTGTCTATTCCTTCACTTTTTTTTTTTTCCAACCTGTCCTAATTTTCCCCAATGTCTCCTATCATTTTCTCAGCTCTTGAGGTGCTATCAATAATGAAAACTCTAATGCTTGGGAAGTGGGTGGCTGGTTTTTGGGGTTTTTTTTGTTTTTTTTTTTTTAATAGGGGCTTCTTGCCTTGCTCAGAACAAATGCATGCAACTCCTCTCCTAAATCGTGTTCCCTGCCACCATTGCTCCTGTTGGCAGTAACACTGGAAGGAAATCAAAAGATCCTTCCAAACCAGGAGAATGACGTGGCATCCTGACCACACACACAGGTGAACTCTTCCCAGTGCATGAGTGGTAAGTGCTTCCCATTGCACAGGGAGCTGTGATTCTTTTTTTGCTGTCATCTAGTTGGGAACAGGGGTGTTTTTATCTCAGCTCTGCCACCAGCCACTTGTGAGCCATAGTCAAATGGTTGTACTATGGCACATAAGTACTTGCTGATTGCTTACATATCTCTGTACATGCAGTAAAGCTTTAAATGCTGAAAGCGTGTGCTGTGCCAAATCCTCACCAGTGAAGGAAGTGAATACCCTTTAAATATCAGGTAGCTGTTGGATGGTAACCTCAAACATTGGAGGCCCCTGAGGGCCACCATAACCCAAAGAAATAAGGTGATTTACTGTGGATGTTTAAATAATGCTCTTCAGCAGGTCTGATTTCTGAGGCTCCTCCTTTCCCACCACCATGTGTGACTCTTGTTCCCACCTCCCACTTTGCCTTTCCTGTTCAGCTTTTTGTGCAGTTGGGCTCTAGGTGTGCATCAGCCATTGTATTTAATTTCTGAAGGATATCCTTTCACAGACCTGATTCAGAGCATGGCCATAGGAATGGTCATTTGGCAGGGCTGAGAGGGTGGTCACTGGCAGTGAGGGGTGAGGCTGCCAAATGCACCTGACTGCTGAGGACAAGAACAGTGAAGAAGCACTGCCAGAAGGCACTATTGGGGGAAGATGGGACTAATTATTACAAAGGAAGTGTTGGAGACCACAGCAACAGGATATGCTGGGTGGTCCTGAGCTGAGCTCCAGGAGAAGCGTGGCCATTTACACCGCTGGGAAACTTGGCCTCTGCTGTGTAGGGGAGTGTTTGTCACCCTGTCAGTACAGTCTCAGCTCTCCTTTAGGGTCTTTGCATTTTGTACCTGAAGTATTGCCTGGTTTACACTGAAGACTGCAGCAGTGTAATCTGTTTCTCAGCAGTTGTGTTTCAGGCCCCAGCTGGGGTAAGTCAGCAGAGCTCTGCTGCCTGCACAGGAGTTGCACCATTTGCAGCCACCGAGGCTTTGGCCCTCAGTAAACAAACACCAGCGTATTATTGCAAAGATCTGACCTCATTTGTTTTGTTTTTTCCATCTCCTTGACACATCATTGAGCAAATTGTCACTGAAGCAAGGGAATAGGAGAGGAGATAATTAAATATTACATAGGGATAATAAGGTGTGAGTAGAATTATTTCTGTGGTTTAACATGTATGTCTTTTTTAGTAAGTTCTTCGCTAGTTGGAAAATGTGAGCTCTGTGTAATGCCAAATAAACAGTTTGCTGTAGATATTTTAAAGGACCAAGTGCACCTCTTACAGATACTTTGTTGACAGTTAAAAATGACGTATCTATTATTCATGATGAGCAGCCAGACAGCAGGAATGCTGCCTTAACTTTCACATGGTAAAAGAGGAAATGAGAAGCAGTGTAGCTTGTAAAAGCAATTGGGTTTGTTTAAAGGAATCTTGCCTTTTTGGTAGCCTGATTTGTAATATGACTGAGTTGAAACTTCGTAGGCTCAGCACTACAATGGCAAAACTTCTTTTGATTTCAGCATGGCTGTAATTTGGTTTTGTGTATCCATATTTATGACTGAAGTGACAGGTACAGAAACCTGATGCAGACAGGGTGTTTATTTATTTTTTTTTTCCAGAAGTTACTATCTGTAAAGAAATGAGTGATGCTTGGCTTTCTGACAAAAAACCTTCGATTTTTAATGACTCATCTGCAAGAGCTGATAAAATGTTGTGAAGCCCTTTCTTGAAGGGTTGGCTTAGCAGGATGTTTGAGAAATGTGTAGAAACAAAAGAGCAGCAGTTGCAGGTGTCTGGGGGTACTTCTTACTGAAGCTGATATGCTGGTTTTTTAATTTAATCAGAATTATATGTGTGCAGAAAATGAGTATATTGAGATGACTACTTTACATGATGATTACACATTGCTCACTGTTGAGATGTGATATGGGTTTTGTGTGCCAAAGGAAACTTTTTAATGAAGGTTACCTGTGATGTGACAGATGCAGCAGAGAGCCCATCTGAGCTTACCTAGAAAGCTGACCAAAATGAAGCATTCATTCCTTCAGTCATTAAGATCTGTGTGATTTTGGTTTTCCAGTTGCTCCTTTGCTTTCAGCTGTATGTCCCAGGCCTTTCCAGCTTTTGTGCATTTCTAGGATTTTAGTGCATGTGCATAATGCAGAAGAGCATGTCAATGGGAATTGTTCAATTCAGCATTGAAGTGCAGAGGATTAAGATGTGGGAACAGCCCTAGAAAGTTCTGGTAACAGGGAAAAGGTTCTGCATTTGCTGTCACAAGTGGGTGCTACACAGAGATTGGATCTGAATAAAGGCTGAGTTGCCCAGGTCAGCACCCCTCTGTGAGCACTGTGGTTCTGAAAGGTACAGCAAACTGTGTGGGACAGGAGCACAGCTTTGTCTGTGTATTTAACCCACCCAGCAGGACTTTGGAAGATTACACCCTCTTAAACCCTGGGATGGCAACTGACAGTGGCTAAAAGTCAGAGGATGAGCCAACAATACTTCATCACTGCATGATTGTTGTGGTGTGCAAGTGAAAGTGCCTAAGGCTTCAGATTTATCTGTGCCTGGCTTCTCAAGAAACATAAGCATAGATTTATCTGTATAAGGAAATTAATTTTGTTCAAGGCAGAATTTGAAGCAGAACGCAGAAGTGGTTCTGGAATAAGGCAGGTAAAGTTGTTAGTTAAATCAGCTCCATCCCTTGTGATAAATAGATCAAGAAGCTGGACAATTTATTGAATAAATTGTCCAGAGATGTCTAAATTATTTGCAGTGTCATTTCACCTGAGCGTGAGGAATGTGAGGCCAAATTTCAACTGGCTATATTGCATTCCTCTCCAGAGCCAGAAATAGGATCTCAGCTGTTATAAATTGATTAATGAAGGTATTGTTACTTAGACCAGGTCCTTAGGCTTGTAATGCCTAATTTCAGCATAAATGACCAAGCTGAGCTGTTCTTTAGAAGGCATAGCTTTAAAAGCTATTTGTCTAGTTCAGAAACAAAAATTATAATGGCTTTCATTGCTTTGGCAAGTTTTATTGTCTACGTTGCCTCCCAAAATGACTTTGTTATTTTTTTTTTTCTCTTTTGAACCTGTGTGGCATCATATTAGCATGGCACATGAAGATCCTGAGGTGAAAATAAATCCACAAGGATAAATATCAAACTTTGAGATGCTGTTCCATGTAACTGAATGTTTATCTGAACTTCACCCAGCATCCAGTAAGATAATTTGCCCACGAGGCAAGTTTGTTTCATTTTTCACAATGTTCTGCTACTTGAGATTATTTATTCACTGCAGCAGAGCTGTGGACTAGCCTGATTTGTTAAGCAAGCACTCAGGATAGATACTGCAGTACTATCTTTCATGGAAAACTTTGGAGCAAGAAGCAAAGAACTGTCTCCCAGTGCATCCAGGATGGGCTAGAAAAACTGGTGATGGTGCAACTGCAGAGGTAAGGGGAGAATGCTGCTTTGTGGAAATGTTTTTTCCCCCTTTTATCCCTTCTACTTGCCCTATAATAACCTTACACTAATATTTCAAAACTCTTGATATTTTTTAATAAATAGAAAAGGTCAAGAGCCTGAATGTTTCTATAGTTACCTCCCTGGATGTATGTTTAGTTAGCAAGAGAGAGAGAGATGAGAGGTGTTTATTCCACCAATAAGCACAAAAACTTTAAATCAGGCTGCTTAGCTGTAATTTGATAGTCAGTGTTCTATCAGACAATTCTTTACACTTAACAGTCGTTCTTGCATGAATGTGTTTGACGAGGGAAGCAGAGCTCATGTGCTGCATTAATTGTAATACATCTTGAGAGGCGTTGTCACGGGAGTTCTGCTCCTTTCCACCTTTGTGGAGATGAAGTTAAACTGCCCACTAAAAATGCAGCAAACCTAAACTGCAGCCAAAGAAAACATCTGCTTTGGACATGACTTACTTTATTTTCTAGCAGGAGGGCTCCATATATCAATGCCTCGCCTTGTCTAATTTCATTAATGTGATCTTGTGTCCATCTTGTGGCACTTTAATAGCCATTATTTGTGGCCTCCATCAAATAAAGCATTGACCATAAATCCAGCCTCACGTAAATGAAGATATAAATGTCAATCTGCATTACTGTACAATATTTATTATTTTAATTAAATGAAGCTGATTGTGACATGTATTAGATCACAGGTTCCTTGTTAATGGCAATGAAAAGGAAAAAAATTGCTTATTTTAGAAAGGCAAAGAGCTGCTTATTTTATGTAATTTTTAGAAATTGTCTTAATGTTATTGTCTTAGGTTATCAGAGCTAGGAATTTGTGTGTGGAACCTATTATTTGTTCATCTTCTTGGGATGTAAACAAGTTAGTGAAGCCAAACATGACATGTACATTACAAAAATTAAGGAACAAATGTATTAGGAAGGTGAACACCCTGCTCATTAAGTAGTACAAGTATTTGCATTTAACTGAACCATTTTGTTTAATTTTATCTAAATAAAGCAGGAGTTATCCCAGGTCAGATATTTGAGAGTTTTGCTGGTAGTAATTAAACTTGGTTCAATGTGAACATAGTTATTTTCCAACCTATTGTGAAAAGTTCATAACGTTTATAGCTTTAAAATACTGAGGCCAAATCCTTTGTAATCCAATCCCAAACATACAAATCCAGCACAAATCAGGGACTGTTCTTATTTACTCTCCTTTGGTTGTTCTGTTCACCATGCTTTTAATGTACAAAAGGAATGCTCTGTGTTGTTTGCATTGGTCATAGGAAGGGATAATGGATAAAATTCCCTAGTCTTGATGCTGGCAAAATTTTTTAATCTGGCAAATCTCTTACGTCAATAAAAAGTGTAAGACTGAAGATTTGATATTTGGTACATTTCTTCACTTGCAGGGAGTTGGGTTGTATCAAAACCTGCTTTAGAGCAGCCTATTTAGTGTCTGAACAGTCTTTGTACCTCGAAGAGGTCACAGCCCTCTCCAATAGACTGTGCTCAGAAAAACCTCTGAATAAAGGAGATGTTAAATATTATTTAGGAAAAGAACTGAGTCATAGTTTCATTTTCTGTTGGAAAATATTGCTCCTGTTGCTAATGAAGTCAGTGGCAAAATCTTAATAAACTCAGTTGGAAGTGTGGAAACTTGGGAAATCAGGATTAAAAGGAGATTTAATCTTCTTGTATTATAAGCTTCATTTCTATGTGTTTTTCACAGTGATTCCTTGAAAACAAACAAAACCACACTGAAGTAAAGGGAAATTGATTCAGCTCTTCAAACATCTTGAGACTGTTTCCAGAGCTGTTTCAAATGTTTGCTACAGATCTCTGGTATCTTTCCCAATAACACTGTAAGGTTTATAAACTAAATTATCTTTATTTCAGATCACTTTTAACCAAAACTATTTATAGTGTATCTGTAACAAAGCTGCTCATGAGGTTCATGTGTATCAAATCCTATTGCTCAGATCTATATTAATTCCATTAAAGAGGTGAAAATACTTCTCTGAAGTTTATCCTTTTGGTCAGTATGAACCATATATATTCACAGCACACTTTAATTATTAGATGTCTTTTCGAGCTAAGTGCCCAGCCTTGCATGGAATGGCACACAAGAAATTGATTTAGGAATAGCAAAGCTGAGAAGTTGGTACAGAAGAGAGACTGGATTTAAAAGACAGCACTTTGTTTTACAGGTGCTGGGCTTCTGTATTTATTTCAAGGCTTCTTTCCTGCAATGAAATAACCAAGGAAATGCCTTTTTCTTTTACCAAGATCTAAAACCAAATAAAGTGATGCCAAAATACTTCTGGAGTTTGGCAATTTTAGTTCAGTATTGCTTTTTCAGCAAGTACTTAAAACTTTGTTTCTGTGATTTTGTAGGCCACTGTGTAGCCACACAACCACGTAACACTTCTGTTCTCCCCCTGAGTTACTGTAACATATTTTTCTTAATTTTTTTTGTTTATATACACAGTCTGCTTGTATAGATTTCTGATATTTCCTTTCAATGTTTCTAGCTCCTAAAGCAGAGAGATCTTGGACTTGTATTCATTCCAAGTGTGCAAAACACCTTTTCTGTGTTGCACCAAGGCAGTGAAAACATCCTTTTCATTGTTACAATGAAATGAGAATTAATATTGTTGAAGTAACCACTGACAGTGGGCTCCACTTACTGCTCACTCCAAAACTGGTCCAATGTTCCCTCTTGTTCAGAAGCCCTTGAGAAATTTGTACAAACACACGTTTTGAGGGAGATTATTTCATCTCCAAATGGCTGATCCTGACAACCAAATTTCACTTAGAGCATCTGCTGCAATGCTGAATATTGCAACACTATCCCAGAGTCTTTTGCTCCAAATTCTTGCTGACTGGCAGATGAAGGTCACTTTTAATGTCCTGGAATATCAGTGCTTTTTAAGGTGTTTGGTTGGCCCTGTTTAAACCCAGTAACATAGTCCAAGGAAGTTCACTTGCAGAGTTGTATTTTTTTTTATATTCAGTCATGTTTGCTAAACAAGATCTTTCTCCTGTCGTCAGATACAAAACTGAGTTCTTGAATGTTCTCAGAAGCTGTCTTTGTTCATGTTTGACAGTTCTTATCTAGCAGGATTCTGTGATTTCCTCTATCTCTGCTTGCCACCCTTAGTTTCAAGTCCATTTCAGTGTCAGATGAGGTTGTGTAATTCTCTGATAACAAAATAATTTTGAAGGATTTTGTCAATACTTTGCCTTTTGTTCTAGAACTTCAGAGGAGTATGTTCCATTCATCCAACCAGACTTCAGTCATTCTGATTTCTTGTTCCAACATGATTTCAATTTCCTTTTGTATTTGTTTTTCCCCATGGAAATTAATCTGAGTTCTGACACATGTTCTCTGTCATCTTTGTTAAATCTGTATGCCAAAAAATTGATGTTCTTAGCAGTGGATGTACCTCCTGCCAATAAACTCCTCTTTTTGCTGCTTTATTTTCTTCTATTGGTTCTTGCTCATGTACCTAAAAAATAAACAAACATTGTTTTTCTTGTGCTCTCCTCAGTCTTCTCTGAGTGTTCTACATCTCTGGGATGTTCTAATCCATCCAACTCCTTCCAAAAGCTGATTGACTCTCCCATCCCTTGTGCATCTTTTCAGTGCAAAGTGTGAAGAAGTCTGGCCTTCTAGGCTTGTTTTCTGAAGTGTCACTGATTTGTTCTGTTACTTTGGGCAAGTCACTTAATCTCACTGTGGTGTAGTTTATCCACTATAAAATAAGTCTAATAATCCTTGCCCGCTTTGCTGAGCCCTGAATCTTGTTTGCCTTCTTTACATGTGCAGTCCTAAGGGTATTATAAAGCTTCAATTATTAATGTTTGGAAAGTGCTTTGAGATCTTTGGATGGAAATCCCTGTATAATCATATTTAGCACTTAGCATTTCACAGCACAGTGCAGACGCTACGTAATCCTCAGAATACTCCTGTGAGACAGAATTACCTGTCAATACAATTATTATCCTCACTTTACTGGATAGTGAGGCAGAAGGATTAGGACCTAATCCTGCTTCTCTTCAAGTAAATGGGAGTTCTTCTCTTGACTTCAGCAGGAGCTGGAAGAAGTTTCTGTGACACATCAAGTTTTGAGTTCATTCTGGGATGTCAATCCACACTCAACTTCATGGAGTCTTCTTCCTCTGTACTACAGAGTTTGCTGTTTCTTGGTCATGTTATCTGGACTTTCTTGCATGATTCATTTTTAGTCCTCCTTACCAGTCTGTTTTGGTTACCTTCTATGTTACTTTATCCTTTTGGTTTTTAGCATGTTTTCAAGCTCCAGCATACTCTTGATGCTGCACATAGCCCTGGGAGATACATTATCCATGAATTCTTCTGTATCACCTTTGCAATCTCCCTTCATGGATTTACCCAGTACAGTTCTTTTGCCTATTTTTAATAACTTTATTTTTCTGCTGGCCATGTTATTGCAAACTCAGCTGATGTCTACTGCAATGCTGCTTCTACATAGCTGACCACATCAACCTCCTTTGTTTTAGACCAGTTTAGTTGTTGGGAATACAGTCCACAGTACTCTGTCATGGTGATAATAATTTCATGGCTGTGATTATGCTAGCCTGCCCTTTATTCTTCCCAGTTATTTTAGTCTCTTCCAATATTAGACAAAGCAGACCTGTCTCACACTGTAGGTGCTTAGGACTCATATTGTTACCCTTGAAATGATAAGCAAAGCAGTGCTATAAAAAGACTTGTAAGAAAAAGTATTTAAAATCTGAACTAAAATTATTTTAAGATATCACTGATGGGAAGGAGAGATAAGTAAGTTCATTCTTCCCAGAAATAAGTTGAATTATACAACTTCTTTTTCAAAGAACAATTGGTCTGTCTGACATGTAAGAGAAGCGATTCCTTGTTAGTATCAGTTACTAACCACGTATTTCAACATCACCAAAATGAGCTGAATCTGTCTTAAAATAATGAGGAAAAGTAATTTCTATTATGTCAAATTCATGATGCTTCTCTACTTCTTAGCCTGCTTTGTTCAAGGGACCATTTTGGAGTTCACTGGCTGGCAATTTAAATAAAGATCCATCCACACATCTTCATTTCTGAAGACTCACAATTTTAGGTGAAGAGACTCTCCATGAACCTGACACGGGTGGCTGTGGAAGAGGGTTCAAGACTGGGGCTTGCCACAGGTGCTGCTGGTTGCTCACCTCTCTGAGGAGCTTTGGGAGACCTTCCCCATCACCTCTGTACAGAGCTGGAAAAGGCCCTTGGACAGAAGCCAGGTTCTGCACATAGCCATGGGCTCTCAGGGGCCAGTAATATCTCTGGCAAAAGCACTATAAAGCTAATTAAAAGCCACTAGCAGTAGCACCTTACTTCTAGCAATTTCTTGGCTTGAAACAGCTATTATTGAGCATTAAAGGTAAAATCAATTTTATAAAGATAAACAGTTTTGTAGTAATGTGACCATGACCTATAAAATGACAATCTGACATTAATTTTTAAGGATCATATATTCACATATGCTGTCATTGTAGAGCAAGTAACATGACTGGTAGTAGGCCTATGCATTTTGAGAATGCATTTACAGTTTAACATGCTGTTACAAATGTAAGGAGGCTCCTTCTCTCTCCTCTAATTTTTTTTTCACCAGCCTGACAGTTTTTCAAACATATTCACTGTCAGCCCTAACAACCTGTCAACAACTGCCATTATGTGAAAATTGCAAAGACTTGCTTGAGCACTGTGAAAACTGACAGACATGCCACAAGGATAAGTTCCTCAGAAACAGAGGGCTAAAACTTTTGAAAGGTGCTCCAGCCCTTCCAAGGCAAAATGAACAGTCAGATATCAGGGGAAAAAAACATACACTTGTCACATCTGATATCTATTTCTTTTCCCTTCAAATTGAGGTGTATGTGAAGGAATAAAACATAGATTAGGACAAACTGTGCAACTTACTAGAGTTGGTGAAATTTTCCTCACTGTCAAGCAAGAGAGGCCAAATTTATACCCTGTGTAGATCTACTGTGTGGCTGGTACAAATCCAGGGATAAAATTCACCCTCTTAGA